>VWZP01016761.1:186508-217406 GCA_013396995.1 Dicaeum eximium | reverse complement strand
GGGAGGGTGTGGTATGGATGAAGGTGTGGGATGGGTGAGTGTGGGATGGGTGAGTGTGGGATGGGTGAGTGTGGGATGGATGAAGGTGTGGGATGGGTGAGTGTGGGATGGATGAAGGTGTGGGATGGGTGAGTGTGGGATGGATGAAGGTGTGGGATGGGTGAAGGTGTGGGATGGCTGAAGGTGTGGGATGGATGAGTGTGGGTTGGGTGAGTGTGGGATGGGTGAGTGTGGGATGGATGAAGGTGGGAGCTGCTCAGTGCTGATGCAGGAAAACTGGTTTTCTCACTGAGAGCTAATTATGCCATTAGAGTGCAGATTTCTGCCCCTCCCTTCTTTGTGAGCTTTATACATATTCTGTGTGGTCTTGTGTGTCTGAGACATGCTCAGAAAATGTTCATTTTTATGTCACGTTAGCAACAGGTGAGCAGAGAAGTGAAATACTTCAGCATGCTCGGACTGGCAGAACAGCACCGGGGTCACTTCCTGACAGCTCAGTAGAATCTCCTTCAGTGATACCCAATAAACTTCCCTGGCTTCCTGGCCTATTTACAGTGCTTGTCCTTACCCTAATCCGTGTCAGAAGTTGTGTTTCCATTTTGACTCAGGCCCTGCCCAGCAGGGTTTGTCTCAGCACACAGGGACAGCTGTGTTGACAATCTCGGTGGCCTCGGGGCATTACAGGCTCTCTGTAATCAGATGAGACCTGGACGTGCTTCAGTGCCTTCAGTGAACTGAAACAACCTTTGTCTGCTGGGCATGCCGAAGGAAGTGACCACGTTTAGGGGTTTGGCTGTTGTTTTTTGAGACCTTCTAAAGATACATAAACTGCAAAACCAAGTGAAGGTCCAGGAGTCAGGATTACTGTAGCAGTTCATCAGGCAGCATGAAAAAAGGGTGGTTTGATGTTGGAGAAATACATACAAGAAATGCAGAGGATTCAAAGTTAATTTGTAAAATTATGTCAAGTAATTTTTATATAATATCTGTCCCCATGATCCCTATCCATTGCTAAGAATTGTGCATAGTTATTTTCTAAAAGATTTCTTTTTCTTCCTTTGTACTGTGTGGCAGAAATAAATATGCAACTCTTTCTATTTGAGGAATTCTAGGAGTTACTGGTAACAACAGTAGGTAAAAGTCAGACAGAAATGGCATTTTTCAACTGCTGGCACACCATTTAACATGCACTTTGCATAGCAATAGCAATGACCAAATAAATCCCTGTTGAACCCTGGCCAAGAAAATCCATCAGCCTGTTTTATTCATGTGGTGTGACAGTGCAGTTAAGTCTGTATTGATTCTGTTTATTTCAATTTAGAGAACATCTCCACTGAGCATTCCATGTAATTATTATACAGACAAGGAGCAACATCTAGAGCTGACAGCCAAGAATATAAATACAAATCTTTTGCAAAACATCCTGTCATGCTGCTTCTGCAAGGAGAACGGGTCAGACTTAAACAGAAGCAAATTCTGCTGTCAAGATTTTTGCTGAAATTGCCTTTCCTCCAGCTCTGTTATGATTATATCAGGGCACCATTTGTTTTAGTCTCCCAGATGATCTCCACAGCTGCATTACTGTACAGAGAGAGAGAAAAACAGGGCTTAAACAAACTGAGTAAGTAAAACATGCACTTTACATTGTAACTAACAGTAAAATCCTCGATATTGACACAGTGTAAATAGGAGTTTATAACTGCTGCTTCCTGAGGTCCCGGGGAGTGTGTGGGTACAGAATGGATACAGATCCGTGGTACTGAGTGCACTGAGTGCTGTGGGTGACTCGGTTGTCCCAGGGAGGTGCATAATCAGAATTGTTTGAATGCTTAGGCAGGCCAAAGGTTGGGAATGTGAGGCAGAGCCTGAGGAAGTCCATTCAGGGAGGGAACCTACAGTAATTAGCTCTGCCACTTGTTGCACTTGTTTCCTTCTTAGGATGATTAAGTCACACTGATCTGGTCAACCCAGGTCAAGCACAACGTTACCAAGACAACGAAGTAAACTGGTCTTGAGTCTTGCAGAGCCCGTGAAGTGGCTCACAGATCCCTGCTCCAGCTCTGCCCTGGTGCTGGAAAGGTGATGTGGTGGGACACAACCTCAGCTCCTTGTACAAACAAACTCTTCATACAGCTGGAGTGCTGTTCAGGGCTCCTCGGCAGATGGATGAGATACTCAAAACTGAACTGGACACACTCCATCCCATAACAGTGTCCCATTGAAACATCCCTCTGTAGCAGTCCCAGTTCCTGCCTGCCAAGAATTTGCTTAACATCTACTGTTAGAATGGAAGGGGTGGGGGAAGGAGAGCCATTGCTATCATTAAAAAGGAAAAGGAAAAAAAAGTCTAATCAAATAAATCCCTGTAGTTCATTTCCTCTTACGAGCTCTGTGCTCTGTAATTATATTACCAAAGAAGTCTTTCTTCTCTGAGTTCACGTGAAACCTTAATGGTTTTATTCCCCTTGGGCCTAGTTCAATCAGTATACATGAAATGACAAAGTTTTTCAGCTCCAGTGTAAGCTTGAGTTAGAAGGTGGTATGTGTGGTACTTCAGATTAGAGCAAACTATTAAAAAGAATCAATCAATTCCTGAAAGGACACTTGCTGTGTTGGGAGTACATTTAACATAACCCCACTGCCAAACAGGAATTTTGTTTAAGAGAACCCAGCCCCACCAGCAAAGAGTGCCAGCAATGCAGAATGCCCAACACACAGCAACTGTGAATAGAATAAGATGTTCTGTTAGCAGGTAAATGATACTAGCAAATGGTTAAACACTTTCAGGTATTTTCATATAATGAATAAAAGAGTGTAAAAGATACTCAGTATCTCAAAGAAGTCCAGTGGATTTTACTTGTTTGCTCATGGAGTTTTACTGTTGTTCTTGGTGGAGATACTGAAGACAATTTTGAAGACTTTAGATAATTTATTCTGAAGGAAGTGCTGTTCAGATGATGCAACACCAGCTTTTTAAAAGGAGAAAACAGAACTTGATGAAGCAAATAGGAAGTGAATGTTTTCATTTGTTGCATATTCACCTTTTTCCTAATGTGCATTAGATTAGCAAATGTGGGTGGTGTTTTATAATTTCAGTTTTATTGCATCATAAAAAAGGGAAATGGACTCTTTGCTGGACATCACTGAGCATCTTTTGCCTCTTGCAGCTTCTTCAATCCATTTTGGTTAAAATGAAAAAAAGTATTTTTCCTGCAGCACAGGAAACTGAAATACCTTTTCAGCAACTGAAGTAAGATTTGGGGTGAATATTTTGTTATCTGATCCTTCTGTGCCAAGTGAAGCATTAAATGAAAACATTTTGATTACAGTTCCATGCCAAGTCATGCCCTCTCTTCTAACCAGTCACATATTAACTCAATCTCACTGTACCTGCAGACTCCTTGTATAGTAATTCCAGGGTTTCCCATTTCAGTGCTGCACTCTGTTTCTCTGCAATTGCCATTTGCACTGAAATTATTCATTACACATCCTGCCCTCCATGCACAGACATTCTACATTCTTTATATGTGACTGTGAGCATAACTAATCATGTCTGGGTTCCATGCCATTTTCTCGTCTTTAACTGTTAATAATTAACTGAATTTTGTTAAATGTAGAAGTGCTCAGTCTCTTTTAGGATAAAGATGGATGTTTTCCTATCACTCAGTTTTTAAATCTGAGCACTGAATTTGACAAACAATCCTTGAAAGAAGCAAATTTTGTTCCTATTTTGGGGTACAAGATGGCAGGCGATAAAAGGGGGCAGTTCAGAATTGAAGTTGGTTGAATTCTTCATTAAGTCCATTCTACTTCTTGTCATTACATTGCATCAGCAAGATTTAAACCCTTCATTTTGGAGAAGGGTCACATCTGTAATAAATTATGGTCTCCATTATTTAAACAGTAGCATTGTTATAAATATTTTCTTCCTGTATTTCTGTTTCATAAGCCAAATACTCAGCATTTCTCTTCTTGTAAGTAGCCACACGATGGGCTGCCAAGGCTGGTTTATCATTTGCCTTGGGAAAGGCACTGTATAATATTGCAGGATAAAACATTTGCAGGCAGAGGTTTGACCCGTGGGGGAGAGAGGTGAGGGCTTTGCAGGATTTGTGCCAAGAGACTGAGGCTTGAAGGAGAACTCCCACAGCTGCTCTCACCAGTGAGGGTCAGAGAACTGCAACGAGCCTGTTCCTGCAGAAATGAGACTGAGCCACTGATTTAAACTGAAATTTGTGAGTGTTAAGATGTTTAGCCAGACTTAAAAAATTATTTTCTATTTTTTTTAATGAAACTTTTATGTTTGGATGTAGGGATAACTGGATGAACATGTGAAAGGTGTCAAGGCACTGCTTTTCAGAGCTGTATCTGCAGGGCCCATTCTTGTGACAAGGAACTTGTCATCATAGGAAAGAAGAGAAATCCACACAACCTCTTACTGAGAGTAGCACGGTTTTACTGGAGAATGCAGTCTTTTGGGGCATGACATGAGCTTTTTTCTAAAAGGAAGAGCAGCCAAGAGTAGTGACACAAAGAGTCATCCAGGGCAGTGTCACAGGGAGCACAACTGGGTGATGCAGAGGTCACACTTTGGCCCCTGGTGAGTTTTGGGGAGTTTTGGGGGTACGTTTGAGTAGCTCCTTTGATGTTGGTGGTAATGGTGGATCATTTGCAACTGTAAATGTGTTTTCTGCGCAGTCCAAGTGCCCAGGAATACAGGAGGCTCTGCAGAGCAGCAGTAAAGGCCTGTTGAAGACTGGATTGTTGTTTGCCCCAGGCAGTGAAACATTGCTGGAGTGTGAGTGGGTGCTGCAGGGCTCAGGGCTCCTGCCCCTGACTCAGCTCTGCTGCCTCGGGCTCTCAGGGAGAGTTACCTGAGCTCTTCATTCTCTCATTAGAAAATGGGGAGGTTATTATTCGCTCACTTCCCCATGCCAGCCTCACAGGGGTGTGAGTTAATGAACATCTGTTAATGTGTGGAAATAAATGCTGTGGAAGTGCCGGAGCAGCAGCAGCGCTCACACAGGGGGTTGGGAATCTGCAGCTTTTTCCTACGGGATTGTGCTGTAAGACTAAATCACCATTTTAGCGAGGAACATGAGGAGCACAGCATCCTTGTCTCCAAATCCCCTCTGCTTTGGGAAATGCTCCCGAGCCCAGGGCTGGGACAGGTCTGTGCCACTCTGGGAGCTCTGGGCAGCCTCGTGTAACCCAGGTACGTGCAGCTCATGGCACGCGGCTCTTATGTGCCCAGCTCAGTGCATTATCCTCACTCATCTGCCACTCATTAAGGAAAGAAAAAAGATACCGTTGTCTGCAAAATCGGATTTTTTACCCGGTGTGCAGCAAGCCAATAATGGCACACTCGAGACAGACATTGATTATTTATTTCAGAGTTGCCAAACCTGGGTGCCAGGTGGAACTCCACAAATCAACCATCAGAATTTTTCACTATTTATACATTTTAGCAAACAACGGGATTTTTTACATATTCCACACTTTACAACACCACAGTTCCCTCCTTTAAAGCTCGCTGATTCTCTCCCTCGCTGGATGCTCGGTGTGTCGATGCCGGGCGGACGCAGTCCCGGTGCCCTTCCCTTCTGTGCGGGCGGGCCCGGAGCTCGCCAGGCTGAAGAGGGAATGGCTGCCAGCCTTTGGCAGTGCGGGCCGGTCCTAGAAATCCTCCTGGCTGCGGAGAGGCTGCCAGGAGCTCCCTCGGGCCGTCATGTGAGCAGTGTAAACAGCCCGGCCGGGCGAGTGGGCGGCTCGGCGCTCGCCAGTGGGGCAGAGTTCAGTGCCTGCGGCGGGGTTACTGCCGAGCGCCCGGGTTGCCATGGCGAGCATTGCATAACGCTGGCAGCGGCCCCGGCCGCAAAGGGCCCCGCGTTCCTTCTGCTCCGTTTGTTCTTTGTTGCCCAGGCCCACTTTGCCGTCGCAAATGGAGTTCCAGGCATAGTTCCTGGCTGGGCTGCTGCGGGAGGTTTCGCTGGGAGCAGGGAGAGAGAGGAGCTGCTGATGGAACCTTGGAACTGGGGCATTGGCATTGCCTGCAGGAGGGTTTGCATGAGCAGGGATTTTGCATGCCGGTGAAGTTTGTGGGAGTAAGAGAGGTGTTTAACTTCCTGATATCTTGTCTCCTAAAAGGAAATTATTTGATGTAGGACTGAAATTTGCACCCGGCTAGAGAACCCAAGGCATCAGGACATCAGCATTATGTGGGTACAGCATGACTGCAAGAATTAATGCTCCCATATCTCATGGCATAGATCAAATGGATTGCACGAGATGGGAGTTTGTGGGAGGCGGAGGAGTCAGTTTTTTGGAGAATTGGTAGAGGGAAATTGGAACACTACAACATGGGAAGCTGCATTTGGAATCAGGCCATCATCCTCTGGAGATCTCTGCTGAAGTTGCATCTGCATTTACATAAGTTTTGGCATGAGAAATCAATGTCCATGAAGTGACTATTCTGTGCATTCCCTTTCCAGATGATTAATTAAAGTGGCTGAGGGATTGATTTGGCTACAAGCTGTCTCCTGAGGTTTCTGACTGTAGTATTTTTGTTATGTGGGATAGACCAAGGTCTATCTCTTTGGCTGGAGTGATTATGCTTTTGGCTCTCCTGCCTTTTGAGGGCCTGGCCATTGAGTCAGTGGCAAAGTCCTGTTTGACTTCCATGGGCCAGAATCAGAACTGCAGTTCTGCCTATACACTCTGGTGTATTTATCATTCCAAGAGCAAACAGATTCAATATTAAGGTTATGATGAAAGGTCACCGGGTTTATTTGGCATATGAAGGTTGTGGTATTTCAGTCATTTGCCTCTGAAAGATTTTGCTGGCTGCTGTGAGAGACTTTTTGTTCCTTCCCCTTGGGTTTGTACCTTTTCCACTGTGAGGTCCTGGGCATGTTAGGATGCATGTGTGACCTTTTGTGTGGCAGAACTGCAGAGCAAACCTAGCTAAGAACAACAGGGTATTGCCTTCTACCTCTGCTCTTCCAGCTCTTCTGCCAGGACAGTGAGACCTCCTGCCCCAGTCTGGAACTGGAAGTCTGTCCTTGAGCCAGTGGGGCCAGGACTCGTGTGAGCTGGATGTGGCTTCATGGTGGATGGCTTAACACACCCTGTCCCAAACTCTACCCCACTGAGCTCTTCTTTTCTTCAAAGCATTTTACAAAACAAAATAAACTAAGGGAGGAGTGAAGTCTTGTGGTCTGCTCCTCAGAGACTCCTGGTTTTGCTGGTGATTTGTATTTCAGTTTTAAAACATCAGTGGGGATTGTGGGATTGCTGGGCTTTTTGTTCTCAGTCAGGGCAACTTAGACTGTCAGGGCCGATGAATTCCGAGGCACTATGGCAAAGCCAGCAATAACAAGAGGGAATGATCGTGGCTGGGAGCTATTCTGGGACCTGCCTGATCACTTCATCTGGGCCTGGTGATGCTCATCCCTCACAGTGCCAATGGTGCTTTGGAGAAATGTGGGCTGTGTCCTTCCCCTGTGACTGTCCGAAATACCAGAGTGACCAGAGGCATCCCAAAGGGGTACATAATGGAGCCCAGGGATTAGCAGAGACCAATCCACCTTTTTTGGGATCAGGTCAGTCTATCTCTCCCCTGGGAGCTGACACAGACAAGAGCAGATGGTTCTGAGAGTGTGGTCCAAAATTCCCAAAGGCCACCAGCTGCTGTAGTCTATGTCTGCTGTTCACTGAGCATTTCCTTCCACCTTCCTGGCCTTAGGAAGGTGCTGAACTGAAACGCTGCTGCTTTGCCCAGGAGCTCCTTGTGCTCCTTGGTCCCTTCTGGAAATGGTGTCCCTCAGCTGCAGCATTGTGTGGTGACACCTACATGACCCAAGCAAGGTGCCCAGGAGGGGACACACCCAGCCCCTGTCATGTGCTTTGGCAAGCAGGGTCTCCATTGTTGGGATGACATTTGGCCCAGATGTCTCAGCTTTCTTATCTGCTCTGGAGAGCCTGGGGAATTTTGAGCTTTAAATATTACTGTGTTTTCTGCTAAAAAGGACAGGTTCTAAGGAGTATTCCTGATATTTGGAGTAGAAGTCAAAGCAGTTTGTGATTACTTGATTTGGGAACCCATTCATTGTTTGGCACCAGCCTCTGAGGAAGTCCTGACTGCTTGAAATGTTATCTTTGTTGCAGAGCTCCTCAGCTCCAAATGGACAGAACTGTTCACCATACTCATAATTTTGGAGTTTTGTGCAGTATTTTGTATATTTTGGGCTGGACCTACAAGTCAAGACCAAGATGTTGAACTTGATTCAATAGAAGACAGTACAAGGAGTAAAGGACAGGTTTGTGGGGTTCTCAGTACCCAGGATTGCTGAGACATGTCTTAGATTTCCATCCAGAAATCACAGAACAGACAGAACACTTAGAAGGACCTCAACCTTCTTTACATAGGGGTAAACATATAATTATTTCCATTTCACTGGTGTGGGTGTGAAGAGCAAAAGATACAAATGCTGTGACTAAATATCAATTCAGAAATAGTTGAGTTGAATTTTATTTCCTATCTTACACAGCAGGGCCTGATGCCCTCTCCAAACTCTTTTTTTAATGTTACTTTTTAAAATTAGCTTTAGCCATCATAGCTTCTATGTATTTCTGGTCTTGAAAGGAGCCATCAATTGTTTTTGTTTGAAGACATTGAATATGAACTTGTTCCTACAGAGCTTTGTGCTGTAATTTATCAACAAGGCGCTGAGGCACAGACGTCAAATGAATACCAGATTTCAAATTATGATAAGCAATTGTGTCATCCCTGTGAATAGACATCAGTCTCTGCTGAGAAATCATCAATAATTCATTTAAAAAAATAAATGAGTACAGGGCCATTTGGATAGGTCTTTGCAAACAACTAGTCCTGTGTTCTGTCATAATTCCTGTGAATTTAAACCCAAAGGATGCTTATTTTTTAAAGAGAAACACATGATCATGCCCAAGTCAAAAAAATGTGTTCCCTCAGGACCTAATTACCATTTATCTTTGGGGAGGTGTGGAGGAAGTTGGAGTGTCACCTGTCAGAGGTGTGCTGGGTTTGTCCATGGCTCAGTGGGAACATGCAGAGCTCTCCCAGAGTATTTTACTGTTAATATTCCAGTCCTTAACATCTTCCCCACTTCTTTACCCTCTACCTACACCAAACCCTAAGATTATTATTTCCAATCTTAAAATACAACTCTCAGAATAATTTATATTTCTTTACTATGAGGAGAGGGAGGATGCTGCTGGTTTAAAAATTTCTTGAGCTTCCCTGTTGTAGGTGGCTTTTCATTTGACAGTTGGCGTCCTGCTCGAGTCCATTTCTCTCCCAAATTGGAGGTTGTTACATTCCAATAAGCACACAGCATCTGTTCTCTGTAGAACATGATGTTGCAAGATGCTGATCATTTATCTAAGTGGGCTATTTTCAATTGAATCAGAGATGTACATGGAGCCTAACAGCAATAATTCCCTCCTGTCTGTAATTGCCCATTATAGGAAGAGGAATTTATAAATAATTATAAAAGGCAGGATTTAGAGGCTGTGCTTCAAGACCTAGGGCTAGCCAGTCTTAGCTTATCTTAGCATAATCTCAAAAATAAAATCCTCTGCTCTACTTTGGAGAGCATGAAATAATTTCTGTTTACACATTTTTTTCAATTACTTTGATGCTGTGATATAAAAGTCACTGATTGCCTCTAGTCATCACATGGCTTTTTCACTAATTGTGCACTCACCTCATTTTGTTCTGTGGGATCTTTGGCTTGTTGATCCAGTTTCATTGCAAAGATGTTCATTTCATACAGTTATAACTTTATACAAAGGGCATCCTCTGTTCCAACAAACACATGGTGGTCATTGTTCCCAGCTGGGAGCCTCGTGCACAGCAGCTCAGCTGCTTCCACCATCAACCCACCGACCTTTGGGCTGATTTAATGGAAAATCAGGCACTGGGAATAAGGAGAAATTGTACCAAAAGGTTTCCTGGTCCCTAGCCCTGGACTGGTTAAGGTTGTGCTGCAGGATAAAAAGGCAATAAGGAATGGGAAAGCCCTTTCATCCTGACCCTTTTGGTGTGTAGTGGGATGGAAAATCCCATGGGCACCTTGAAAGTTTTGCACTGGTGTCTTGGAACGTGTAAATTCCAAGATCTGGGAGACCTTAACATTTCCAAGAAGTCGCTCTATTGCCTGCTCCCTATAAAAGCCACCCACACAGGTTTGATGTCAGGGCAGAGAGGTCCCTGCTGGTCCCCAGGGCGTGACTCTTGGGTCAGCAGAGGCCCCCAGGATTTCCCAGCTCACAGATTTCCTGAGAGTCAGATCTCAAGGTTATCCCATAGCCCATTTGCTGTTTGTGGGGCCACGTGGCCATCACACAGACCAGCTGGGTTTAACTTAACCTTTAGAGCAGTCATGAGAGCTTAGTTCATGCGCAGAATAAATTACACAGGAGGCTTCAAGAGGGGATTGTCCATCTGAGCACACTGGCTGCTGCTGAAAGCTCTGTGGAAGATGAACAGTGGAAAATTGGACAGGGATTGAGCAGTCTACCATGGAAGGAGGGTAAAACTCAGCAATATATATATCTGTGAAGGTTTTAAAATCTCTACCTTGGCCAAAAGTGACCTCCCAAAGGACAGGAGTCTGGTCATGTTGAGCACAAATGTTCCTAGAAAGATGACCCTGCTAAACTGGTGCTGGCTGCTGGCAGGGCCTGCAGTGCTGGCCAAGGGCAGCGTGTTCCAGGCTGGGGTGGGAGAGCAGCTCCAGCCCAGGGCAGGCACAGAGGGGGCCTGGAGAGGAGCTGGCACCAGGCAGTGATTTTGGACATCTCTCATTCTCAGCTGTGAGGCTGCTGGGTGTGAGAAACGCTCCTCACTTTCAAAAATTTAAAAGGTTTATTAAAAACCTTATCAAAAATTACAACAGAAGACTGAATAAAGAAAATTAAACACAGTAGGGGGGAGCAAGGTATTCCCCATCATGTGCTGGGCCTCAGAATGGGTGTTCCACCCTTTTATTACCGTTTAATTGTGAGGGTCGACTATTTCAACACTCATTTATCACATGGGCCAAACGTGCACAGGGTGGGGTGGTGCCTTATGCTGATGTGGTTTGCTGTGAGCCCTTGCAGCTCCCCACAAGGGAGCTCCAGGATATCCAGGACATTCCCTGAGTCCTTCCTGGGCAAACCTTGGGAAGGGGAGCTGCAGATGCCAGTGTCTGCTCTGCTCAGCTTGGCAGGCAGGAAAGCAAAGGAGGGAGGTGGAGAAACCAGGGCTCCTGTCTGGTTCCTGGTGCCAGTGGATGGATACATAGGAAGGTGCAGGATTTTGTTTTCTGAACATGATGTTTCCTGTGACTGTGAAATCAGTGAGCAGAGACAGACTCTTCTCCACACTGCAGCATAATTCTCCATTTCCCTCTCTTGAGGCTGCAGATCCCCTGGCACAGCTGTAAATCCCCTGTACAGTGCACAGCATGGGTTTCACTGAAAATTCCTGGGAAAACAACTCTTCTGGAGCCTTATTCCATTAAAAATGTTTTTTCCTCCTGTGCATCTCCCCATTTTTCCCTGCATCCAAGCAGCCACCTGCATTCAACATCAGACACGTGGAATCCCATAAACATCCCTTACAGACCATAATAGTTGGATGGAAATATGGCCAAGTGCCCAAAGCCCTGTGCCCTTCCCACATCCCCCTCCTCCAGCAGCACGACCTGGGGGCCTCCGGTGCAGGATTTGTGCCTTGGTGTGTGACAGTGAGTGACAGCAGCAACAAGGAGCTCTCTGGGGCAGAGGACAGCAGGGGAACGGTGTCTCCTGGGACCAGCTCCAGTCTGCTCCAGGGAATGTGCTAATTTTCACTCCTTTATAGTCCTTTATCTCAGCCCTTCGACCTTGAGCTCAGAGGCATTATCAGCCTTAGCCAGAAAGGCAGCGTGCAGTTAACCATTGAAATGCTGAATGTTTCTCAGACAAAGTCTTGAAGGTAAAAGGAATGAATGCAGCTTATTTTAATAGTGCAGCTCGTTGTAGGACTGTTCAGGTTTGGGGAGAACCTATTAATGATATTAGGAAAAATATTTTTGTCATGTATGATTTTGTGAGCAGTTTTCAAAGTTTGATGTCCCTTCAGAGTTGCCTGGGCATGTGGAGACCTCCTGTAAGCCTGTCCTGTGTGCATGGCTGGGTATGAACTCAGTTTTCCTCATCACCTTTTCATCCTTACTGTACCCAATTACTGCTATCCAGAGCACAGGTACAAAACTACTGATCCCATGCTTTCTGTGGGTCCCTTGCTATCATGGGAACACATTTCCAACTTTATAAAGTATTATACAAACTCTTAGCATTAAAGGAAAATCACTTCCTGGGGCAGTCTAGATGAATGCATTTATTGCCAGTTCTGCTGCTGACTTCTCTGGGTGACTCTGGCTTTGTCATTTAGCTGTGTGTACGTTTTTGTGTTTGCAGAATGAGCTGGGACAACTTCCACGGGCCATCGTGGCTATTAATGAGTGAGGAATGTGCTTCTGTGCATGTGTCTCTGGTTTGGCAAGATCAGCGTCTCTTCTGTACCTCACAAATATGATGCAAGAAGAATATTTCCTTTTCCTTACTGGCACTCACTGGCCTCTCTATGACCAGCAGTAATTGGGTAGAAACAGAATTTTGGGTAGAATATTCCTGCTTAATCAGTTCAGTGTTGATGGAGTTAATTTGCTCATGCCTTCAGATTGTTTTGTTTCCAGGGATTCTAAACCGTTGCCTCCAGCTGTTCATTTCCATTGACGAGGATGATCTTTATCTGTCTAAACTAGTTAAAACCTGCTCCACTACCCAGCAGCCTTTTTGGAGACAGCCCAATAAAGCTGAGTGCGGTGGCTATGACACCAAAGCCTCCTGGACACCATAAATTCCAAGCCCTGCTTTTTTTTCTTGACCTCTCACGGTTGGAGCACCCTTCCTGTTTTAATGGGACTCTTCACTTCCTCCATTTAAGCCCTGTCCAAAAGGGAATGATATTTGCACTGCAGGTGATCAGTGTAAGAATCCCCGTTAGATTAATTTGCTGCTTTAATATTATCAAATTAAGGCTTGACAGACCTCAAAGGTATCACTCAAACAACCGAAGCACTGTCAGACTTGCACTTGGACTCAGTGTGGTTGTTTCTTGGGATGTTTTAGGTGAATCATATTTATAAATGTGCTCAGTTTAAGGTTTGTTGTGACATGCTGGGACTTGTCATACCTACAGGGTCACCAGGGCCACTTCCTCCTGAAACAGGAGGTGTGAAAGTTGTGTGTGGGCAGGTGAGATGCAGGTTTGTTAAGCTGATGAGGCAGCCACCAGATGCACCAGGGCATCTTCCAGTGGTGAAATTCAGGTGTCTGGTGTCCATCAGACAGAGATGCAGTCTGAACCAGAGGGAATTGCCAACAACACAAAACTTTCTGTTGCTGTAGTGCTGCTACAAGGACCAGAGCTGGAATGTGTAGCCTGGTGTAGGAACTCCTTCCCTTGTGCTGGGGTTTCTAACTCACATTATTTGGGCCTAAGCTGAACAGGAACACGTAACACAACAGGGAAAATCTAATGGTCACTTTGGACATAAACTCTTCCTTCCACTCCAACTACTGCTAACAGCAGTGGGAAAATCTGTGGCCAGAAGGCCTCTCCTGAAGACCCAGGCTGAGGTTTATTTTGGGATGTGCCAAGGAGACATTTCCCTGTGGCTGTGTTGCAGATGTTGCTGTCCCTGCAGGCTGGGGAGGGAGCAGTGCTGGGATGTGGCTCCTGCTCTCTCTGCAAACAGCTGGAGCAGTTCAGCCCCAGCCCCTGTGTCTGTGGGAGAGTGCTGTGTAGTCATTCTGCTGCTGAACCTCCTCACAGCAATTATCAGACTTCCAGAGCAGGGAAAAGGTCTGAGAAAAGGACCAGTTTAACATGTCATTATTGGGTTTCAGCAGCTGTGTGTTATCCCATTGTTACTAATAACCTTTGCAACTTTGTGAGCAATGTTTTCTTGGCATCATTCGAACATAATGACTGGGGGGTCACATTCAGCTCTCAGTTGTGTAAATATGGAATGTTCTCTTGGCTGTCTGGTGCTATTTTGCATTTGGCTCATGCTCCCTGCCCCTAGAATCCTGCAATCCAAAATACCCAGGCAGGGAGTTCAGTCACCGTATGCTCTGCATACCAGCTGGGTATGCAAAGCACAGAATAAACACATGGACAGCTACTATCAAATCCAAGCCATATAATTACAACTCTGCTGTCCTCTGGTTGTGGTTAATGGTTTATTCTTGAATAAATGACAGCAGGAGTTTGCTTGGTACCTTCCCAATGTAATTCACCAGTAGATTATGATTGGGAAGTCTTTCAGAAAAATGTGTTTTTAAGGGGGTTTTAAATTTGATTGGGATAAATCAAGAAAAAGAATTTACAAAATAGACGTTGCTTGAAGTAAAGCAGTCACAAAGTCTGCCTTGATGGTAAGAGGAAAAGGAGACCTTGGCAAATCCATGAGGAGGGTGTTGGAACTGCTCTTTCTCTTTCAACCCTCCAGTATCCAAGCTTGTAGGACTCTTAAGTAAAGCTCAGTAGTTTTATATGGTAAATAAATTTATCTTGATTTCATTCTGTGATTAAGATCTCTCTGTTTCAGAGTTGTCTTTACAAAGTTCTCAGCAGTGAAGTGACTGATTGCCCTTCTCATTTTCAGGGATCTTCCAGATGATCCTGCTGTGGAGTGGGACACGCAGCTCCTCGCCACCCTTGTCCTGAAGCACATAGAAGCCAAGAACATCAACCTGGTAATATGACATTTTCTGCAGCCACATTACTCCTGAGCCAGTGTTCTGGGCTTTGCCTTTCCCTCTGGAAGCTTTCTTTGGAGTGTCTGAGGTTAGGATGTATCTTCCCTCACAGGAGAGCTTTCTTTTCTTCCCAGAGATAAATGAACAGTGGAGGAATTTTGCTTTTCTAACTCTTTAAATGGGGATGGGTATTTTAAAGTAACCATGTTGTGATGGAGAGAGCCAGTTTGGGCTTTAGACTTAGGTTTAGGCTCAGATTTGAAGCCCACTGGCAGATGTGGGTTAGAGAGCTCGATTAGCAGGGTTATAGGTCAGGATTGAGGAACATTAAACTGGGGAGATTTCCTGGCACTGGAATAGTTTGGGGTTTTTTTCCCACAGAACAGGAATAAGGGCCTAGGCATGGAAAGGGTTGTGTTCTGTTCTTCTCTGTTGAACCCTGCTTTGATCAGGCATGGCACTGTCACACACTGATTAGCAGCAAAATCACAAAACTCTCAAAGCCTTTCAGCACTTCACAAAACAAGAAACCACATCTCCTGTAGCATGAAAGCCCCATGAGCACAAAACCAGCATCATGCATCCAACTTTGTATTGATTCTGAGGCTAATTTTCCATGAAATTCATTGCTGTGCACAGAGACAAATGCAGTTTTCCTGGACTCCTTTTGTGTCTTTTGGCCCCTTGAATAGATAGGTTTTAATCTAATCTGAAAGCTCCAAACACAGGAGGATTTGTATTGCATGTTTGTGACTCTCAGGGGTGCAGGGACAAGTGCACCAAAACCCCAGAAGAAATTCTGAAAACACCAGAACTCCTTTGAATGGTTAGGGAGGATTAGATCTTTGCCTTGGGGAAAATTAAACTCCAGCTGTTTGTGCTGGGGGAGGCTGGAGTCTGCCACTGCCAGAGCTGAGCTGAGCAGTGAAATTGGGGTTTGCAGAGCAGGAAACATTCCTGGGAGCCCCTGCACTGCCATCAGCTCTTCCCTGAGCAGCACCGAGGACACCTCACTGCAGCAGGACACACCAAGGGCAGCTGGAGCAGCTTCTCAGGGCTGCAGCAATGAGCTGCTCTGGAAATGTTCATTATTTGAAGTGTCCCAAGCAATCACACAGGTCTCAGGTGTTTGCTGTAATACCATTCATTTAGCAGCAGGCTGAATTTGCCAACAACAGCAAGAGAAGCACCTAATTACCTTTGTTAAACATCCTGCAATTTAAAACTTCAGATCTTGCTCTTTGTGATATCTCTGCTGTCCTAAACCAACAGCCTTGCCCTGAAAGATAAACTGAGTCAATTTTTCACTAATGTTCAAATTGATAGAATTGGCTAAACATGTTAAAAGAGCCTTGAAAAAACCAAAAACTAACAGAGTTTCAGATCAGCTCAGTGGAGACAACATGACTGGAGGGTGTGTATTGTTGTAGCTATTCCAGTGGGAAAACTTTCCCCAGTTCTCCCAGTAGTCACAGCATCGACAATGGTATCTTTATTTCCAGAACATGCTGTGTGCCATCTGGCAGGGGAGCAGGGGCTGCAGTTCCAGCATGTCTGAAAGGAAGGATTGCAAGGCAAGGAGTCCCACATGTTCTGTGTAGTTTCCTTCCATTACCTGGTTACTCATTTGTTCAACTGCCCTGGAAGTCCAGGAGTAGCTCAATCTTTTTGGGAGCTACAGGGACATATTTCATCCAAGCTCTACATTAAATAGTGCAGACACAGAAATTCATGGTTGGTGTACTCAAAGCCAAAACTAATTTATAGACTTTGGAAATTATTTCCTGCCTGCTGGATTTACAAGCAAAAGCCAGTGTTGCAGGGAGAGGCAGCCAAGGCTGCTCTGTCTTGGTCCAGATTAGAAAGTGTTTGGTGTGTAAAGAAAGAAGTTACACAGTATTGTGTGAACTCCAGGCAGGCTCTTGTTGCTCCTAAATCAAACACAAAATACATCTTCAAACTCAGAAGAGACTCAAGGGGAGTTGGTGTCTCCCTGGCCTCTGGGAGTGTAAGGAGAGATGCTTTGGGAAGGCTGTGAGGAGTTGTTTGCTGTGGCATTTGAAGGGATGGCCCTTGTTAAAAAGCAGAGACCTTTGTGTCCCCACAGCAGATGTGTGCTGTGTTTGAAGCACTGCATGACACCAGAGAGAGGAGGAGAACCTCAGCTTTGAGGTGTGGGGAAGGATCATGGACTCCAGGCCTCTCAGGAGTTTTCTCTTCTGCTGGTAATTGAGTAATTTCCTCTGTGCTCTCCCCTCTCCGGAAGGGATTTCTGGACCTGTTTGTCTTGGCTGCTGCTCTGGCTTCCACTAGTGAAAGCTCCATTTCCTGAATACCAAGGTCACCCAGAAGAAAAACCAGCAACAGCAGCAGCTCCCATTTCAGAACAGGTGTGGGGAGGGAACTCCCTCTTGCCCTAAAGATTTCATTGAGCAATAATTTCCACATGAAGTGTATTTACTATCCCAGCCTCTCTCTCCCAGAACTGGCTAAGCCTGTTTTTAACCCAGACACTTTCAAGATGTTCAGGTTTTCTCACCCTGTCCTGATTGTTTGCTTGATTTCATCATCAGCCTGGTTCAGGTTAGGAGTTAAAAGCCAGCACAGCAGGAGCTGCACCCTGTGGAAGGAGCAAATGCTCCCGTGTGAAAATATCTTCAGCATGTGAGAAAGAAATTCAAATCCCTTATCAATGAAATGAATCCCTGAAGCCAGAGGGATTGATTTACATGTGATTGCTGCCTGCTTTAAGGCATGAACAGCACAGTGGTGCTCTGGAATCAGAGCCCTCTTAGATGACTTCTATAGATATTTAGATGATATATGATATCTTTAGGGTGGGACATCCCTGCTGTCCCAGAGCCAGATGTGTGCTGAGAGGGATCAGATAAAGGTAATGCCACCTTGGCCAAGTGACTGTGCAGATACCTTGGGAATTGTACTTAAAAATTCCTTTATTTGAAGAGACAGGCAATTCAGGTGTAAATGTCTTAACAGTAAAATGCACTACAGCAATTGAAAATGGGCTCTGTGTAGTCTCTTCAGCTGGTTCAGACATTACATAAGCTCAGCAGCTTCTAGTTCAAAACAGATGTGGAGAAGGAAAACCTCCAAAGGTGTTTCTGAACAGATAATTCCCATGTCAAGTATATTTCCTAACCCAGCCTTGTTGCTCCCACAGTTGGCCCAAGCCAGTTTTGTAAAAACAATGATTAGTTTATTTAGTCTGCTCACTGAAGTCTCTTATCTCAGTCTTTTGGTTTGTTCTCTTGTAACCTCCACAGAAGAAAAAAATGTGTGTTTTGGCTTGTCTGGGGTTTTTAGCTTGATTTCCTAAGGAAACAGGAATAATGCAATTGTATTTATGTGTACGTGCACATGCATGTTTCAAAAGACTTTAGAGCCCCTTGGCTAATTTCAACCACATTTGACAGCAGGGTGCTGCTCTTAAAAATGTTCTGTTTGTACAGGTTACATGAAAATCAGGGACCAGGCAGCAGAGACAAACCCTCTCTCTGTCCCCATTGAGTAAAAAGGTTTAGTGCAAGTCCAGCCCTTATCAGACTCACCTGAATAGGAATTTATTCTGCCTGCAGTGAGTGGGGTATGTTGTCATCTTAGGGAAGTTCCACTCTAAGTAGGAGTGACTTCAGAGTGTGTTTTTCTTATCTGTGAAGTGCAGGGTGCTGTGCTCACCCTGAGCTGTGCTGAATTCCATGTGTTTCCAGATGAGCTCCTCCAAAAGCTGATATCCTTGGGGAGGGCTCAGCACCATGGCAGGCCCTGCAGAGCTCTCTGCTAGTGCTGATGTGCAGCAGCAGCCAAGGTTAAACACATCCTTCTTCTCCTTATAAAATAGAGGTTGACCAAAAAATACTTCTTTGTATGTGAATGAAACCAATTTTGGTCCCACCAGTTCCTGCCAGCAAAGAGCAACCTGGTGCTTGCCGGCAGCCACTGGGCAAAGTGGGAAATCTAACTGTGGGCTTGTCCTGGGTGGGTGAGTGGGTTTATAAGCAGGCTTGTGTGAAGTGTGTGGGTTTTGGAGTATTTCTTATCACTGCCTTTGTGTTTCCTCTCCCTCTTGACTCAGTATCCCATGGCTGAGAGGGTGGAGGAGCAAGTTGCAGGATGGGCATGGTGGCTTTTGATCTTCCCCTGATCTTTAACCCAGTGCTCCAGGCCCTGCATATAAAACAGATTTTGAGAAGGGAGGTGCTGTGAATCAGCAAGGCTGTAGCATTTCCTTCCCTGAAGAGAGAACAAGCTGCCAGGGAAGCAAACATTGCCTGAAACGTGGGAGTTGGTGATTTCTTCCTGGTCCCAGAGAAGGGAGCTGTGGAGAGCTCTGCTGCTGGGTCTCTCCCAGAGCAAGCACTGAGCTTTGCACCATCCAGGGACTGTCCCTTGCACTCCTGGAAGGAGGATGGGCACACATTCCCTGTCTACTCCACACCCTGTGCTGCCAGTTTGGCTGCTTGGTTGGAACTGGGAGCCTTTCAGTGCCCATTGCACAGCCCCACAGAGGGAGGGAGTCCCCAGGGTGGTGCCTCACCCTGCACACTGTGGGTGGCTCTGAGGGCAGGGAGCCAGGGGTGTTCTGTGCTCTGGACAGTGCCTGGTCAGTGCTCTGTTCACACATTACTTCTGCATTTTGGAGTTCCCATTTCTCCCTGCAGAGAATCAATTAACAATACAATCTCGTTCAGTGAGAAGCCTGATTTGGTTGTACAAAAGTGCATTCAGATTGTTTCAAAAGGCTTCTTCTCCTATCAGATTATTTTATCACTGTGTTATTCTGTGCTGAAGCCTCATTACAACCAGGACAGTTGTACATGCTTGTGTGGCTCTTGTTGCAGCAATGTCCTGATTCACAGCACAGCAAACCAGAGCTTCACCCTGTCATCCACAGGCACTGGAGGATGTGCTCAGATCCAGGAGAGAGTGATTCATAGAGCTGGACCTCTGGGGTCAGGAACACATTTGCAACAGATCACTTTGGAAGTGACCTTTTGGCCTGGTAATAAGTAACAAGTGCATCCTGCCAGTGGGGACATGATCTTTGTCATCTTTCTGTTGTTCAAGCTGTCAGGCTGTGCAGTTATCCAGTTCCAGAGTGCCTTGTTTGTTTGGTTGTGTTTCTGTGGCATGAGGAGTTCACACACAAGGCCTCATTGTGCAACACATAAACAACTCGTTAGACACAACAGGGCTTGGATGTCGAATTTGGGAACTGCACAGGCTCCTCCTCCTGCTCCTAAATGCTTCTTGTTGTGTGTGTTTATTGCAGGTGGTGACGTTTGATGCAGGAGGAGTGAGTGGCCATGCCAACCACGTCTCTCTTTACTCTGCTGTCAGGTACAGTGGCTGCACACCTCTCTGGGTGCTCCCTGGGCTGCTGCAGTCAGGGACAATGGCTGCACACCTCTCTGGGTGCTCCCTGGGCTGCTGCAGTCAGGGACAATGGCTGCACACCTCTCTGGGTGCTCCCTGGGCTGCTGCAGGCCCATCGTGGTGCTGCTGTGCAAGCAGAACCAGGGCCAGTGTTCACTGCACTGCTCCAGCTCACTGCCAGGCTGGGGGACATGGTACTGTCTGCAGAAACTGCCACAGCTCTGGAAATCACCTACATCTTCTAGTGTTCCAGCAGCTGGAACCTTGCCAGTCTCCCTTTCCCAGGGCCCTCTTTGCTCTTCCTGTCCTTGATCCCACTAAAATATGCCACAGATCACTTGGCACTTCAGCTTTGAGGAGAGTGTGAATGCCTGATGCCTGAGCTGGTGGCAGGTGGGTTTTGGAATGTTCTTCACCAGAGGATGTTGCCCTCTTGTCCAGGTACCTGAATTTACCTCTCTGCCCCAAGAACATTGCTCCTTCACTGGAGCTGTCCCTATTTACCACTTCTAGGAAGACTCTGTTAGTTCCTTCACCATTTTATTCCTTACATTATGGGACCCTCTACCTCCATGCTGTGATGGTGAGGTTAATAGACAAAAATCCCTTTATTAAAATCATTCAAATTTTGCTGGCAAGACAGCCACTGTATTTTACTTTAACCCTCTGCTCATTCAGACCCCAGTGTGCCCTAGAGAGATCTCCTCCAGAGCTGCCCCTGCCTTTCCCAGGCATGAGAAGAACTCTTTACAAGTACAGCTTTGTATTTATAGCACCCATTTGTTTTTTGAATCATCTGTGCAATTCAAATAAACAAATTTTTCTGGCCCTCCTTGCTGACAACATCACAGTGATTTGCCTTTCTCACTTGCCTAGAGAAAGCTGCAGTGCCACAGAACCCATACTGGGACCTTCAGCTCCTCTGGGAAGTTGCTGAGAGCTTTGATGGCTGGAATTCAGTGTTAGAGGGGGATCATGGCTTTTCCCAGCAACTTCTGAAATTGCCTAACAGAGGAGAGGGGGAGGAGTTAAAGCAAGCAATGTCTTGGGGCTGGGTGGGGAGATGGTTTCAGGCACAGTTTGAGGAGTGAGCAGAGGTTGGGCAGAGGTTGGTGACTGAGGAGCAGAGGCTGGGGACCAATGCTCACAGCATGGGCACAGAGGGACTAAAGAGCTTCCAGCTGCCTGGACCTCTGTGGCTCACTGAACTGCTGTCTGACCTACAAAGAGGATGAAAGGCAGGTTGTTAGGTGTCCTCCTCCACCCTGAAGAGATCATGGGAAAACAGGTTAGCAGCTGAGTTATATATGAGAAATTTAAGGAAAGCTTGATTTTGATTGCAGTTCTACTCTTGTCTTACTTTGTGGCTGTGCAGAAATCACTTTCCCACCTTCATGCTTTATGTTTCCTGTGTGTGCAGTGGGGATCTAACCCTCTTCCTGTCTCAGAGCATGTTACCAGGAAATGCTCATTGTCTGCAATTCCCCTGAACCCAGAGCTTTGCACTGGTCCTCAGCTAGAGCAGAACATTGTCTGGGCTGACGAGATCTGTGCTGATAGGGACACCAGAGCACGAGCTTTTCTCATTAACCAAGAGCTGCTTTGTGTCTTGTCTCCCTTCCAGTCCTGAATCAGCAGAATTAATCATGGTAGCCCCATCCTTTGCATGTGGCAGGAGTGATGCCGTGGCTGCTGAAAGGTTAAGTTTATTTTTAGTGGCTTGCTTGCCCTCATTATTTTTCAGTTTGTGTTATGGAGGAAGTAGAGCGTGACTGTATCACTCCTGACTCTCAGTGCCCTGAGTTCTCACATGTTGGCCAGTACAGGCAGCTCTGGGAGCATAAACTGAGGCTTCTCCTGTCCCCTGTGCCAGCAGAGCTCTGCAGAGCAGTAGTGGCTGCCCCTGGGGCCCCAGTGCTACATGGCAAGAGAAAGGCAAACAACCTCTCCCCTCCAGGAATCATCTGCAATGTATTTATTAACCATCTTTAAACAAGTCCTGCAGGGTTCTGCCTCCAGTGTGAAAAGTGGAGGAAAGGATAAAGCAGGGGACTGGTGCAGTGATCCTCAGCTCTTTTGGATGCTCCCAGTCTCTGGGAAACAGGCTTGTGCCCACTTCCATGAGATTACTTTCTGCAAGAGCAGGGGTGGAACGGGCTCTGTGACCCCTCCCACAACTCCTCACTTCAGGAGGTGCAAATTATTGAACAGCTTCAAGGAATAAAACAGATCAGGAGATGGTCATAGCTGAGCAGATGCTCAGTATTGTCTGCTAAGGGCACAAATATTCTTTCCAGTGTCTGGAACAGAGGCTATGTTCAAAGGAGCAGGAACTACTCAGAAGAAATGAGCTCTTTCCCTTGCAGCAGCCTTCCCTCTGACAGCTTGCAGGAGTCCAGCTGCTGCTGTGTGCCTGCCTGGCCTTCAGATCTGGGAGGAATGGGAAATGCCAAGGTTCAAGGATGGATTTGTTCTTCTGCAAGGGAAAAATAAGGAAAAACAGGATGGGAGAGGAACACAAATTGCTATTTGATTTCAGTCTCCCCTGGGTGTATTTTAGTTCTGGCTTCCAGACAGAAAAAAAAACCCCAAGCCAAACCCAAGAAAAACCCAGTGCAGCAAAGCAGGGAGAACTGGAAGCAATCTTCTGTAGCTTGATTTGGCAACATCACCCTCTCTTATCCCCCAAAACAGGAGCTTTCCCAGTGGCCATGGGGAGTTGGATCCTTTACACTCATCCTCAAGGAAGAGCAGGTCTTGAGTGACATCCAGGTCACTTTATCCCCCTCAGCATTTGGCCAGCACTGGGCACTGTGGTGATGAGCCTGGTAAATACTCTGTGACAGGAATACTGGAGAACCTCTTTCTCCTGCACTCTGAAATGACAGTGCCTGCACTGAGATCACATGTAATATCAAGGTGCTTTAGTTTTGCATGAGTCACTGTGCATTTTGATTTTAAATTACCCCTCTTGCCCAGGAGCCTGGCAAATGGAGGCTGTTGGGTTTGTTGTTTGCTTGCTTAGGATGGAGAGGAATATTTGTGAGGGGGAAGGACTGTACCACTTGTTTTCTTTAGTGAGCTATCAAACCAATTTCATCCCAGCTAGAACAGAAAAGAATAGTCTTGTCTGCTTAGGGCAGAGCAAACTGAGTGGAAAATAGGAGCTGCTATATTTAACCACTGTGCATTATGTTGTTATAGCAACTGCATCCATAAAACTTCTATCAATGATGCCATATAAAAAGCTACATCAAGGAATCATTAGCTGAGCCTATTCTCATCAATTCCATTTGGAAAAACACCTCTCAGTCCTGCAGGATGTTTTTTAACATTCACCAGCTCTGTGGCAGGTTGTAAATGAGGCTGTGCAGAGATGATATTTGGGAGCTTTAGCACTCAGCAGTTGATCAGGATGCAGCCTGAGTGCCACCAATGCCTTGTTCCCTTCCATGTCCCAGCCTGGCCACTGAATGCCCCATTCCTGGATGCCATGGACACTGCAGAGGGGCTGCACTGAAGCTGCCTGCAAGAGGAGGGCTGGTTAATGCCAGCTGCAAATCCCTGTATGGAACAATGAGCAGAGCATGTCCAGCCAATGGCACTTGGTGGGAGCCATTCTCAGAGGCCACCAACTGCATCCCACCCCAGCAAAGCACAGCTCTGCTTTCTGTGAATTTCTCTTGAATTTTCAAGGCCAGGTCTTAAAGGACAAGGAGGAAGCTGGGTTTGGGTGATTAGCTTGATAACAGTGAATGATATCCCATTTACCATTTTTATTTGGTGCCTTCTTAGAGTGTGGGGCTGGAAGATCTCTCCCTCTTTCAGCAACTGCAGCCCATGCATTCCTTACTTGTTTTACTGATCTTAAATGTCCTGAGGGAGCTTATTAGTGATGGCTGTGGCTGCAGCAGAGTGTCCCCATAAGGCTGAGACAGAATTGTTCTCTGCTGTCCATCCTCGAGACTTCCCCTCAAAGCTCTATGCCCTGGCAGATATCCCATAGCTGGGTATGTAGTTCTAGATTTTCTCTCATTTCTTTATCCCTTCCCCTCATTCCTTAATTTGACCAAGTTCATTCATCCCAGTGCCCTTCATGACACTGTTGAGAACCATCAGGATTAAAGCTGAGCATGGAGCACCAGCACAGAAGGGATTCCCCCTAAAGAAGGCTTTTTTTGCCCCAAAGAAACAACCTCAAGGGGTTTCCTTCCCTGTGTCACTGCTGGCAGTGAGGGGAGCAGTGACACTGCACATTCTTCTCCTAGACAGTGCAAGGCCCAAAGCACAGAGCCAGGGACAGCAATCTCTGGATTGCCACTGGCAAATCCATCTTCTGCCACTGCCCCACGTGTGAGCACAGAGTGCCTGAGCAGTGTTGTACAAAGTGTTGCTCCACAGTGCAGTTCAGGGTGCATGGGAATGGAGCCAGAAAGTCCAGTTAGGGAGGGAGGAGGCATTCCAGAGAGCAAACATCCAACATCTGGCAAGTATATCCTTCTAATGTCTGTGTGATTCCTAGGAGACTGCCTGTTCTTCCTCCTTCACATCTGTTTCATCAGATTAATGGGGCAGATTAGAGGCTGGGATCCTAAATGGAGCCCCAGTGCAGCTTTAAGACATCCATTCTTTGCCATGCTCTTCAAAACTGTATTTCCCCAGTGCTCCACAGCAGCCAGCAGTCAGTTCAGTGAAGGGTTTTGCTTCTGGCTTGGGAAACTGGAGAGTGAAGTCATTGAGTTCAGTGAACAGCTTCTCATCAAACAGAACATCACCCAAACTGTGACACACCCTCGTGGGCATGAGCCCCAGAGGAGTTCTGTGCTCCCCAGCTTTCAGCTCCATCTTGACTTGTTCCTTCTTGGAACAGCTTGGGAGGTTTCAGAGAGGAGCTGACCCACTCACACCTTTCCTGGAGGATGCCTGACTAAAGACAGGGAATTTGGGAGCCAGCTCAGTCCTGCAGCTTGCAGGGTGAGGGTGTTGGGCCATTTCAGTGTTTCTGCTGAGCAGAGGGAGCTGGTGACTGCAGACAGCAGCAGCCTTCAAAGCAGCTGGGCCTTGAGGGAGGAGCTGGGGCTGAGTCCTTGCAGGGCAGAAATGGTTGGAGCCTTTGGATGTCTCATGGCCTTCCCAAATCCTTCGCTGCAGAGAGTCTCACATGTGGGCCTGAACCTACCACAGGCATAACAGAGAGGTGCAGGGAGAGGTGTCCTGTAATCTCCAGGCTCTGGAACTTGGGCAGTGGGTGGGAACAAGCCACCTTAGGTCACTTGATGTTTAAAAAGGATTATAAATGTCTCTCGGGGAAAATAAAAAAAAACAACAAAACACCCACATGGAAAAATCTCCTGAAAAAGAGCCTGTTTGTGTTTTACTTTTTGAGATTTTACGCCAAACTCTTTCATTTCACCCAAACCACAGCAAGTCCAATCTGTAAAACAACATTCCCAAAATGGCAACAACTGAGAGCTGCAACCTCTCCCCTACTTGGAAATGTCCCATGGAGACACTCCAGCAGGGTGGAGATGGGAGTGAGAAGATGGATTTGGGAGAGGATTGGCTCATTTTGTGAACGTGTGCAGGAGGTAGAGCTTCGTGTTTCTCTCTCTCTCTGCAACCACAGAGAAATACAAATGAGCAGGGCTGCAATTCCTCTGCACACAGAGCTGGGTGGAGCCCGTTCCCAGGGCTCAGCCTTGCTGGGAATTGAAGCATTTGGATTGGGACAAAAAGGATGAGGAGAGATGCAATTCCTTCATGCCTGTTCTTCCAGATGAGTGACAGGTCTGCTGGCAGCAGCTTTGGGGACCTTTCAGTAACCAAACACAGTTTGTGTCTCCCTGAACCTTTGCACAAGCACAAACTCCTTAATTTACTGCTGAATCACACTTCTCTTCCCTGCTGAAGATGCTCCCTGCTCGTGCTGAAACGTTTCCATATGAGCTGGATCTGTCACTCCTGTTTCTAGTGACAGGAATGGTTATTATTAGTTCCCTCTTAGAGCAGCTCAGTGCTTTGAAGGTGCCTCCATGGCAGAGCAGCACACCCAGAACAGACACTGGGCCTTCAGAGAGTTTGCCAAATTTCACAACCACTCACTGCTTTATCTCTCTAGGCTTATTCTAAAAGTTTCCCACCCTGCTAGCTGCACCAAGTGCTGAATCATTTCTTTGGGTGGCCAAATTCCACTTGTGGGGGAAGAAACCTCTGGCAGAAAAGCAGAGAAGATATTAATGGAAATATTTAAATTACAAGGCAACATGTAACAATCTTTGTCAGAGCAGTGAGATTTGAGTGGTGGGCAGAAGGTGGCCAAGTCCAAGGCCATTGTTTAGTGCTTTGGCTCTGGAGCAGAGGACACCACAGGCAGGAGAATCTGTTTAAATATATTTTCTGATTGCTGTTTGAGTTCTGTCATGACCTGCATTTCTGGCTTGACTTTTGCTTTGTGCTGCATTGGGTATTCATCACTCCGTGCTTCCTATTTTGTCTAGGCCTGTGTAGCTAATCCTTTTCCTTGAACTTAACCAACAGCCAGAGATAATCCTAGTTTGAAAGTGACTGGAGAAACACAGCAGTTTACATATAATGCATGTTTTATCCTGGCTGATTTACACATGAACTGGCACGTTGTCCTTTGTTAGATACACCACTATAAGGTGATAACAATCTCTTTAAATATTACACAGGGTTAAATAAATTTTTTTATTATTATTTCCTTTCTCCTTTTGGCAAATGTTCCATTGTTTGGATTTCTTTTTCTCCTGGAAGAGCAGGAGTGGGTGTGGGACAGCCCTGAGTGCCATCTGCTGGAGAGCTGCTGCCTCCCAGCCCTGCCGTGGGCCAAATCCAGGAGGGGAATGTCAGCTCAAGCACTCCCAAGCCATGAGCAGGAAAAACAAGAGAATTAAGAAAGGAATTGAAATGAACCCCCTCTGATGTCCTCACCCTCCCAGGGTCATTTGCTTGCACCTCCTGATGGCAGTGCCATCACCATTCACATCTCCCATTCTTGGTCCTCCTGTTCTGTTTTGCTACAGAGACCTCCCAGGACAAAGTCATGAAGGGACCAAAGACTTTTGAGCAAAAAGCCAGAGCAGCTTCTCAGATGTCCCAGTGGCAGCCTGGCTTAGAAAAACAGAGCTGGTGCCCAAAGAGGAGCAGCTGCTGAGACAATGCCCCTGGCCAGCAGAGCCTGGGCTTTGAACAGCCAGAGGTGCTCCCAGGGGTGAGCAGCCTTTGGCAGCCTCTTGGGTTTCCCTTGAGAGGTCTGAGACTGAATTTGATTTATGGAACTTGTTTGTGATGTCCCAGCAGCCAAGATGGAGAAAGGAATGGCAGAATAGTGTGGGGAACAAGGCTTAGCCCTGCCTGAGTGCACCCAGTGTGGGCTCCTGAAGCTTCTCACAAGATTGGCCATGGTCACTCTGTGTTAAATGAAAAGGCTTGGTTTAATGTGCAGGGTTTTATTCCTGTGAAATCAGGGTTTGAGTAATTCCTCTGAGTATTGACCCCCTGTATCTCTTCTTTCACAGGTACCTGCATTCAGAGGGGAAGTTACCTGAAGGTAGGAGTCCATCACCTCCCACCCACCTCACATCCCCACCCTGCAGTCCTTACATCTCTGTTGTGTCCAGGTTCCAGCTGCCCAACTCACCCCTGCACTGCAGGTGAAACCCACAATTTCCTGCAATTTTTTACCAGTTCAGGCTTCTCTGCAGTCACTTTTCAGTCCCTTGGGGTTGTCCTGCCTCAGTGGTGTGATGCAGTGTCTGCCCTGTGCCTCTTGGGTGGATTTGAGTGCTCTTTCCAGGTCCCTCAGATGAGTCACAGAGTTTTTGGTCACATCTTGCTTACAAGCCTTTTTCCTTTTCTGTGACAAAAGCCTCAGAAACAATTACCCACTTCGCCAAAAATATTTGCATGTAGCAAGTTAAGCCTCCACCAAAATGTGCTCAGAAAGGAATCTGAAATCTGCAGTGGCACAACAAATTGCAGTGGCTTCTTCCACCTGTGAGCAAAAACCTCTGAGAAATTCTTTGTACAAGCAGGAAAAGGAAAGAAACAAAGCACAGAAGGAGGCTGCTCCTGACCCCTTTTCTAGAGCAGAGCTGCAGCCCTTATCTCTAGCAAACACTGCCCAGGGACAAATGTGTGGGCCCTGCTTAAGCACAAAGCTGTCACTCAGCTGTTGGGACACAGCATAGGAAGGTGGCTCAGCCAGGCCCACCCAGGCAACCTCCTGCTCCCTCAGCAGCCATCCAGGCTGTGTTCCTTTAATGCTAATTCCCAAATCATTGTAGGATTTGAATGAGTCACAGCAAATCAGTTTTAATTCTCTGCTAGCAGGAAGTTGCAGGCCTAATGAGACAGCATGAGCCAAGATGGCAGAATGCCCTTAAGCTGAGCTCTGACTCCAGTCCCTTCAGCTCCCCCATTCATGAAAGAGGAGGATTAGTGCCAGCTTCATTCCTAGGACCTTTTCTTTGTTCAGCCTTGGGATGCAGCAGAGCTCTGTGTGCTGTGTGCAGCACAAAGGACAAGGAGCTGCAGTGGTTGATGTCACTGCTGGCTGTCAGGCCCCATCCACACTGAGCCACTTTCATGTGCTGCTCATGCACGTTTCACTCTGGTCCTGAATATGGGCTGTGCCTCAAATCCATTCAGGTTTGAAACAAACCCACATACAGAGAATATTTCCATTTCTCCAGCAGCATCAAGAGACTGCTGGAGCTCTGTGCAAGCCTTGCTGCTCTGATTACATCACATCTGACATGACCTACAAACACCAAAGGAACGGGGAGCTCCCATGCTGCTGCTTATGCTAAGCCTTTCCAAATATAGTTCCAGTCTCATTGAAATTCCCAGTATTTATAATTTGATCTGGCAGGCGTGCAGGGCTGTGCATCAGAGGGGCTTAATGAACCAAGAGTGATGCTGGGATTGAGGCTGTCTGGATGGAGCTGAAAGGCATGTTCAGGCCATGGAAAAGTGCTGTGCTGCTGTTGGTAAGAGGGAGCTGTTTGTGGGTGAGCCTGTGTAAGCCCATGTGATCGGGGAATCCACAGAAAATCTCCCTGCAAATGCAAAAGCCAGCTAAGCCTTGCATTGCCTCAGTGATATGCAAATGAGCACCCTAAATATCCTGCTTTGCTTTCTAATGCCTTTAGCCAGCACAAACACAACAGGCTTTTTATAATCTGTAATCAAGTTCTCCAGCCCAGGCACAAGCAGTTGTTTCAAGAAGCCAAGACAACTGCTGGATGTGCTCCCACCCCTGCCACTGGCCCCTTCCAGCTATAACCAGGGCTCTTCCAAAAGAGCCTGTGCCTCCTTCCATCAGGAGCAGTGCTCCCTGCAGCACACACAGTGCTCACTCTGGAGCTCCTCATTCCGAGCATCCTTGCTTCTGAGTGCCTTGGAAGTGGAAAGCCAAGCTGAGCAGGCTGCAGGCTTCACACACTTCTGTTCTCAGCCTAATCCATGAGCTATATTGATCCTGCCCTTTGTGCCAACCTGGAGAGGTTGCATTACACTGCTAATCCCATCCTGCCCAGGTCACAGGCACAGCAGGCTCTGAAAAGCTTCACCTGCTGGTGTCACAGGACTCCTCAATGGCAGCACTGCTCTCACCCTGCTTGGCAGGGACAGCCTGTTTCTCTGAACCCTTTTCCATCTCTCCCTGGACTGTACATTCCTTCCCTGCTTCATTTCATCTCACATTGCCACGCAGAGCAGGCTTTGCTGTCAGCACATGGAAATCCTGGTTGGATCACTGACACGGAGGGCTCTTACAGTGCCCTTCTTTTTGGGGACCTGGATGCCACCACTTCACCTGACCTGACCCAGGAGGACCCAGCAGGTCAGAGCCATCCCCACAGAAATCACTTGCCATGGCTTTGAGTCCTTATTGCTGGGCTTTTAGGAATAAAAGGTTGCAATTGCTGCATGAATTAATATTTCTCAGGGAAAAAATATCAGGAAAGGGAGAGCACATTTGGTGAACAGAGCAGCCCAAGCTTCAGAGAGTGGTGCCAGGCCTCTCTTCCCACCACTGTGAGTAGGAATTGATGTGGCATTGCCAAAGTCCATGAAAGCCATGCAGGAAAGGAAAGATCATTGTCTCGTGTTTGAGAGGCGAACAGGTGCCATTGGGAGTGCTGGCCAGGAGCAGCACTGTACTAATTCCTCTCTCTCAAACTACCCCAGCAGCAGCCCAGAGATCTCTGCACAGGTTTCCTTCCAAGTTCGCTATTTGCAAACAAGAAATGTCTCCAAGTGGGATTAAGGGAGCATCAGGGCACTTCTGTGAGCGACTGCAGCCCTTGTGCCTGCAGAGCATCCCTGGGGAGAGCAGCTGGAGCCGGTGGCAGCCGAGCAGCTCTGCTGGGCCGTGTCCCGGGGGCTGGGAGCGGCACGGGGGCTCCGCTTGGCGCTCAGAGGTGGCGGGGCCGTGCCGGTCCCGCATTCCCGCACGTCCCGGGCCGCTCGCCATGGCCCAGCCGCTGCTGCGTGACCTGCGGGGCCGGGGCTGCGGGGACACGGCGGTGGCAGGCGGGGACAGGAGGTGCTGCCGGTGCCGGTGCCGGTGCCGGAGGGATGCGGGTCCCCTCTCCGGGCCCGTCCCCGCCGGCGGCCGCCGCCACCTCCCCGCCGCTCCCGA
>VWZP01016761.1:142764-186032 GCA_013396995.1 Dicaeum eximium | reverse complement strand
AGAAAAGAAAAGAAAAGAAAAGAAAAGAAAAGAAAAGAAAAGAAAATAAAAGAAAAAAGAAAAGAAAAGAAAAGAAAAGAAAAGAAAAGAAAAGAAAAGAAAAGAAAAGAAAAGAAAAGAAAAGAAAAGAAAAGAAAAGAAAAGAAAAGAAAAGAAAAGAAAAGAAAAGAAAAGAAAAGAAGAAAAGAAAAATCCTGGAGATGTGCCAGAGAGAGTCCATGAGAGCTTTGTTCTGTCTCTTCTGTGTAACTTCACTGTTTCAGGGCTCACTGAAGGAAATCTGACTGCAAATCGAATTGCATCTCTGCCCACCTGTGTAAACTGTGACTTTGGCCTCTTCTGTCAAACTTTAATACAATGTGGGAAGTGTGGAACATAATCACAGCAGCTTCCAAGCCAAGGAAATCCCAAAGCAGCTCCCTTGAGAGCTACAGGCTCTTAACAGGACCATCAGTAGCTCTGAACTCATCAGTGAAGACAATTTAGCCATGGTAAAAAAAAATAGCAATTAACTTTTGAGTTCAAAGGGATCTTTAAAACAGAAAAAAACCCCCTTCAACATCAGCAGAATCTTGAAACGTTACCTTCATCTGCTTCATCACAAACATCTGAACAATGAATTCAGGAACTCTGTTAAAGTGTAACTGCCTGCCTGAGTTAATATTTGATTCCTGAGATTGTAAATATTTATTCTGTAGCTAAGAATTGGAGTAGAAAGATGAAATTTCATTTTGGTAGCTGAACCAGAAACTACTGTTTTAAAATTCCTTTATATGATACAGTGTCAGCATTCAGAGAATCATCTGCACCTATGTTTTTTTGAGCCTAATTATGCAGGAAGAATTTAAATTATAAGCAAAAATCCACCCAGTTTTGGGATATTGAAAGCTAGCTTTGCTTTCCATGGGCTATTCCAAAACAAGAACCAGTACAAAGGGTCACATACAGAATAAGAGCCAATATAAATGGTCATAGACGTGCACTGGGCACAAAGAAATCCTGGTGGGAGCATCAGAAGTTGTTCCCATTTTACACAAAAAAGATTCCCAAGGCCAGCAGCACAGGGAATCTGCAAAGAGCTGCTGAGCCTGGAGGAAATAAGGGCACCTTACAAGAATGCTGTTGTTCTGAAATATTTCTCCTTTCTCTGTTTAGGGTGCCATGTGCTCGTGCTGGAGTCAGTAAATCTCTGCAGGAAATACATTTCCTTCCTGGATGTCCTCATTTCCTGCCTCCTGCCCAGGGATGAACTCTTCATCCTCACAGAGGAGGAGACTGAACGAGCCAAGGTGAGACTTGTGGCACCTGCCTGACCTGTTTGAGTGGCTCATGCTCATTGTGAGCACTTCAGTCACAAGTGTCACAGTCCCAGGGAATGCCAGAAGTGGTGTTATCCTTGGGTTAGAAATGTCACTGAGGAATGTCTGCAGTGATTTGAAAAACAGGGACAAGCCAGGTTACCTCATGTCCTGTGTGACAGGACAGGGCTGAGCAGATTTGCAGCTCAGAGAGTCACAAGGCACTGAGTTTTACACTCTCCAGGATGTAGGATGCATTTCAAAGGAAACTGGATCCAACAGAGTATTCTGAACATGTGAGTGGCCTGCTAAAGCCTGGCATGACTGCATGCCTGGAACAGCATCCTTGGATCACAGCTCTCACTAAAGATGGAGACAGCCTGTGAACTTGTGGTCCAAAGCTCTTCACAAGTTCCCTTTACTGTACATTTTTAAACTATCTTGCTGCATAGGATCTCACATTTACTCCACAGTTCCCTGAATCAGAATCTGATTAACTCCCCTTCCATACCATGAAAATATTTTCCCAGCAAACAGTGCTGTTAATTCACAAATTACAGACTTTTCCTGCTTCTGAGGCTGTTAAGAGATAGAGTTACTTATGGAAACAGCTTGGATAAAGATGGTGTTCATTATTCCCATGTATTTTTGTTCCTGAAATCCGACCTTTCCAGGCTGGTGCACTATAAATAGATTCAGTTGCAGCTGGCAGTGTGTGGTCAGAAGGAGCAGAGACGTTCCCAGACACACCTATCAGGCTCCTGCTTCCCAGCATGTGAGCACTTCCCCAGGCCTGAGATCAGGTGGGGAGGAGGAGTTAGGAGTGACACATGAAGTGCCCTTTCCAGCAGGGCCCTCTGAGCCAGACCAGCCTTGGGGGCAGACCCAGAGCTTAAGCAGCTTCCACCTCCCCTGCGTCTCCCTGCTCACTGAAAACAGGCTGTGCTGTAAATGGGCACTGACCCCCACAGCAGGGGCAGGAAACTGCCCTCACATCAGCTCTGGAAGGTTCTTGTAATGCTCTCTGCACTGTTTTTCCTCCTAGAGAGCCATGCAGTGCCACCGCAGCCAACTGCTCTGGTTCCGCCAGCTCTACCTGCTCTTCTCTCGGTACCTGGTGGTCAATTCCCTGCGCCTGCTCTGACAGCACAGCACTCACAGCACCCACAGAGTGAGCAAAACCACCTCTGGGCCAGCCCCAGGACCCAAGAAAGCTCCTGTGTTAGGTGCTCAGCTGGACGGGGTGCTTGCTCTGTGTGTGGCATTCTCCACACCACAAAACCCAGGCTGGGTGAACCTCTCTTCTGAGTATCTTGTTGTGTGGAACATTGAGAACAGGGTTACCAGCTGCTCTGTTTTCTCATCATAGAAGCTTAAATAAGATGAGAAATTTGGATTAACTTTAATTGTGAGCCAAGCTCTGGAGGATTCTGCATTGGAGAAGATAAGGCACAAACTGTTTCTCCAACAAGACAAGAGCTGCAAGGACTGCTTGGCAACTCTCCCTTGGTGCTTTTGTAGAATCCAGGTATCAGGAGTAACTTTTCAAAGATCATGCTATCTCCACAGATACCACAACCACAACACCTTTGTTGTTCAGTCAGAACTGTAAAAAGCTAAAGCTTTTGAATAAAACATCAGAAATCATGCAATTTTTTCTAGTTGCACTGATCTTGCTGTTGCTTCTTTTATCCACATTGTGTTGTGGCTCCACCTTCACAATATCCCTCCTGAAACATGAGCTCTCTTCTTGATTCAGAACAGGGCTCAAGATCAACTCACAAGAGTCTCAGCAGGACACAGGAATGAGGTGCAAGTGACTGTAATGAGGTCTTTTGTATTGTGATTTAAACTTTAGCACAGCTAAAGGCAAAGTGCCAACCAGCAACCCTGCAGTGGTTTACAGAGCAGAGGCAGTTTGAAAACTGAATCTCACAAAGGAATGAGACAATCAGCATAGAAAGATTTATTTAAGAAACAGAGAACAGGTAACAGTAATGTTGAGATTGATTTCACCAAGCATCACCCAGGAAACCCCAGACTGCAGTTCCATGGCAGTGCTCCCAAGGCTGCTGGAAGGGTGTGTCAGGGTTTTGACATGTCTCTGATGGTCTTATGTTCCCTCACTGCTTTCTCCCATTCCTTGCCATTGATATCCTCTGTGATAATGGTCTGCACAGTGCCATCATCCAGACAGTGGGGAGCTATTCCTGAAGAAAAACAGAGTACACAGAAACCTAATTTTCATAACATGTGGGAGATGCCTGCTCCATTCCACGGCTGGGGCATCTCAGGGAATTGTAAATGCTATTGCTGTAAGGATGAGGAGCCTGGATGAGAATCCAATCACAGAAAGAAGCCCACACATTACAGGCAAGATTGTTTTTTATGGAGGAGCTAGAGGTTCAGACTGCAGTTCCTTTAGGAACAAACCCTTAGGACACATGGTGCTCACTGCTGTCATGTCAGCATCCAATGGAATCTTTATCCAAGGTTTGCTTGGTGGTTAACTCTGGTTAGCACAGCTTGCTTTGTACCTACCATAACCATCAGGGTTGGAACGAGGAGTATAAAAGCTCTGGACACCACAGGTCTTGCAGAAGGTGTGCTGGGCACGGTGTGTGTTGAAGGTGTACGTTGTCAAATTGTCAGCACCCTGAGCAAAGGAAAAGCACTCTAAGTTGTCCATGGAAATAGATGGATTAATTACTTTGTGCCTGTAGCTCAGAAATGTAGTTTAAAATGCCACCTTCCTGTCTTTACTTGAGATACAGAGCTGTGCATTGCTGCTCCTTTCCTGAACCCCTCTATGTACATGTGTCCGTAACAGTCAGGCCTGGGAACTGCAAGAGCCCTAAACAAGGTGCACGAACACAACCACACCAGACAGCTTAAAATGCAGCCATTTCCCCCAACCAGCCAAACTTAGGGCAGAAAACTGCTTGTTCTTGGCTCTTTGAGGATAACACTGCTCATGCTCATGGCCATGCTCTTACTGTGCTCTTACTCTACCTTCAGCAGCTTGAAACGCGACGCTGGCACAATGAAGTGTCTGTTCTGTTTCTTTGTGCAAATGCTGCAACTGTAAAAGAAAAAGCAGACCTTTCTAGAAGTGGACAGGTTGTAGAGCAGCAATAGGATCTCTTGAGAACAGAAATTCCACTGACAGCTAGAATGGCTCAGAGGTGAGTGACAAAAGTGGATTTGTGGTGTCAGAACAGACTGACCCTACACAGGTACCCCAGTAAGATACTCTCACACATAACTCTTGAGGACAAACTCCAGCCCTGAGGAATCCACTTAATGGTTTAGAGCACACTTGGGCAATTTTGCCAACATTCAATACCTTGCAAACAAGAAAGTAAAGTTCAGAAGTTCATCCATGAGCTGGAAGCAAACAAGTTGCAGGCAAAGAGGGGTCACTACTGAAACCAGAGAGTGTTTTAGTTTGGGGCACACGTGGTCAGAGCTGTAATGTCACTTGAGAAGAACAAGTTAAAAAAAGACCAATGTGCTTTGAGCCCCCTGCATGAGAGGAAACAGAAAGCAGATGGCTGAGCACCTGGACTCATTAGATCTCTCCTGACACTTTCTGTGTGAGCCTGGCTGTGAGACATGAAGTCCTGCCCAAAGTAGCACCTGAAATCACCAACACCGATCTCACAGTGGATCAGGACATAATTAGGGGTAAATCTTATGGAAACAGCTCAGAGGGTGTTCTGCAGCTGTCTCATCTTTAGCTCTAAGGTTGGCAAAGCAGAGAGCTGACATTCTGCTCTGGGAACAGGGAACAAACCAACTCACTTGCAGTTAAACACGTGCAGATCTGCCGAAGCCCAGACCTCGAAGCGGACGGCTCCACAGTGACAGCCTCCTGTGTGCTTCACCAAACCCCTGTATTCACTGGAGACAGACACAACAGAGCTTTTGGGATCATCCTCTCTTGGTTTTTGCCCAAGAGAACAGTAAGGCATTATTCAGTTCTGACATTATTCAGTTCTGTCTTGAGCTGTTGCAGAACACCAAGAAATATATCCACTCAAATGTATTTAATAACGTGTCAGAATGAGGAAGGGGATGGCTTTTGTCCTCTGCAGCAACTGCTTTTGTGGTTTAATTAAAATGGTTAAAAGGAAAGCAGAGCAGCACTTTGAGGACTCTCCACTCTGTTCAACACAGCTCCCCACCACACTCCAGGTCACAGTGTTGACCCTACAGCTGTGTCCACACAACCCTACATAGAAACCAGGGCTATCACCTCAAAACAAACTGTTTGGAACAGAGAACTGAATTTCCTCACCAATTTCCCCTATAGTTCCTCCAACACCATTAAAATTCCTCCATTTAAAAGCTGGAAAAAGCAGAGATAAGTGGGTTTAAAATAATATTTGAAATGTCTTTTATTTCGGGTTGTAATTGCAGAGGAACTTTATGACCAAGGAATTTCTGATCCTATGCTTCTCCCCCTCCCCGAGCCGCCTCCACAGCAGCTGGGCAGTCACCGTGCGGGTCAATCGCAAAATGCAAAGGAAAAAACATTTTCCTTCCAGCTTTTGCCTCCCCCGGCCAGTTTCTGATGTGCCGCGCTCTGCACACAGCAGCGCAGGAGATGGGTGGAGATTGAGCAGCCGAGCCTGGCGGAGCCCGCGGGGGCATTTTCGATGGGAGAGCCGTAAAACACGGGCAGCTGTAGCACAGAAAGGCGCTTTTTTTCCGTGGTGCCGTGCGCCCCCTCCCCATCCCCCCGCCCCTTCCCTGCCGTGCCGTGACCGGGCCCGGAGCGCGGAGCAGCCGCCCCGGCCCCGTTACTCACTACGCGTCCAGCAGCAGCCGCGCCGCCTCCTCGCAGGTCAGCCGGTGCCGCTCCTGGAAGGCGGCCCAGCGCCCGCTCTGCGTCCCCAGATCGATGGCGCCGGGCCCGGGGGGCTCCGCCTTAGCCCCGGCCGGGGATCCCCCCGCATTCCTGCCCCGGGCCCGCCGCGTCCCNGGGGGGGACACGGGAGGGTCCGGGACACAGCGGGACCAGGCGACACTGAGGACCCAGCGGGACCGGGAGGGGCCGGGGTACAACGGGGGAAAGCGCAGTGAAGAAATCTTTTCCTGATACCCACCCTAAAGCTCCCCTGCCGCAGCTTGAGGCCATGTGCTCTCATCCTTCCTTGTTACCTGGGGACGAGAACGATCCCAGCTCGCCACAAGCTCCTGTCCGGGAGATGTGGAGAGGGACAAGGTCCCCCTGAGCTCCCTTTGCCCCAGGCCGAGCCCCTTTCCCAGCTCCCTCAGCCTCTCCTGGGGCTCCAGCCCCTTCCCCAGCTCCATCCCTTCCCTGGACACGCTCCAGCCCCTCAGAGTCCCTCTTCTTGTGCTGGGCCCAGAACTGACCCCAGGGCTGGAGGTGTGGCCCCAGCAGTGCCCAGCACAGGGACATCACTGCCCTGGCCCTGCCGGCCACGCTGTGGCACTGGGACAGCCTGCCCAGGGCAGTGCTGGAGTCACCAGCCCTGAAGCGTTCAAACTGTGGGATGTGGCACTTGGGGACACGGTTCAGTGCTGGGCTTGGCACTGCTGGGTTTACAGTTGCGCTTGATGATCTTCAAAGGTTTTTTTACAGCCTTAAGGATTCTATGATTTTCTGATTCCAGGCTGAGGCCAGGCATCCCAGTTATCCACAGTCGTGAGCCCGAGGTTTTCCCTCTCATCCTGAGCACAATATTCATATATCATGGATATCCCTCACATCTCACAGATAGGAAGGTGCTCAGCAGAGCCCAGGTGCTGCTGGAATTGTGGTGTTTCACTGCTCTGCTATGAACAGCCCTCATTTGGACACAGCGTTGCTGTGACAGCACAGGATGTGTTTAGGCCCTCCTCAGGTTTGAAGTCATTGTGGCAGCTTTGCAGAGAAATGTCTTCTAACAGGATTCCCACTTAGTCTTTAACTAATTCTGTTACCAAACTCTTGAAAATAAGAGAGTACATACCTTAAAAAGCAAAAAACACCCCAACCAAACCAAAACCAAAACAATCAAGCAAATAACAACAACAACAACAAAATAGGGAAATGTGAAATCACCCCTTTAGTGGTGAATATCTTACGAAAGGTTATTCTTGAACACTGAAATCCAGTGCTGTTTCATAAGTAAAACAGTCAATGCAGGGAAAAGTAAAAAACTTGGAGGTGTCCAAGTCACACATTTGGGGGGAAAAAAAATTGCTCCAAAGACAAACCTTTGTACCCAGTGTTGCAGGATTGGAAACTTCTTTTGTCTTACATATAATAAAGAATTTGTTTGTTTGTTTGTTTATGTATTTTGTTTATATTTATTTATATTTATATTAATGTGTATATATATTTATATGTAGAATACATATATAATATACATGTATTCTATTTTTATATATATATGTATGTATATATACATAATATATATATATATATATGTAGAATTTTGTTTCACATATAATCAAGAACTTAATGTCTTGTTCTTTCCAAGAAGGGGAAAGATGTAAACAAGTGAGCTGAGTCTTGAGAGGCAAAGAGGCACCAAAGGGTCCTGTGGCAGCCAGGAACAAAGCAGGAGTACAGTGATCAATAAACATCCATCAGCACTCTGGTCTGGAAAAGAGCTTTAAGAGCTTTACCAACACGTGGCTCCGGTGTTCAGGCTGCCTCCTGAGATGGCCCATGCCAGGATTTGTATGAGAATCCTGTGGCTCAGCACCTCTCTGATGATAGGAAAGGGCACCGAGTTGATTTCCTGTTATCCCTTAGTGAACCTCGCTCTAATGGAAGCACAAACACACCCTGCTGACAAATCCATCTGGAGCTCCTGATCTGAGCCACTCCCAGACCTTTAGTCAAACCAGATTACATGTCAGTCACCTCATATTTTGGGAGGAAAAAGTCACTGAGGTGAAACTGAGGCACTGAAACGGAGCCTGTGCTGGCTGCAGCAGGGACTCGTCTCCCCTGGGGCACGGCCAGCACCACTCACGGCCTGGCCTGTCCCAAAAACTCTGAACCCAACACACTGAAGGCCTGAGTGTCATTTCAGGAGCTCATTTTAGGGGCTTGTTAAATGACCCTCTGTAAGACAGGAGCCACCAGCACTCAAAAAAAGCAGTTCAGGAGAAAACTGGAGTGAGTTTGTCCATGTAGTATCTGCAAATCTGTCCCTCTCCGTGCCTCTCCACAGTGAGTTCACTTTATTTTAAATGCAGAAGCTGCTTTGAGAAGCTAAATTCTGTTCCCCTGTGATGTTTCAGGATAAAGAACTGGAGGACAAAAATAGAAGTGCAAAATGCCATAGTAAAGAAATTGTTTCTATTTTTTCGTTCACTTCGTATTTTATAACGAAGGACTCAGAACACAAAACTGAGTCTCACATAAATAATCAGTTCCAGAGCTTTACGTAGAACTCTGGATGATAAATGTCACAGATATTCTGAGCTGAAAGCCCTGAATTTCATTAATTTCAGTCAAATTTCAGTCAAATGTTGTATTGTCAGTGTACCCGGGCAGCACCTTCCCAGTGCCCAGAGTTAAGAGCTCTCATTTCACTGCTTCCAGAGCTGATGCAATGTTTGCCAGGCTTTAGGAGAGGCCAACAGCTTGATGAAAAATGCATTTGCTGTTAAACTTGAGAGGCAAAATGGAAAAGGAAGAATTACCCAGAGAGATGACGGAGCGGACGAGAGGAAAAGTCCAGTAAATTACAGTTGGTTCTGTGTAGGTGTCTTGTGATGCTCAAAGGCCAGCAGGAGCTGACGTGTTCAGAGTTAAAGTACAAAAGGGCTTTTCTGTGCCCTCTCAGCTCTGCTTGTATAACAATGACTCAGCTCCGCAGCCCTGGCTCACAGCCAGCATTGAAATTCTGCCCGTAAGAGCATTTTTATCCCCAAAGCAGCACTGAAAGCAGCTACATGTTTGTGGGTGAAAGAGAATTAGGAACTGTGGATGGCTTTTTACATCTAATAAGCAGGGAACTAGGAGTTCTGTACAGCTGACAGCACACTCAACCCCCAAAAAACTGAGGTGGTTCAAAGTACGTGTTTTGTTCAGGGGGGAAAATGGCAGTGCTTGGATTTCAGTCTCCCTGTGGTGGAGGGGGAAACATTCCAGACGTTTTCCTCATCATCAAAGGACCCAAGCTGGATCTAAAAACAAAATGCAGGAGGTGACACCCCCGGGCTGCTCAGGACGGCCTTGACAGCGTTTGTTTTTGTTACAGAGGTTCTGTTGAACGTACTAACAATGATTAACAGCAGTTTAGGGCTCATTCCTTCTGCCTGTTTCTTCTGCCATTTCTTCTTCTGTCTGCCTGTTCCCCAAGGAATTTCTTTGCTGTTTTGCTGGAAAATCTCGCCCCAGAAAGCCCAAGCTAAATGTGCTGTGAACAAAGAAGCTTCCTCCCTGCACTGCAGCTTGGATGGGATCCAAAACATTCCCGGGCAGAGGCAGAGATGCCGACAAGGAGCTTTAGAACAGACCTGGTTATTAGCTGTTGGTTTCACTGGCACAAACCTGTGATTCCAGCCCTTTATAAAGTGCCCTTTGGACGTCTCCTTCCAGCAGAGCTGTCACATGTCCCTCTGGGTCACCCAGACCTGCCCAGGCATGTTCATCGTGGCAGCACAGATCTGAAAGCTGAATCCCATGTGTCCTACAAAGTTCAAATACGTTTTAGACAAACAGGGGGACAGAGGAGTATCACTAATTTTCATCTTTTTACTACCAATCTATTTGTTTTTCTTCAGCTCCTGAAGTCAGTGGCTTCTTAAAAACTTTGTTTAGTGAAGGTATTTTTAGCGTAAGGCTATAAAAACAAAACCGAGGGAGTTGTCTTTTTTGGTAATCTCAGAATATCACAGTCAATCTCACAGCACTTTGAATTCTGACTCACCATTTGTGTAACCCTCCAGGCTGGCAGCATAGGGACAAGCTGTGACATGCCACCGGTCTGTTTGTCTCGTGGGTGGAACTCGAGCCAAGCCTGGACCTTCCTGCACTGCTACAGGGAGACGGGATTTATGTCCACAATTGTAAACACATAAATATAATTATACTGCATCATACACAGTAATGTTAGGTGTGAGTAATGGTATGAGATAGGATATAATATATATATATTATTTATATATATATTTTTATATATATATCTATATAGAAAAAAAATATAAAATACTTTCTTTTTTTTCTTTTTTTCTTTCCCCCCAGCTGCAAGCAGCCCTATTTTTGTCTGAACAAAGAACAGTAACTGGACTTGCCACACGCCTGCCTGCCTGTCCCAAGCTAAACCCCATAGCTAAAGATAAACAGATTGCCTCATGTAAAAATGATACCTCGTTGCTAGGACATTAGCCTACATAAAAACCAGACACAGCTTGTGTTCCAGAATGTACAGATTCGTTGGAAACATTTCCCTGACCCCAGATTCTTCTCTGCTGAAAGTAGGTTGCTCTGTACCACTGCCCAGTGACCTATTTTTGAAAAGAAATGTGTGTTCCCAACTGCAGGCCCCATGCCCTGGCATAGGCTGTAGCCACCTGTGGTCAGAGCAGTCACAAGATACAGATTTCTGGGTTTTTCAGCTTTGCATTTATTTATGTACAGTTCAGAGTCAGCTGCTCAATGGTTTTTATTCACCCAGAGCTACCAGAAGGAGAGTGGAATGTTTGTTAAATGCATGTGCTTCGTACAGCCACACCACAGATTTAGCCATATTTATGAAAAGAAACTCACCAAGGGGTGTCTCCTGTGTTATCTGGTTTACACAGAAAGGAAAAAAATTACAGAAATTCCTCCTTCTCCATCTACAGGAACATTAAAAAGAGAAATATGCACTCTAAAATCCTTAATAAATGCGTAATGTGCTTTAACACTGCCCAGGCTTTACACTAATCTCCAGTTTTACATATTTGTAGATATTAGTCCTCATGGCCTTTCCTCTGGGAAGAGTGCCTGGCATGTGCAGCAAGCACAGGCCAGCCTTGGAGCAAACCTTCAGCCACCTTTGCAGCACAAACAAAACCCGTGCTGGAAACGCCGAGCAGAACTGGCAGCACAAAGCAAACAAACACTGCCCAGCTCTGCCTTTTGTCCTAAATTTGTGTCACCAAATAATATTTCCAAGGTTGGTTATTGCTATGGAGCTTTCTGAACTTTCCAGTTATCATTTTTTCCACTGTTCCTGCGTTTTGAGTAATTCTTGTTAGGATTATTTATTTCCGTTTTCCTGTAAATCAGGAGGTGCTAGAAACCCTGTTAGGAGAAAGGAAAGCAAAAGGAGTTTGTTCTTGGGGTTTCTTTTTCTTTTTTTGGTTTTTTTTTGGTGGTTTTGTATTTTTGTCTGGGTTTGAGGTTATTTTAGGGGGAAATAGAGCAGTTCTGCAGTGAATCTTGCCAGTCACACACGTGCTGATGCTGAGTGGAGGATTTAACAAGGTCATCTGCCTTCTCTGAAGGAGCAGCAGATAAAGCTGCTAACAAAACCACATAAAAACCATCTTGGATTTTGTGCGCTCCATCTTTAACATGATACAAAATGAGTTAAGAGCCGGTCTGAAAGGTATAATGAAGTTCAATTAACCCGAGGCACGTTTCCACATCAGTTCACAGAAGGTGGCTGCTTCATAACCGATCAAAGCTTCCTGTTCTGCAGGCGAGTAAACAACCATTAGAATTTCAAATGTCAGCATTTCATCACAGGGCTTGTTTTGCAGCCTCACATGGAGAATTAACTCGCAGGCCAGCTCAGACCAGTTCGGCCGGGACTGGGCCGCGTGACCGGGGCCGCTCGTGTGACACACCAGAGCCACCCACGCTCCTGGATTCTGCTGGTTTTCCAACTTTGCTAACTCAGTTCTGCTTCTCCTCTCAGCCTCACGGGCCAGGACCAGCCCTACAGCCCCTGCTGGGCTTTTCCAGGGAGCCATCCTGAGGAAAGGCTTCCTCACAGGCCCCAGTGGGTCACACAACACTGGCACCAAGGGTCACCCCCTTTTTTTAGGGCACTACGCCCCCAGTCCGTGCCAGGTTGTTCCCTGAGCTCTGCTGGGGTTCAGGCAGGAGCTAAAGAAGCCCCAGTATCGCTCCTATCGCCATCATTAATCCCAATCCCATCCTAATCCCTGGCCCCTCATGGCCCCAGCTCCCCCTCCCCCCCCGAAATCTGCCCGGCCAGGCGGCTCCCCCCCAGCAACAGCGTGACCTCACCGCGCACCAATCAGCGCCCAGCACCGCCGAACCTTCCAGAGCTTTCCCGGCTCCCGCCGCCCCCGCCCCTCGCTAACTGCCGCCCGCCGAGCAGCCAATCAGCGCCCGCCCTGCCGCCCGCCCCACCAATCACCGCCGGACTTCCCGGTCTGCCCACTAACCCCTGGTAGCAGCGCCGCGTAGACAAACCGTTCCAGATCCATCCGCGCCCTCAGAAATTTGCAGATTTTGTAGGGTCTGATCCCCCTCACTGAAACTCTGGGACCCCTTTGCCTGCGGAAGAGGGATTGGAGCGGGGAAAAGGCGAGTGCTTTCCACAACAGCGAGCTTTTCCCGGGGACTACTTTGGCTGGCGGAAGAACACGTTCAGTTTCGGGGGCGGGGCATATGTGACCAGAGACCTATAAAAGAGGGCGGGTGTGCGTCACCGGGCAGAGTCGAGGTCTGGTATCGCTTGAGTGTTTGTGCGCATTGATCGCTCGGGGCCGCAGACGTGAGTGCGCGGGGGGGACTGGGGGGTGTGAGGGGCTGGGGATGGAGATGGGCAGCGTGCTCCGGGCAGGAGCGTGCTGGGCGGGATGGGCGCTGCCGGGCGGTTAGCAGCAGGGTGACGGAGGGAGCGGCCGGCGGAGTTGCGCAGCGTTGTGCGGTGCTCTGAGCGCTCGCTCAGTGAGAGCTGGGGCGGGCGGGGAGGGGAATGAGGGTGATCCCTGTCCGGGGAGGCGGTGGTGGTGCGGGGAAGATGGCGCGGGCCGAGCCGTCCGTGCCGGAAGGCGGCCCTGAGTCACTGCCGGGGCGGGGAGCGGCGGCGCTGCCGCAGGGCGGGTCCGCGGGGCGGGCCCAGCCCAGAGCGCCCTCGGCTGCCGCGGTGCGGGCGGCTCGGGCTCCAGGGCTGCCCTGAGGGGGGATCGGGGGCTCCGGTGTCCCAATGCTGCGCTGTGGGAATGAAGGACGGGAGGGTCTCTAGGTGAGATTGATCTGTTAAAAGAGTTTAGCAGAGGCTGCCTCAAAACCAGGTCAGTCAAATAAGAATATATATTTTTATTTTACGTTTCTTACAACCAAAGGAAAAAATGCTTGTTAGTGAGAAATAGCCATAGTAATCCCTTTGTGTAGGATTTACTAAAGGCTTTACCTGAGTAATGGCTATAGTTGACGTGCTTGTATGTCTTGTAGGTCAACATGCAGATCTTCGTGAAGACCCTGACTGGCAAGACCATCACCCTTGAGGTTGAGCCCAGTGACACCATCGAAAATGTGAAGGCCAAGATCCAGGACAAGGAGGGTATTCCCCCTGACCAGCAGAGGCTGATCTTTGCTGGCAAGCAGCTGGAGGATGGCCGCACCCTGTCCGACTACAACATCCAGAAAGAATCCACCCTGCACCTGGTGCTGCGCCTGAGAGGTGGGATGCAGATCTTTGTCAAGACCCTGACTGGGAAAACCATCACCCTGGAAGTGGAGCCCAGTGACACCATTGAGAACGTGAAGGCCAAGATCCAGGACAAGGAGGGCATTCCCCCAGACCAGCAGAGGCTGATCTTTGCTGGCAAGCAGCTGGAAGATGGGCGCACTCTCTCCGATTATAACATCCAGAAAGAGTCTACTTTGCATCTTGTGCTGCGCCTGAGAGGTGGGATGCAGATCTTTGTCAAGACCCTGACTGGCAAGACCATCACCCTTGAGGTAGAGCCCAGTGACACCATCGAAAACGTGAAGGCCAAGATCCAGGACAAGGAAGGCATTCCCCCAGACCAGCAGAGGCTGATCTTTGCTGGCAAGCAGCTGGAGGATGGGCGCACTCTGTCCGATTACAATATCCAGAAAGAATCAACTCTGCACCTGGTGCTGCGTCTCAGGGGTGGGATGCAGATCTTCGTCAAGACCCTGACTGGCAAGACCATCACCCTTGAGGTAGAGCCCAGTGACACCATCGAAAACGTGAAGGCCAAGATCCAGGACAAGGAGGGCATTCCCCCTGACCAGCAGAGGCTGATCTTCGCTGGGAAGCAGCTGGAGGATGGCCGCACCCTGTCCGACTACAACATCCAGAAAGAATCCACCCTGCACCTGGTGCTGCGCCTGAGAGGTGGGATGCAGATCTTTGTCAAGACCCTGACAGGCAAGACCATCACCTTGGAAGTGGAGCCCAGTGACACCATTGAGAACGTGAAGGCCAAGATCCAGGACAAGGAGGGCATTCCCCCAGACCAGCAGAGGCTGATCTTTGCTGGCAAGCAGCTGGAGGATGGGCGCACTCTGTCCGATTATAACATCCAGAAGGAATCCACCCTGCACCTGGTGCTGCGCCTCAGGGGCGGCTGTTAAGTTCTTGTCCGTCTTGCTCGACACCAGGATTGCCAGTGGCACTTGTGTTTGCACTGTAGTTCTTCAATGTCTTAATATTAAGTTAATGCAAGGGTAATGCAAGCTTGAGTAACTGCTGAACAACTGTCTGTTGAAATGCTAATAAAGTTTTCTGTTGCACATTACACCCTGTAGTCTGTCTCAGTTCAAACAGGTGAAACTGGTGTATTGAGTAAAATGCTTTAACTTCTTACCATGGCAGTTTAAGCCTCTTTGCATGTATGATGAGGACCAACCTTGTGGTTAAAATGGATCTGGATTAAAATCTCAATGAAGTGCTAATAATACCATGTTGTTTTTTCTTCCTAGATTTAGCAGCGCTCTGCTTCCAGGTGGGATATAAAGACCCCACAGGGGGGGTGTGGTGGTCATTGAATGGGCTGGGTTTTGCTCCTAGTTGGGGACTTGGGGTGTCTTTAAATGGTCTCTGCAGATCCTAAGGGTGGGTGTGGAGGGTTCCAGTGCCTGGCACTGCTCTGGAGGGGCTCTGTGAGTGGGGCTGTTCTGGTTCCTGGGCCACGGTCTGGGGGAGCACTGGTGGCACTGGGAGGTGTGTGGTGGGAGGGAAGGTGAAACCTGAAGTTGCCATGGGGGCTGAGCAGTGTAAGAACTGCCTGACTTGCTAAGTTCCACACAATCAGTGCCAAAAGGGGAGGGAGCTCCTAGTAAAGTCTGGGGTGGCTGGGTTTGGGTTTGGTTTTTTATGGGGTGGGTCAAGGAAACACGGGCGGGGTTGGGCTGGGTTAGGTCAAGTGCAGTGGTGGGTGTTGAGAAGGGGATGTTGGCTCCATGTGCCCTTCCCCAAAAACCTGCCCAGTTGTGGGGTGGCTGCCCCTGTTGAGTTCTGGCAGCTGCTCACCCTGGCATAGCTCCTGGCCCCCTGTGGGTGCTCACAGCCTGGGCTGCCTCCCCCCAAAACCTGGGTTAGATTCCACCTCAGGCTAATTTTTTATCCTTTGGAGTGCTGCTGTGGAAGTTGGTTTGTTCCTCCTGAATTTCATGACTGAGATCTGTGGTAAGTGTTGCACTTAATGGTAAATAAGGCCAAAAAGTTGGTGTTTTCATAGAAAACTGCACACTGCAAGATAAGTGTGGGTTTGAGAGTTCTCTCCATAATCAAATTTTTTTTAGGAGCAGGGTTTGCTTTTCTGTCTGCTGAGCTAGCAGAAATATAAAGTCCTGTAAACATTCACTGTCTCTGCCACAAGAGACTCCCCTTAATTTGGGTTTTCCTTCAATTGCTTTTTTGATTTTTGTGATTTTTGCACTTTACCATGTGGCAGGGTGCTCAGAGAGGCTGTGCAGGCATTTCCCTGTGAGGGACTGGAGGGCTGTGAACAAGAACCATGGAAATAGCTTTGGGCAGGGGGCTGGACAGGGGGACCTCCAAATGTCCCTTCCAGCCCCAACCATTCCCTGCCCCTCTCTGGGCTGGGTCTCTTTAGTCCTGCTCTATGTCCAGCCTTGTCTGGAGTCCCACAGGAGATAAAGCACTGACTAAACCAAACTGCTATTCCTGACCTTCCTGCTGGGTTTGGGGCAGGCCCTGACTAACCCATCATTCCTGACCTTCCTGCTGGGTTTGGGGTGCCCTACAGGGACAGGGACCCCAGGGAGGTGACAGGAGGGGTCTGCACAGACCCCTCTGCTCTGGTTTTTGGCCTGAGCCAAGCTGGTGTTGAACTGTGACCTCCACTGGTACCTGGGGATGCTCCAGGAAATGACTGCAAATATTTCTTCATGAATAAGAAAAAAAAATCCTTGCAATTTAAGTAAATTAGGGAAATGCATATGAGTCACAAGGAAATGAAAATATGAATTTACATAAAAGTGCAGTGTTTACACGAGGTTATTAGCATAAAACAAAGTGAGTTATCAGGCAATACAAATTATTGATGTTAAAATACACTTTTAAAAAAATCTTTCCTACAATATGGTGGTACCTCAAAAGTCTGCTTAGAGACAACCATTCATAACTAAAATAAGAATATGTTTTAGCCAGAGTTTCTATGCTATTAGAATAATCTTAGTGCTCCCATATTTACAAAAGATTCTGGTTCCTTTTAATCCTGCTGTAACCTGAGTTTTGTGACTGGCCTTTGAGGTTTTTTTTTCTTACTGCTTCAGTTAATTTTGAGTCTGTTCTCCCTTAAAAAAAGAAATCAAACAAAACCTCAAAAAGACAAAAAGAAAAACCAGCCAAGATTTTGGGGTTTTGTCTTCTGTGCTTTAAAAGAATTACTTATACCTGTAAAAAGAGAAGTGAAATAACCCATTATACTGGGTTTGGATACATTTGGGGTTTTCTCCATTCTCAAGTGCCCCACAACATAATCCTATAGGGAAAGTGAGGGTTAAGACAGATAAATACTGGGAATAATTCCCTCGGTATTTCTGCAGCCTTGTCCACAGCAACCAAGGGCGTTTTTAAAGATTTGCCCAATTTGGCCGATTTTAAAAGCAGCAGGAATTCGGGCAGCCTCGTTGGCCACGGGATGTCACTGTTCCTCCACAAACTCTTTTTTTTCCATCTGCTTTTCCTGTTCTGCTGCTCTTTGATTGTCAGCAGAGCGTTCCTACAGGCTGTGATCCTACAGAAAGGGATACATCAAGTGGAAAGATATTTCCATTTTAGGAATAAGAGAGCTGGATGGTTCCCTCAAAGGCCTGAGAAGAATATAGATTGCAGCCTTTGAATGTTATGATGTGGAACTTGCAGTTCCAGAAATACTCTTGTGTAGATTAATTGAGCTCCCTGGGCTATCAGACAACTTCTGACAAGGGATTATATTTAGGAATGTTTATATTTCAGACTGGGCACTGGCTGAGGTACTGATTTCCATCTGTAACTAAGAAATGAAGCTGCCCAAATTCATCACTTCAGTGTGGCTTTTATGTAACAGTTAACTGGGGGAAAAAAAAAAAAAAAAAAGGCCTCGCAAAAACACTTGATGTTTTCCTGAGTGTGAAAATACACATTTTAAAGAAACTCTTTTTTTCTTTTGCTGGCCTACCTGTTGTATTTGAGAGAATTTTAATTCTCCACCCTTGCATCTTGTTATTACAGGTTTTCCTCCTCCTGTGAAGATAATTTTGAGCTGCTACACCTGAGTGGCCACAGCTCAATCCTGTAACTAAATTACAAGTGACTTTGAAATTCTATTTACAGCATACTGAAAACATGGTATCAATCATAAGACTTTTCAGTACTTGGTAAAAATGAGAACTTAGGAGAACATAGAATATGTATTTCAGGAAATGTTCTTGTTTGCATCTTTTCCAAACACCATCATCCTCATGCTTCCTTTTGCTTAAGCAGGTTCCTATCATTGCTTTTTCTGCTGTGAATTACCCATCTCTAATTATAATAATGAATATCTTTGATAACATTATTGAATGAAAAACACTTGACTTGAAATTTCACTTGTCAGTTTGACTTCTTTCTTTCCAGATTTCCACAGGACGTGCCTGTGCTGTCAGGAGGAACTCAGATGTATTTCATGGGTAAAATAAGCAATTGTGAGACTCCTTTATGTTCCTCCACATCAGAGCCTCAAAAAGCAAGAGGGAAACTCAGGCTGGGAGGCAGGTGAGATAAAATTGCTGCTTTTCTTCTGGCTGCTCTGCGTTTCTGTGGCTCTGTTTGGCTGTGGTGACCTCTCAGCTGGCAGAGGTTCCTTTCCCAGCAAAATTCCCCTCCCTCCGTGCAGGCTGTGCACAGCAGAAGTGCAGGGACAGCTCTGGAGTGATGCTCTCCTGCAATGATTGAATTCCCTGGCTGCAGGGCTGGGATGCCTCCCAGGAAAGCTGGACAAGAAACCCAAAAGGATTTAAAAGTCTAAGTCTGAGCTGAACTCCTGGGCCTGAAGCTCTGCTGGTATCAGAGTAAATGAAGTGTAACACAGCAAAGCAAACTGAGCTGGATCAGTGCAAGGCTGCAGTGAGGGAGGGATTGCAGGGATTAGAGCTGAGCTGGCATTTGTCTCTTCTTTATGGGCGCTTCTGTGGATTTTAATAAATCATTAGGAATCCACCATGGAAAGGAAAAGCAGCCCTGCATAGTCCCTGGGCCTGCTTCACTTTGAAACACGGGAATCTTGGGATATAAGCTTGAAATCTCCAGCAAAACCGTGAGGAGGGAAAAGGCACCGTGCCATTTATTGGTGTATTTATAGGGAGCTTGTGTCTCAGCCTGCATCTGACTCAAAGCTGGAGCCATCTGGGAATGTTTCTGTGGGTGACAACCACATTCCCAGGATGTGTCCCTGTGGGATGAGGATGGCTCAGGCTGTCCTTTGGCTCGGGGTGGGTTTGGAAGGAGGAAGCCACAGCCAGAGTTCAGTGCTGTGACCCCTTCTCCGTGGTTTTGGGCCAAAGGTTCACTCCCTTCTGGGATTTCTCCTGGAATGTGCTCCTGCTATCCAGGTGTGGATGGGAAGGGCTCTTCTCCATTTTGTTAATTAATAAGATTTCCTGGCTGAGCTCTAGATCACATCAATGCTCTGGAAAGCACCAGGAGCTCGGGTGGGAGCCCTGGAGCAGCATTCCTTGGGGAAAGGCTGCTGAGGCAGTGGCTGCTCAGTGTCACCCTGCAGGAGAGGATCCCGCTGCCTCCTCGGCTTCAGGAGAGGCAGAGCAAGAGCTGAACCCGTGGCTGGTGTCCTCTGCTTCCCAGGGATCCTGTTTGGGAGGGGAAGGCGAAGCAGTTTTGGGGTGTGTGGGCCCAAGCACAGTCATTTGTGGGGTCAGGGGCCATCCCTGCTCCCAGGAGAAGCCTCCCCCAGACTTTCCTCCTTTGGGGCAAACTCAGGCCCTGGAGCAGCTGCAGTGACCATTGCCCTGAGGGTTTGGGGCTGCTCTGGGCAGTGCCCTGTGCCCCTGAGGAGCAGCTGGCACCACTCTTTGTGGGGTCACTTTGGGCTGGGGCTGTGCACACCCCGCTCCCCACACAGAGTTTGGCCTCTGCTTGTCCTGGGGCAGGCTCGGGACATCTCCTGGGGCTGTGGCTGCCCAGCCCCGTGTGCAGGCAGGGGTTAAACGTTCTGGGTCTGCAATAGGCAGCTGCTTTCCCATATAAGAGCACTGCACTCATTGGCTCTCCCCTTGACTGAGAAACCCAGCCAGTCATTTCCTGTGCAAGCCCTCCTTCCCTTTGCAAAAAGCCACACGGCTGAGGAAACCACAGAGATCTGGGGCTGCTCCCTCTCCCAGGGCTCTCTCAGGGAGCAGCAGCCGGCAGGAGCTCCACACTGTGCCCCTGGCAGGCTGCAGAAATGAGCCTGGGCTGCTCTGCATGGCTCCCCACCCATGGATGGAAACCCCTTTGGGTCTGCCTTCATGCCCACTGACACTCCTTGGTGCTTGATTTGGTTTCTGCTGGGAGGTTTTTCCCCCTCTGAAGGATCCTTGTCTGATCAGTTCTCGGGTGGAGATCGCAGCAACTCGTGGTAAGTGCTGGGCTCTTCTGACAGCAGGGCTGGCTCTGTGCTGCTCACAACTGGCTTGGGGAGGGCTCAGGGAGAAATAACTCAGTCCTTGAGAAGTGCAAGTTGAGCTGGCAGGCAGAGAGTGCTCCCTGTGCTTCCCAGGGATGCACAAAGTGGGTGGATTCGTTCAAGGGTCCTTTTTTATAGGACCATTCTGCTCTTGCTTTTAACCCAGACGCTCTGTCTGTGCAAGGCTGACAATAAATAATAAATAATAAATCTTGAGCGCTGTGGAGAGATGGAAACTGCAGCTGAGAAGTGATTTTGGGGAGAGGAAGACAGAAAAGCACAAGCAAACTGTTATGGAAGTGCAAATATCCTTCTAAAGCATTCAGCAAATGTTCCAGTAAGTGCTGTGGGGAGGGAAGCAGTCTGAGATGGGAGGGAAGGGTGTGTGCAGGGGAATGTTTGTCACTGGAGCACAGGATAAACGGAGTGCCTGAAGTATCAGAACGGTTTGTCTCAAAATCAGCCCTTGCATTTCTCGCTGTGAGCTGCACAAAGAGGTTTTGTGGCTGTTTTCTGCCCAGAGCTGTGTTTTTTCACACCCTAACCTAAGCCAAAATGCTGATGCTGTGTGCATTTACCCCTGTGCTGGTGCAGGCTATGGAGTCTGGCTGTAGCCCCATGGAGGGAGATTTCTCCTCAGAGGAAACCTGTTAACCATTTGGAGGAGCACACAGGAATGAGCAGGAGCTGCTGACCAAAGCTCTGCTGCAGGTGGGTGACTCTGGATGTTCAAATGTGCCCCACAAACCCCATGGGTGCAGCCAGCTGAGCTCAGGCAGTGTCCTTGGGTGTGGCATGAGATGTACCCAGACAAGGGAGATGTCCCCAAAGAGTCACAGCAGAGCTCAGGATGATCAGATGGGAGAAGGGGGCTGGCTGGGAGCTCTGTGGGCAGCAGGGCTGTGCTCTGTGAGTGTCTGCAGGGCAGGGCAGTGTTCGTGCCCTGGAGCTGGGAGCTCAGGCTCTGTGCTCACATGGACAGCCAGCAGCTCCACATGTTGGGCAGATGCCACTCATTTTGCCCCAGGATGAAATGTCAATTTGTGCAGGTGTTTTCCCTGCTGGACAGCCCAAAGCTCCCCAGCAGGGACCGTGGGCAAGCTCATCACCGTTCCAAAAAAGGCCCTCAGTGAACCTTTATCTGTTTGGCCACCCGGTGACCAGCCCTGCCTGTGCGGGGTGCACTGAGACAAGAACAACGGCCACAGACTCCTAGAGAGCCACTTTCCTTGCCTTTTATGTCAGGAGCCTGTGCTGCTGCCAGCAGGTGAGGTCATCTCACTCAGGGGGCTCGGATGTGCTGCACACAAGTTGCCTGCACTTCATGAACTGCACCCAAACTTCTCCTCCCCTGGAGCCCCATGTAGGACTCTGATCCTTTATTTAAATACTCCTCCTGTGCAGAGTTTTACCAAATCTCCCTCTCAAGGCACCCGTGGGCAACCTGGGAATTTTCTTTGCGTCTCACCAAACGCCTTTGGGGTTTGTGAAGGAATTGTGTTGATTCTCCCCATCCCTTGCAGGTTTAGTGCCCTGACAGGGAACATCTCTGCTGATCTGCAGGACCAGCTCTCCTGGCAATGGATAAGTTCACAAACGGGCAGCCAGGCCCAGCTCAGAGGAACAGGTTCATGGGATTGCTAGAAACAGATGACAGCACCCAGGAAGATAAACCTGCCCCGAGGAAAAAGGAAGAAAGGTCGGGACATGGAAGGAAAGGAGAGCCACGACCCTTGGAGACACCTTATCAGAAGGAGAGCAGAGACTTTGCCCCTAAAATCAAGATTAACCTGAACTATCGGCCAGGACTCGTCAGCAAGTGAGTAACTTTGGGGAATTTGACCAATTTGGGTTGTGATCCACACTGATCCTGGCTGCTGGGATCCTACGGATTTCCCCAAGTTTGCACTAAAAGTGGCAAGGTATTGATATCACAGGCATGTGGTGGGAGGTGATTAAAGCAGCAAGGGGGTGTGTGGGGCTGTCCCAGGTGTGTGCTGGGAGTGCTTTGGGTCAGTCTGAGCTGAGCCCAGCCTGACTGGGAGCCCTGTGGGGCTCAGACCCAGCCTGAGAGAGCTCCCAGCAGGGCTGGGCCCTGGTGCTGCAGCTGTGCTGGGCTCCTCTCCCTGCTCTGGGTGCCTGCCAGGGCTGCACATCAGCCTGGGCCTGGGAACTGCTCCAGCTGATGGGAACAGCAGCCTCTTAGGAGAATTCTGGGAAATAACTGTCTCTGTTTTTCCCGTGACTCAAAAATAAAACATTTAAGTGTTTGGGTTTGTTGTTTTTTTCCCCTCCAACAAACTCTCCTCTTCCACTGTCCCACCAGAACTCATGGCACGCTCTTGTCCCTGCTCTCCAGAACTTTCCCTCTGCAGAACTTCCCTTCTCCAGAACTTCCCCTCTGCAGAAATTCCCTTCTCCAGAACTTCTCCTCCCCAGAAATTCTCCTCTGCAGAACTTCCCTTTTCCAGAACTTCTCCTCTGCAGAAATTCCCTTTTCCAGAACTTCTCCTCTGCAGAAATTCTCCTCTGTAGAACTTCCCTTCTCCAGAACTTCCCCTCTGCAGAACTTCCCTTCTCCAGAACTTCTCCTCTCCAGAACTTCCCTTCTCCAGAACTTCTCCTCTGCAGAAATTCCCTTCTCCAGAACTTCCCCTCTGCAGAAATTCCCTTTTCCAGAACTTCTCTGCAGAACTCCCCTCCGCAGAGCTCCCTGACCCACCGTGTGCGTTTGCCCCGCAGCCAGAAGGACCCGAATCGCTTTGACAGGGAGCGGCTGTTCAGCGCCGTGGTCAGGGGCAGCCCCGAGGCGCTCGATGGTTTGCTGGACTACTTAAGGAGGAACTCCAAATTCCTCACCAATTCCGAGTACACAGGTAGATTCCTGCTCCTGGAATTGTTTGTTGTCCACAGGGTTAGCAAAGGGGAGGTGCTCGTGGTTCTTTGTTTTCTCCAGCTCTCTGTCTTTTATTTTCTTTATATTCACCCAAAGGTGGAGAATGCCATTAATTAATATATCCTAAGGCTTTTGCTTTAGGACTGCTAAAAATACGGATAAATATTATAAATAAATAATGATAAAATTATAACGAAATATTACAATATTAAACAATAAAATTAATAATAAAATTAAATTAAATAAAAAAAATATAATATTATATAAATAAACAATGATAAAAACCTTTAAAGTGAGGATTATATTTGATCCTACAGAGTTAAGCTCTGAATCAAGCACTACAGCTGTGTGCAACCCACAACCCACTCAATCCTCTCTTCCTGCCAGATGCAAAGACTGGGAAGACCTGCTTAATGAAAGCCCTGCTGAACTTAAAAAATGGGAAGAATGACACAATCCCAGTCTTGCTGGAAATCGACCAAAAGACACAGAATCCCAGGCCTCTGGTCAACGTGTCCTGCTCTGACTGTTTCTACGGAGGTAAGGGAGGATTCTTGTGAGATGAGCAGGAAAAAGGACAAAAAGGGACCTGGAGCTCCTGCAGCACTGCAGCCCCAAGGTTCTGGTGCAGCCACACTCAGCCCACTCCCCTTTTATTCCTGATTCTGATGCTGCATCTTCTTCAGCCTTGAGTTATACCCTCCTTGGGCTGTAAAACAGAAATGATACACGCTTAATAACCCAAGAAGTGAGATTATTTACTTGGGAAAGTATAAAAAGCACTTGTAAAAATGAAGTGGCCTGTCACTGTTAAATGAGTTAAATGAGTTCTGTTTGGCTGTGCTCTGAACAGCAGCAAGGCTGCCTCAATCCTCTCATGGCTGCTGGGGCTCTCAGAGCCAGGCAGGGGGAATTGCCTGCCCTGGTGTTGGATTTCTGGTGGTTTTGAGGCTCATTGAAAGCCCTGCCCAGCCCTGAGGCTGCAGCTGCTGTGTGGAACAGAAGCCATCCCTGGTGGCATCTGTCCTGTCCCCTGGCAGTGGCACAGAGTGACAGGGTGTCTGTCACCTCTGCCCTCAGGCCAGACTGCCCTGCACATTGCCATCGAGAAAAGGAGCCTGGATTTGGTGAAACTGCTGGTGGAGAATGGAGCTGATGTCCATGCCAGGGCCCACGGTGAATTCTTCAGGAAGAAGAAAGAAGGAGTTTACTTTTATTTTGGTGAGTCACTGTGGGACTTGTTCCTTTGGGCTTTTTGTTGCCATACTGTGTGTGTGCCACTAACTCTAGATGGGTTTGCCCCCCTGTTGCCATCTTCAGTGCCCTTTAATCAAGTCCTTACTTATTTAAGTGGCAGAATCTTTTCACATCTAGAGTGTTCACTGTGCAGTTCCATCATGTTTGGGTTTATGTGTTTCATCCTGAGTGGCTTCAAACACCAATACTTGTCTAGTTCAGATCTGAGAGCTCAGTTTGAGATGTGGGGAAGTGTTTCAGCTGCCCCCAGAAACAGAGTAATTATTTATTGTAAAACCCTTTCAGAATCTAGAGACACTGAGGCAGAGCCTGTTCTGTGTTTCAGTGATAAAACTCTGGGCTAAACATATTCTTCTAGGATTGCTTTTTTCTCCCCTTTCTTTAATCCTTTCACCCCTTTCTGCTTCCCCTGCAAACGCTGTGTCCTGATCTCTCCAGGTGAGCTTCCCCTCTCCTTGGCTGCCTGCACCAACCAGCTGGACGTGGTGGATTACCTCCTGAACAACCCCCACCAGAAAGCCAGGCTGCAGGAGCAGGACACGCAGGGCAACACGGTGCTGCACGCCCTGGTGATGATTGCAGACGACACCGAGGAGAACACCAAGTTTGTGAGCACAACCTACGTGGAGATCCTGAAGGCGGGCGTCAAGCTCGACCCCACCTGCAAACTGGAGGAGATTGTGAATTATGATGGGTTAAACCCCCTGCAGCTCGCTGCCAAGACGGGCAAAGTGGAGGTAGGGACAAGCAGAGGGCAGCCCTGGGGTTGCTGAGGGATGAGCAGGGGTGGTGTCATCTGCACCCCTTGCTGGTGTCCAGAGGGGTTTTGGGCTCGGAGCATCTTGCACCCAAGCCCTGCTGCTGCTGCTGGCAGGGGCAGTGCCACAGGTGGCCATAAAGGAGGGCACCCCAAGCCACTCAGCTGTGTCCTGCAGAGCTCAGCTGGCTGCTGCTGCTGTCCCTGCCCTGTCCCTGCTCCCTGGGCTGGCGCTGGAGCTCAGCCAGGCGTGGCTGTTTGCAGCTTTCAGCCAGATCCAGCTGTGGAGGGCACAAACCCAGGGGAGCTGCTTGGGGCACGGTGTCCTTGTGCACCTCCAGCACAGGGACACTGTCCTGTTTGTGTCAGATCTTCAGGCACATCATCCAGAGGGAGATCCAGGAGCCCCTGTACCGGCACCTGTCCCGCAAGTTCACCGAGTGGACCTACGGCCCCATCCACGTGTCCCTCTACGACCTGGCCTCCCTGGACAGCTTCGAGGAGAACTCTGTGCTGGAGATCCTGGCCTACAGCAGTGACACCCCGGTGAGGCTCCCACCACAGCTCAAACACTGGTTTTTCCATCCTTTTTTTGTGGTGTTGCTGTGTAATTATTACATTTCGGGGGATAGTTTCTCTGAAAAAAGAAGTGATTTGTGGGAATGTTTGCAGGTTTTGTTATGCAGAGGCTGCTTGGCATGGCTCTGACCCTCCATAGTTTGAGAGAAATTTTGATGCTTTGGTTGTCTTAAGCCATGGTTTGCTCAAATACCTGGATGAAGTAACTTCTGTGCAATATTTGTTATCTTTCACACTAAAAGACTCAGCTGAATAACCCCTTAACCACTCCCCAGTTGAATCCACACAGCTCCAGCCCTTAGAAAGCCAATCCCCTGGTGAATTCCCACTCCTGTTGGCACACAGGTGCATTTTGGTTGCTTGTTTCCCCACAGAACCGGTACAAGATGGTGGTTTTGGAGCCACTGAACAAACTGCTTCAGCAAAAATGGGAAACATTTGCTTCCAAGAGATTCTACTTCAGCTTTGTCTCCTACTTGTCATTCATGATCATCTTTACAGCCATTGCATACTATCAGCCCTTAAGGGTAAAGGTAGGTCCAGTCTTTTTATCTGGATGGATGGAGCAGAGTTTGAAAGTTGCCATCACTGCCTCTGCCAATCCCCACTGCTTTGGGTATTTTTGGTTTTGTCTTGCAGCCTTCCTTTCCAGTGGAGTTCACAGCTGGAGGCTTCCTCTGGGTCTCTGGACTGATCATTATCCTGTTAGGAGGCGTTTACCTGATCTTTGCTCAGGTAGGGGGATCTCCTGTCTGGTTTCATGGTAAGACTGAGGAAAAAATGGGAAATAATCCCTGGCATGGAGGCAGCAGGGTCTGTTCTCCTGCCATCAGGATGTGCAGGAGGGAATCCTGCTCTGGGACACTCAGAGTGATCTGGCAGTGACAGGGGAGCCCAAGCCAGGCTGCTGGGCAAGGGGGATCACAGTTCTACAACAGCAAATAATTCTGAGAGACTTCTGTGCTTTATGGCATTAAAATGCATCCCTGGCACTTAATGCAGGCTATTAATAAAGACACTGGGCTGAGCCATTATTCAGCCCTTGTTTATCCTTGCCCTTTATAAATAAGGGCTTTTTTCATCTGAGAGGGATGAAACTGGGGATCTTGAAGATGAAAGGAGGAGCACATGGAGCAAAACTTTCCCCTGGGCATGGCAGGGCAGGGCTGCCTCTCTCACATGGCCTGGCTCTGCTGAATGATGAATGGATTCTCCTCCCCCAGAGCCTGTACCTGCGGAGGAGACGCCAGTCCCTGAAGACCATGTGCTCTGACAGCTGCATCGAGATCCTGATGTATGTCCTGGGGGCTTTGGCACAGCCACAGCTTGGAATTGGCTCTCTGGCTGCGCAGCTGAGTTGCCCCAACACTGCCACAGAGCTGGAGAGCAGGAAAACCACATCCTCTGCCCCTCTCTTCCCACCCCTGCTGCCTTCTCCTGCTGCTGAGCCTTTTTTGCAGTGGGCTTTGCTGGGTGGGCTCTGTGTGCCCCTGGCAGCCTCCCCAAATGTGTTTTATTGCAGAGCAGATCTGCCAGGGCCCTTCTTGCCGAGGTGACTCGCTGCCAATCCCTTCTGTTTCCTCTCCAGCTTCATCCAGGCGTTCTCCCTGCTGCTCTCAGCAGTGCTGTACGGGGCCAGCTCCGAGAACTACGTGGCAGTGATGGTGTTCTCCCTGCTCCTGGGCTGGGTCAACACCCTCTACTACACCCGCGGCTTCCAGCGCACCGGCATCTACAGCGTCATGATCCAGAAGGTCAGGCCTGGGAAAACCTCGGCAGGGAAAGCTCTGGGGCTCTGAGGAGCTGGGATTGATGTCCTGCAGAAGCACAGATACTGCAGGAAGAGGTTAGGGCAGCATCTTCCACTCCAGCTGCAGCAAATCTCTTGTTTGGCACCACTGAACATCGCAGGTGACAACAGCTGTCACCTGTGTGCCAAAAACAGCTCCAAAGGAGCACTGAGAGCCAGTGGGGGCTCCCTGGAGCTGCTCAGCTTGGCCTGAGAAGTCACAGAATTCACAGAATGACCAGGTTGGAAGAGATCTTTAAGATCAAGTCCAACCCAGCCCCAACACCTCCACTAAACCCTGGCACCCAGTGCCACATCCAGTTTTTTTAAACACATCCAGGGATGGTGACTCCACCACCTCCCTGGGCAGAACGTTCCAGTACTTTACCACCCATTCTGTGAAAACTTCTTCCTAATGTCCAACCTAAATTTCCCTTGGTGCAGCCTAAGGCTGTGTCCTCTGCTTCTGCCAGTGCTGCCTGGAGACAGAGCCCAACCCCAGCTGAGCACAGGCACCTTTCAGGGATTGTAGAGAGTGACAAAGTCACCTCTGAGTCTCCTTTTCTCCAGGATAAACACCCCCAGCTCCCTTAGCTGTTCCTCACAGGGTTTGTGTTCCAAGCCTCTCACCAGCCTCGTTGCCCTTGTGTTTCCAGATCTACAGAGGAACCTGGGACTAGGAGGGCAGAGCAGAGGTGAAATGTGGTGCCAGGGAAGAATTCTGGGCACCATTTGTGTGAAGCCAGTGGAGATGGAAGGGAGAGGGGTGTGTGTGTTGAAACAATTTGGAAACAGCCATCGTGGGGAGCCAACAGGATATTTATTTGTTTCAAAGAACTATTCATAGTAACAGAGCAACAAAGAAGTTCATAGCACTGTCAGATTAAGCTGCCAATGAAATTATTTACCTGTGGAAGTAATGTAAAATATATCAGCAGTGTTTTGAATTGGATACAAGGTGGAAACCTTGCTGTCAGTGTTCCTGAGGGCTGGTTTGTGATGTGTGAGATCATCCTGGTGATTTCATGTGAGATAAAGGACAGCCCTTCCCCCTGGTTTGTGTTTCAGACCATCATGAGAGACCTGCTGCGTTTCCTCCTGGTTTACATGATCTTCCTCTTTGGCTTTGCTGCAGGTGAGCCCTCTCTGAGTTGTGTGTGGGCTGAGCTGCAAAAAGCACTTTCCTGAGGGCTCAGGTTGTGTTTTCCTCACAGCTCTGGTGACGCTGATGGGCGATGCCCCCTCGGTGTCCCAGAACAAGTCGCTGGCTCAGCCGGAGGGCGCGGGGAGCCACGCCATGTACGGGGGCCTGCTCAGCGTCTCCCTGGAGCTCTTCAAGATCACCATCGGCATGGGAGACCTGGATTTCCAGGAGCACGCCAGGTTCAGATACTTTGTCATGCTGCTGCTGCTGCTGTTCGTGATCCTCACCTACATCCTGCTGCTGAACATGCTGATTGCCCTCATGAGCGAGACCGTCACGGATATTTCTGGCTACAGCAAGAGCGTCTGGAAGCTGCAGGTGAGGCCCAAAGCTCAGCTGGGGTCTCAGGGAAGTCAGAGGTGCCAGTGCCTGTCTGTCCTAAGCTCAGCTATCCACGTGCCTTTCACATAAAGTGAATTTTTAGGTGTATTTACAGCTCTCTGCACGACCCACGTGCACGGGTAACTTGAGGCAGCACTTCAGGAGCATCCTGGGGTTGGGTTCCACGGAGATTCTCCAAGTCCAAGGAGTTTCTGAGTGGGGAAGATTTGCTGGAAAGGCTGGGCTGGGCTCTGTCAGTGCCCTGCTTTCTCTCTGACGTGGGTTTTGTTCTTTCAGAGGGCAATTGCTATTCTAGAAATAGAGAAGGCCTGGCTGTGGCGCCAGGGTGGGAAGAGGAGATCTGGCTGCTTCATGTCAGTGGGGCTCAATAAGAAAGATGAGAGGTGGTGTTTCAGGTAAGACAGATGCACCATTCCCCCTCACACCCCAGCCTCACAGTGGGGTCACAGCCTGGGAACCCTGGAGCACCACAGGGAATCTCAGCCCTGACCCAACCACACATTCCTGGGTACATCCAAATTTGTTGGTGATTGCCAGGCTGGAGGTTTGGGAGCTGATTGATCCTCCAGCATTGTCACTTTTGTATTAAGAACATTCCCTGAGCTGGAGAATTTGAAACCAAACAGACCAGTGGGCAATATGCAGGGAGAGAAGATATTTTACCTCATGGAGCTTTGATTACAGAAGAGCTTTGCTCAAAAAAAAAAAAAAGCTCTGCAAGGTGCTGCTGCTACAGCCAAACCATCAGGGTGGTGTTGGCAGGATGAGCTGGGCTGGGAGGCTGCAGGACAATGAGATCTGGCTTGAGATGCTGCATTCCAGGCATCAGTGTCTTGTTGCATTTTGTCTCTCCAGAGTAGAGGAAATTAAATGGACAGATTGGGCAAAGGATGTGGGAGTTCTGAAGGAAGAACCTGGAAACACCAGTGATTCAGAAATAAACCCAGAAGGTAAATTAAATCATGAAGAAAGGTCTGCAGTATCCTTTTAGCTTCCTGCTCAGCAAACTGCTCTGGCAACAGAATTCCAGACAGGCCAACTTGAAATTGCTTCCCTGCAGCAGCATCACTTGTGAGCTGAGGAAAGAAAGATTTAGTGTAGGTCTGGACCTGGCCAGAGTTTGGGAACAAACTGAGAATGAAGGAGATGCCATTCCTATTTAGCTTTGGGAGAAATGGGCAGGAAATGCTGTTGAGGAAAAGCAAGGGCTGCTCTTGTTTTTGGCTCAGTAGCTCAAATATGTGCTGCTTTTCCTAGGAAAGGTAAAATTTAGGCTCATTCATACTGCACAGGTTAAAATCACAGGGCTTTTAGAGCCTGAATTTGGGCATTAATTCTGGGAACATTGTGAAGTTCTGCCTGAGATCTTTGTTTGCTTCCCTTGGTAGAGCTGGGAGGGAACTCTGTGGCAAACAGAGCTGTTCCTCTGTTAAATCTTGTTCAGCCTGGTAGAGCCTGGGCAGAAGCTCCAGTGGATTTGGACACAACTTCCAGTGTAGATTCCTCCTGGGTGCCAGTTTTCCAGGACTGGGGAGCTTGCAGTGCTTAAAACATTCTGTGGTGTGTGTTGGGTGTTCCTTGAGCCTTCACCCTTCTAAAGCTGGGTCCCTTTGTCAGCTTCCTGCTGATGAGGGGCTGTTCTTGTGTCCCTGCTGCAGAGCCCAGGTCCTGGAGACGGCCAGCACAGAAACCGCCCCGAGCAGCTGCCCCAGAGGAGCTGGCCCTGCTGCAGCCCCCAGCCACGGAGATGGAGCCTCTGCAGGGACAACCCAGGGAGCTCTGACAGCTTTTCTGAGCTGCAGCCTTGCCTCCATCTTCAGGGGAGTTGTTCTTCCCCCAGCAGCTGGCAGAACTGAAGGCACTGTCAGTAGCAAAGTGCATTTTGTGGAGGACTCTGCTTCAGCCCGTGGCTTTCGACGTTGTCAGGCATTTTAATGATTCATTTCCTCTGAAGAAACTGTTTTTACTCGGCTTTTCTCTGCCTGACTCTTTCTTACTACTATGCCTAAAGATCCAGTGGTGGGAGCAAGCTCCTGGGGCAGTGGGGAAGGCAGAGCTCTCTGAGCTGAGCAGGGATAATGCTCATGGATAATGCTCATGGATAATGCTCATGGATAATGCTCATGGATAATGCTCATGGATGACCTGGCTGAGGATGGCCCAGCCTATTCTTCTGTCACAAGGGACTGCACTGAAGTGCTTTGGAATAAAGAGTGTTGTAGAGTCCTAAAAGTAGCTGAGGGTGGAGTTGTCTTCTGTGCTGGTGTGAGATGTGAGTGGACAAACCTGTGGCTGACCTGCAGTGTTCTGTGGTTCATCCACATCAGGGCCCCCATTCCACACTTTCAGAATGAGATTCTTTGCACCTTTCCCTAAAAGCACGGGGAGCGATGTGGATTTCCTGGACCTGGAACTTGGCGTGGTGGATTTCTGGGACTTCTGTTTTCCATGGGTTGCTTTGTCTCTGTAATAAACAGCAGCAGAATCCTGCTGGTGGCCCCTGAGAGACTGATGGGCCAACACTTTGTGTGGTTTTTGCTTCCTGTTACTCTTGATGGACACCCTGTCTTGCTGCAAATGTCTGCAAGGACCTCTTTACTTTTTTGTGACTTGCACCCTGCTTCAGGCAGGAGGGGCAGCCTGCTGTAAACTCTGTGGGAAGAGAGATAAAAATGAGCTGTCTCACTTTTCACTCTATTTAACAGTAATAGCATGTAAAATTCCTGTAAACAATACAGCAAGTGTACTTAATTGACAGTGTTCATTTTTGGATATACTTTTAGAGCTTCTGCTTTTCTCAGAAAGGGAGAGAAGATGTTATCAGTGTGGGCTGTAAGTTCCTGTCAGATTCCTGATCACTGCTGTGGGAGTTAACTCTTGTTTTTCATGGCCTCATGTCAGTCTGTGCAGCCCCATCCGAGCACAGAGCAGCTGGTGCTGCCCTGGATGCACCTTCCAGGCCAGGAAAAGGTTGGTGAGAATCCCAGGAAAGCTGCAGACCACGAGGGTTGGCAGCACCTTCCCTTCAGTCAGATAAACCTGAGATCTCTGTCTCAATTCCACTCTGAGAGAGTGGCTTGGAGGCTTGGAGGTTTTCCTTTTGGAGACCATCATCTTAATCCTCACTGCATGCACGTGATAGGCAGCAAAAATTTGCTTTAAAACTTATTCCCTGCACTTCAATGGGTTCTTCCCTCTCCAGCCTCACTGCACTGGGATTCTGAGTGGGAACTGACTTTTCTTGCTCCACCTTCTGTTGTTTTCTTGCTTTGTGAAGCCTTCAGCTGCTTTTTCCATCTATGGCTTTGTCCTAAGTGTTCCCAAGATTTGGCAAGGTGCTCATATTGCCCTGAAGGCTCATCTGGCATATGATAAATCTGTGGCTGTGCTTGGTGCTTTGCTGTGGCAGGGACTCTTGGAGATTCTGAAGAAATGCAGGATCAGATCTGCCATCCCTGTCTGGAGTCTTAATAAATGACCTTGCTGGTAGCTTGGGGAAGCTGTGGGCACTGACAGCTTTCAGCATCATCTTCCTCTTCGGCCATTCCTTGAACCTGCGTCTCTCTTTAAGCTTGGCAGTGCTGGTTTATCTTTTGATCTGCACCAGAAATGTTCTGCAGCGAGGCAGGGCTTTGGCATCCCCAGAGCTTCCCAGTCACACCCCAGCCCAGCAGGCTCATGGATGAAGGATGATGGTTAAGAGGCCCCACAGGATTTTGGGGTCAGCCCTTAACAGATGATAATGTTTTGTCAGGAAACCCTTCAGTCCTTTGCACAAGAACTCGTCCACAGATGAGCTGTCCTCTCTCTTCTCCTCTGACAGGTAAACCCCACTGAGAACCCCTTCCTGTGCAAAGGGGGAGGTTTTGCAGGGCTCTGCAAAACCAAAAAACCTCTCACAAATGGCAGTGGAGGAAGAGCTGCAGTTTCCTTCCTCTGCTTGAAGCACAGAGACTCTGGAGGCCCAGCCCTGCCATGGACAGGGACCAGCAGCTCCCACACGCTTTAGGGCTGTTCAAACCCTCTGGATGTGCTTTGCTCAGAGTTCCTCAGCTCCTGGCAGGGTGAGAGATGAACCCTGGGCATCCCAACCCCTCCTTTAGCCTGGTCCTTGCTCCCTGTGCCCTCTGTAGAAGACTCTGAGCCCTCTCCACCTCACAGAGCTCTCTCACAGCTTATCTCTGCAATTTTCCTAAAAGAAACCCCACGTCTGCTGTGTGTGCTTCCCAATTCCCTGTTTTCCTGGGGGGCAGAGGTGGAATCAAACCTTCCTTGTTCTTCAGCTGCTTTGCACATTTTGCTTTTTTTCCCCCCGTTTTCCCAAAGGCTGCTCTGAAGCTGGAGCCAGCACAGGGAGCTGTATCCACGAGCTGATTCCCTCTCTCTGCATCTCCCTGTGACCCCACTTGCAACTGGAGATATTTTCCACTGCCTCTGGAGCTGGCAGAGGGAGCCTTTGAAGCGTGACAGCCCCAGGGCCCCGACAAACACCAGATGCTTTCTGTGAGTCCCAGGGCTGGGCTGAAGGGCTGCAGCTGGTGGAGTTTGCAGCTGGACTCTTCCTGGGGCTGCCTCTCACTTTTGGGCTTTGCTGTGTCCAAGAAATTTCATTTCTTGCTCTGAGACTAAAATAAAAATTAAAATGAGGAGGAAAAAAAAAATTTAAAAAGAAAATTTGCACTTTGTAACCTCACATCTGCTTCTGCAGCACCAAAAAACCCCCAAACCTGAGGCCAGACAGGACCAGGCAAAGGCTCAGAAAGATGTGGCTGTGGCTGCCTTGGGGTGGAACAGAACTGTTACTAAATCTGGGTGCAAAGGGGTTTTTCTTGCTTCCTCTTTTGTCATAATATATTTCTTTTCAGCTCAGATTTGTGGCACGTGGAGTGTTACAGCATTTCTGGTCTGTGAGGATGGTTGTCAAATGTTAAACACACAGAGGAGGACAGCTGGAGGTAGCTGGAAAATGCCCATGGGGTTTGTTGCACTCTTTTCTGAGAATCCTTGGAAAATTTAGATTTTCTGGGCAAAGAGAGCCATGTCTCTATTCCACTGGGCAGCAGAGCTGTCCCCAGCTGACAATGTTGGTTTTGTTGGTGTTTACACCTCCAGCACTAAAGTCAGGGACTCCATCATTGCAGAAAAAAAGAATTCTGCTATTTTGGAATCCTCTGGATTAAACCTTGATCCATTAGGACAAGAATGAATCTGCATGCAGAGTGCCAGAGCCATTTCCTTTTGCTCATCCCAAGCTTACAGTGCTTTACCTCTGCAGCAAATACATTGGAAGGAATCATGAATTTTGGAAAAAGAGTGGAAAAAATTCAGCTCACTGGGCTGTGCTGTATTTCTGTTCCACTCTCATGGGTCCCAGGGAGGGAGGCTGCCAGCTGTGCTATTCCTTTTTTTGCTGTCAGATCGTTGAATAATGATTTTGCTGCTGCTAAACTGGTTACAGGATCCGTCCCTGAGGATGGCTGGAATAAAATAAATAATAGGAAACGATCCACATATAAGTAGATTTGCGATGTTTTGTTCTAAAAATTGCCCTTACTGCTGCAAAGGACACGAATTCTACAAAGCTATATATAGAGAATTCCAGGGAAAGGGCTGCTTGTCTCCTTCTGGAGCACAGGTTGGGTTTTATTTGGGATCTGAGCTCTGCCATGGGTGTGAAGCCTGATGGGCTGACAGAGCTCTCCTTGCTGGAGCTGTGTTTGATGCAGGCTGAGGGAAGAAGGAAGAGTTTACGTCCATTGCCTGGAGACAGAGGTGAAAACACTGGCAGCGTAAACACTCCTGCTGGGCATTTTCCAACCATGCCTAAGCAGTGACAAATAAAACATTCCTGCTCTCTGCTCCCTGCTGGATGTGCTCTCCCTGTATGGTAGAGGACTGAGGGCTGCAGCCAGAGCTCCTGGCTTGGTCATTAGAAAATAGGAGAGAAATAAAGTTATTCTGTCCCTTTTCTCCCAATGTGCTAAAATCCTGATTTTCACCTGTGAGCAGGAATTTGTTGGTGCAGCCCTTGGCAACACAAATGTGCTTGGGGAGTTTTCTGCATGTCCTCTTTGCTCCTGGGGCCATGCAGGAAACAAGAGATCCCACAGGATCCGTGACAAAATCCAGGATAAAAGTGAACTGTGTCATTTTGGACAGCCCAGCAGGAAACTCTTTGGTGCTCTGCTGGAATTTGCTCAGGGAGTAGAAAGCAGCAGCCTGGGCACATCAGGATTCACACAAGGGGCACCCTCTCGTGGCTTTTTCCTGTCACAGGGTGAGGACAGGGATGGCTCCTGCTCTGGAGCAGGCTGGGAACCCCCTCACTTGCTGCTGATGTAAGAAAAGACCACGCAGTAAAATTATTTTATATTTTTTAAATGCAAGAGTGCTACATTTGCTATAAATCCTTCTCTGATGTTTTTTAGGCTGGTTCATCCACCTTGAAAGGCCACTTCGATGTGCAGGTGACCTCTCCTTGGGACAATCTTTGATTTCCCTGATGGTCTCCAGGACTTTGCAGGACGTGATTGTGCTCTGGTGGGTAATAAATGTTGTTTTTTAGTGTGCTGGGGAAATGCTTCAAACACAAATATAGAATCTGTGTTCCATGCAATGTGTCATTATTCTATTTTTAATCCAGCATCAGAGGGACATTAAAAAAAAATCTTTCCCAGTGATAGAAATTATCTAAAATATAAACCCTTCAGTCCAAGTTAGAAAGGGTTTTGCCTTGTATGTCTAAAGATTTGGACAAGCAAGAGATAGTGAACATGAATTAACACAGATGAAGGTCTGAGAAGACCTTGATGTCTGCAGTCCAGCACTGATAATTCAGCTTATTTATACAAAATTTAATTTATTTACATACTGTCCCTCATTTTCAATCAGACTCCTGTCAGCTGAGTGACCTGTGGAGTTCACAAAGGCAGAGGCAGGGCAGATGGATTTGATTTTCTCCTTGCATTTTGGGTCTGAAAACAAACTCTAGATAAAGAATTGGAGCTGCTAGATAATGTGTTTATCTAATGGAAACATAAATACCACGTTTAATCCCGAGGCTCTGCCCATACTGGTGTGTTCTGGCTGTCTGCTCCCTCGGGCTCTTGGGATTTTGTGTGTTCTGAGCATTCCCAGCAGAAACTGGAACTTCTGTAAATAACTTCTTCTTCAGCCTGGCCCAGGTGACACAGCATGGAAACACTGAGCAGTTCTTGTTCTTGCTGCCAGGCTTCCTTAAAACGTTCTCCCTGGAATATTTCAGCTCCAAATTTATATTTGATTCTCTTCCTTATCTGCTCTTCACTGACTAACTCAAGACCAGCTGTCCCCTGTCTTGTCAGCATGAGATTCAACCCCGAGAGAATCCTAACTTTCCAAAATAGCAATAAAATTGTGTTTTGATACAATCTGAGCATTACCAGTGCCTTGGCAAGGTAAGAACCGGGAATTCTGGTCAAGTTGACATGTGTTGCTGTTTTAGTAGCAATTAGGAGTCTTTACCACAATTAAATATTTAATTAGGTGTCCATAAAGCAGAGGACGCACAAGTGGGGACAACATTCAGCCCTGAGCAGTAATGAGCACTAATGACTGTGGCTGCAGTGCCCTCAGGGATTCTGATCTTGTTGTACATTTATTTCCTAAGAATAATTAATGAGATTCTGGAGTGTTGGTCAGCATTGCAGAGTACCTCTGCACACAACATCTAATTGTTAATTATCATTGAACTTCTCCAGGAACATCAGCCACAGGCAGGAGATATTTATTGGTGAGTAGAAAAAGGAATAAATCTCATCTCTGTGCCTCTCAGCTTGAATATTTATTCAAGAAAAACTTCTCATCACTGTGGGAAAAAATATTATTATTGTCCTGTGGTAAAGAACTGGAGTTTCTTTACCAAGACCTTGTCCACAGTGAAGATTTTTTTATGTTGTTGCTAATAAACCTTTTCCTGGGAACTGAACTCATCACTGGAGGATCTTTTAGTTTTGATTCTCCACTGAGGTCTTGGGAATTTTTGTTTGTGTGCATGTAAAGATATTCAGAATCTGCTAGCTTAGGGAAATGAGGATTGTTTAATGTGACCTGATGTGTGTTTGCTTTCAGTGCCCTCACAAGGGCTGCAGCCACAAGCCCATCTGCACTGCCTTGACAATCACATTCAGTGAGTCAGAGGATTTTGCATTTAGAGTTCAGATAAAACATCATCTTTGTGCAAAAGGTGCTTTCTTCAAAGCCTCAGTGGTGTTTTTTGACTTTCTCTGTGATTCATCCTTCAATAACATCCCATTCACACAGTGCCTCACCTCTGGGGCTGCCCCTGGAGATCCCAGAGCACAGAGCAAGGTTTGAACAACAATAATCATCCCAAAAATCCCAGTCCTGGCATTCCATTGGGAACAGATGAAGAGCAGAGCACTGCAGCAGAGCTGCTCAGTTTACACTGAACAGAAGGCATCAGTGCATTGTGAAAATCCACCCTGCAGATTGGCTGAGGAGCTGAACAAGTGGAACAGTGCTTGAAGTCAGCCTTGAATGATGAAATGTTACGTAAAGCATGAGGGCTCTGCCTTTGAGACTGAAAAGGGACAATTTCCTACACAGCCTAAATAATATTGAATAATTAATTGGGCTGTTGCATTGTCCTGGGTATGAAAGCATTTGGAGGGAGTAATTACCCAAATTCCAAGAACCAGGATGCTCCAGGCCTCTCATTAAATAAAATCCTTTTTTTCTGTCTGCTCCTAGGAAGGAATCACTGGGGGCCACACTGAAGTAACCATGAATGTCCCTGACAGTGGAGATGGCTCTGTGTGACAGCTCTGCTCCTGAACTACCCCAAAAATCTGCATTTTAGGAAGGTTCCAGTGGAGATGAGGCTGTAGAACAGCCCCACAAGCTCTCAGCAAACTGAGAGGAAACCCAGCACAGCCACCAAGAGATTTACTACCTAAACAAACCTTGCAAGCAGCTCCAGGGAAGGGAAGGAGCATTTCACTTGTTAGGAGGAGAGCCTAAATACTGGTTTTATCTGATTCAAGGCTCCCAAGCTTTTATTGGGCTATTTGTACCTAATTGGTTTTATGGGAGCAGTCCCAGGCCGAGTTGGATTTCCCAGTCTGTTTTTATTCAGCTCTAAGAATTCCTTCTCCCTTGGCAGCCTCTTCTCCTGCTGGGCACCAGCAGCACCATTAACTGCTGCAGCTTGGAGCTGCAGAATTGGGCAGAAATTACAATTTCCCCTTTTTGCCTGCCTCTGAATGGCACTCTGAGTAGCTGCTCTTCATTCTCTCTCTCTCTCTCTGCACTGAGGCCAGAGCTGCTCTTCCTTCTCATTCAGCTTCTCAAGGCAAGAGATCATTTTCATATTCCTGCACTCATTTTTCCAGAAGGGAATGAGCAAAAAAAATACATGTTTTAACAGCACCCTGGTGAGTTACAGACTATTCACAGGGCAATCCATATTTTATCTGTCTTCTCCATCAAAATAGGCAAAATTTTCAGAGATTTGGCACTTGGATGAAAACATATTCCAAGTGAGGGTTGCTGGCTTCACCACAAAATCCACTTTGACCTGGAAACACCAGAACTCCTACTTGGAATCCATCTGATTTACCAATTCCACAGGACCAGGCTTGTCCTTTTCACTCTCCCTAAGCCTTTGGATCCATGTGAAAAATCTTTTCCTCCCTTAGGATAATTTTAGTTTTGCTCAAACTTCCTTATTTCAGTAAAAGATGGAGCTCCCTTTAAGACCCTAATTTCAGTGTGGTGTATATTTAAAAAATTGTGTTTTCTGAAGGGGCAAACTGGCTTCTGGCATCCTCCTTCCTTAGCAGGCAGAGCAGATCTTTAAAATAAATAATCCAGCTCTGTTCCAAGTAAAGCTTTCACTCAGATGAAAACATGTTCTGGGCATTTAACTTGATTAGGGGAAATTTACTGTTCCAATTCCTTTTTTTGTCACCATCCTCCCATTAAAATTTATGAGAGCTGATTAGTATATGATATTTATTCTGTGGTTGTTTTTTTTTTTTAATCAGAGAGCATCTTTAAGAAAGGAAATGAGCCTCAGCTCTGGCAGCTGCACTTCCTTGCAAGCACAGTTTAAAGCAAAGGTTTCTATGTGAATTTGATGTCCAGTTTTGGGGGGAGGTAGAAGCTTTATACTTTGATTAATGAAAATTACTACCTGTTCACAAATCAGCAAATTGGTTTGCAGGGAAATTCTGAGGTTTCAGCTCCCAGAATCTCCAACATTACTGCACCAGGTCCCCCTGGGGGCTGTCACCTCTCCTGGCATTAATTCCTGCCAATGCCCCACCCCCTCCTGTACAACCAAAATCAGTTCTCAAAGCACAGAAACAAAGCACCAAGGCAGGCAAAATACAATGTGGTTTCATCCTTTTTTTTTTTTCTTTCTTTTAAAGCATAAATGAAATCAGCACCATTGTGACTGAGGAACTGTCACATTCATTCACTGCAGGCCTTACCAAGTGGGTTTTCAGATTATTCAATTACAGTGCATGACTTTATTCAATTAGAGGGGGAAAAAAAGGGTTGAGAGGATGCCTGGGAACATTCCAGCACAATTTCCATCTTTATTTTGCAGCACTGCAGATTGTCAGGTCACTCTCCGCAATGTCTGGACGGCAGAACAATAAAACCACCCCAGGGTCTCCTTGTCAGGTTTGTAAAAAGGAGACTCCCAGAGAGGGCCCAAGATGAAGCTTTGAGATGCATAAATTCAACATTTATTCATTAAACTGCATGGAGAACATTCCAGTTATAATGAATCTGATGATTCTGACTCTTAATTTCTTAATGCATCTCTGTCATTGGATCATAATTTAATTCACTTTTCACTTTAATTTGATTTATTGTTCTCTTTAGCCCAGTTTCTTTAACAAACAGGAATGTTAGCACAGGACTTCCTGAAAACAGGGAATTGGGATTTAATGTAAGAGCTTCCAGTTTAGGGCACCTGGTCCATCTGCAGTCAGGGCTAAAGAACATTTATTAACTTGGGCACTTTCTTCTGTAGATAAATGAAGAAATTGCTTCAGTGCTACCACCAGGTTACAGGTTTGAGTTCCTATGAGTGTACAAGGCCACAGCATTATAACCATCAAAAATCAGGAACACGGGTACTTTGTCTTATCTTTTTCACAGTTAGGTACCTCTTCCTTGGTCCTTAAGAGAGGGGAAAAAAAACAGATTAGTGGGTTTAAAACCCTTTACAGGAACTTCACATATTTACATTTTGTACCTTCATTCCAGGTATAAATTTTGCCTGATTAAAATTTTAAATTTTAATTTAAAAATTAAACCAAAGGATGGGTTTTCCCTTCTATCTCCAGTGGGCCAACAATATTTAACCCTTGTCCTCACTGTCCAGAACTGAAGAGTTTTTACCTTTAAAAAAAAAGAATCTGTAAAAAAGACAGTACAGTAAGAAAGAACTTTTAATAATCTAAGGCTAAAATGGTAAGAAAATTTATGTGGAATTCAGAGCATTAACTGAGCCTGAAGAAGTCTTTTTTCCCCTCCTTTCTCCAAAGTCAGCTCTGTTGTCTCCCCTCCAGCACCCCTCAAAACCAGCAGGTATGGAAACAGAGCAGAGGACATCGAGGGGGGGTTTTTAGGACATTTTTGAGAATGTATTCAACACATTGGGAACCAATTAAAACACTTCATTGTGCCAACACATAGGAAAAGCAGAGGAGAAAGGCAGCACCAGTGGCTCTGGATCCCTGCTCACTGGAAGAGGCTGCTGTGGTGCAGAACATCGTGGGCAGAGCCAAAGGTCAGCACTTCCCTGTGGAACTTGCTGAGCTGCATCTTGATCTTCTTCAAGGCAGGAGTTGATGCTTTCCTCTTGTAGCTCATGGCGTTCAAAAGTTTATCAGCCAGGTAGTGCAGCCAGAGGACGTTGCTGTGTGGGTGATAGTCAGTCCAGCTGTTGGAGTTCTCCTCTTTCATCTGCCTGTAGATGTCAAACTGGTGGTCCCCAGTGCCCTGGAAGAGCTCCTGGTCCGTGGAGAGGTCGCAGAACACGGTGAGCCCGTCCTTCTCCAGCCGGGACAGCGTGTAGTCGATGATGTTGACGTGGATGCCGGCCGTGGGGATGGAGTGTGTTTCTCCATCCAGCACGTACTGCAGCTCCTTCAGCTCTGTGCTCTTGACCAGCACGTTGCCCCAGTGCAGGTCCCTGTGCTCGAAGTGCAGCTCCTGCTCTGCCACCGCCAGGGACGCGGTGACCTGGTGCAGAACGCTCCTGGCCGCCGCCAGCGAGGAGAAGCTGCTCCTCATGCGCTCCAAGTCCTGGCCTCCAAACTCAAACTCCAGCACCATGAAGAGCTGCTGGGCCCCAAAAAAGTCTGGCCGGTCGTTTTCGGAGCCGGTTTCTTTGTGGAATTTGTCCCAGGCTTCCAGGAGGTACCTGGGATAGGCCCCCTGGACACAGTGCACGGAGTACAGCGTGATGAACCCCACAGTTCTGTTCACCGAGCCCTCAGACAGAAGACTGAGCTCTTTTGAAATTATTACCTCAGGCAGGATCTCCCCAAAGCTCTTCTGAGCTTCACCGTTTATTTTTTCAGTCCCCTCAATGGGAATTATTTTTAGGGCCACAGGTCCTCTCTCGCTGTCAATCTGGAACACCTCTCCAAACACCCCTTCTCCAATTTTCTTGCAATCTTTCATCTTATTTAAAGGAATGCACTCCTCAAAAGCAATAGGCCCCTCCTGATTGCATTCCCCAAACACTTTCTCTGCATCTGTAAGGAGCAGCTCCAGGACAGAGGAGGATTCCCTGGGAGCCAGCAGGACCATGGAGGAAGCAAACCAGGAGCAGCCCTGAGCTTTACCAGCAGACAGGCTGGCTTGGTACCCCGAAAGCTGGGATTTCCCTGAAGGGGTGCAGAGGATGCTGCTGCAGAAACTCTCATCTGTGGTCACTTTCTTCTTTTTATGGAAGGACAGAGATGCTCGAACTCTAGCCCAGGAACAAGAGCTGTTGAGGAGTGAGGAGTCATTGTCTCTGACACCTACAGGTGTCTCCAGAGCTCTCTTCCGAGCTCGTTTTTGCCTCGTCTGGAGTCTGAAAAAGGAGTTGTTGGGCTGCTGCTGTCTCTTGTTCTTGTGCCTTTTTGGCCGGAGCCTGGTGTGCCTGCCCCAGCGGCTGGCACTGAAGCCACTGATACAAGCTTTCCTGCAGGTGCTGCCCTCCCCAGGGACACCCTTGGTCCTTTTGTATTTGTTCTCCAGGATTCCTTGGCGGCCCACGGGAGATCCTGGCTGCAGGCAGGCAGGTTCAATATCAGCCTGCTTGTTGAGTTTCATGCTCTTCAATCTCATTGGCACTTCCAGGGGGTCCAGGACCACCACTGGCACAAGCTGGTACTCCTTGGCCAGGTCTCTGTGACAGCTCGAGCTCCTCTTTGCCGAATCTCTCGTGAGATGAGATGGAACCTCACAGGGCTCCTCACAAGTGCCACCGTCACGGGGCGCAGGGGGCTGTGGCTCACCCTCAGCGGGCGGCAGCGCTTCCTGGGGAGTGCTTGGGGCTTTCTGCGGGGACGGGGAAGCTTCTGCCCGCCAGGATCCCCGCACCGCCGACCTCAGAACACGGCGGGACCGGGGCTCGGGCTCCGAGCTCCGAGCCGAGCCTCGCTCTCGGAACCACTCAGGCCCCTCCTCGCCGGAGCACCCCTCGGGCGAGCTGCGGGGCAGCCGCGGCGGCGGGCGGGAGTCGCCCAGCGCCGAGCCGCCCTCGATGGTGGTGCTGAGCAGGAGCGAGCTGAGGCGCAGGGGCGGGCGGCGGCGGCGGCGGGGCTGGGGGCTGCCCCCGGACGCCGAGCCGGTGGCGGTGCCGGAGCCGAGCGGGCGCGGCGGGGCCCATTGCGGGGTGCTGCACAGCAGCGGCCGCCGCGCCGCGCACAGCGGGCCCTGCCGGCGGCACCGCGAACCGCGCGCCGGGGACGGGCACGGCGAGGGCGAGGACGGCGACCCCCGGGGCTCCCCTGCCCGCGGCCCCCCGCGCTCCCGCCCCTGGCCCCACTTCT
>VWZP01016761.1:124375-141940 GCA_013396995.1 Dicaeum eximium | reverse complement strand
TCCCGGTGTCGCTCCCGGTGTCGCTCCCGGTGTCATTCCCGGTGTCACTCCCGGTGTCATTCCCGGTGTCATTCCCGGTGTCGCTCCCGGTGTCGCTCCCGGTGCCGCTCCCGGTGTCATTCCCGGTGTCACTCCCGGTGTCATTCCCGGTGTCGCTCCCGGTGTCATTCCCGGTGTCCCGCAGTGTCCCGGCGGTTTCAGGACCCCCGGGATGGGCGGTGCCGGCGCTGCTCCATCCACGCTCTGAGGATTAATTGGATTTACAGCTGTGTCCTGCAGCTCTGCACGGAACACACCCGGCTGTGCGGGCACACCTGCGGACAGAACGTGCCGCTCTACCGGGGGGACACCGGCAGCGAGGATGGGGATGCCCCAGCCCTGGCAGCGTCCGAAGCCAGGCTGGATAAAGTTTAAACAATAAGGGGATTATGCTCCCCTGGCATAAGGGGAGCTGTCCCTGCACGTGGCAGAGAGGTGGGGAATAAATGATCTTTAAAATGATCTTTAAGGTTGGGAATAAATGATCTTTAAGGTCCCTTCCAACCCCAGCCTTCCCTGGTTCTATGTATTCCATACAGCTGTGAAAATGTGATGTATTTCAGGTAAGAAACAAAATAACAAACTCTTTACACAGAAAAGCTGTGCCAGGGTAAGAGATGCTCGCTCCTGCTCAGCACCCCACAAAAGTGATTAAATCTTTTGTTCTGTCCCTTTTCTACCCAATGGCTCAGGTAGGACTTTTTAGCTCTGGTCCAATTGAACAGCCCCAAGTTTAAAGTGAAGGACAAAGAGTCTCACAAGGTGTCTCTGGACTGAATTTGAAGAAAAGTTTCTGGAGTTTTTGCCTTTTTTAGGAGACAAAGAGTACCTGGAAATTCTATTATAATTGAGTCACCCTATCAACAGAAGGCACACTGCTACAATCTCCCCCCCAGGCAGACTCCAGGGCGATGGTTTTGCTGAGCCCAGAGAAGCAATCAAGTCCCACAGTTAAATTCTGGACCTTTTGTTCTGCCTCTGAAATCGGGTTTTGACCGTGGGACTGGAGCAGAGGGAGGATATTTGCCATTGCAGAGCAGGAAATATTTAGGGTTGTGTGTGGAACCCTTGTACTGAGGCAGTTAAAGCAGAGGCCTCCTGTTCTTTCGGGAATTCCATCCTGAATGCTCCCCTCTCCCTGCTGAACACAGGGAAATCTTTAATTCTTTCATCTGAGAGACTGACACTGGTGATTTATCAGCTGCAGGTTATCAGTAATTGCAATTTGGAGGGTTTGGGGAAAGAAGATGCCTGGCCAGACATTGTGTTCTTGCAGTGAAATGATCTCAGGCCCTCCTTTGTGGACTCCAAAGAAAGTCAAGGATGGGCAGTTGGTAGTGTTCCTTTTTCTGTCTCCGATTTTTGTGGTTGTTTTATTTATTTCTGTCATGTTTGGTTGATCATAAACCCCACAGCTCTAATGTGTGTTTGTAGACAGCAGCAGATTGAACAAAGATTTCTCCTTCAGACCTTCAGAAGACAGAAGAGTTCCCGTCTCCTTTGGCCTAACCAATATTGCCTGGTGGAAAAACAACAAACAATCCTTCTCCCCTTCATTTTTCTAGTTTCTTCTCTGAATTAAGCTTCCTTCATTACTTGGATGCCTTTTGTTGTCCCTTATGGCTCTCAAGGAGGTCAGCTCTTGCAGTGAGTAATGCTGTTTTCCTTTTTAGATGTTTTTTCTCCTAAATGCATTACAGGGCTCTGTGACTTGTAAGTGCCATCGACCATTTAATTCTTTGCAATCACTGCAGCAGATGCCAAACACATTTGCAGTAATTGGATGGCACTTAAGGGATTAGCCAAGACTGCCAAGACTCAGCTCATCCAAACCACAGCTGGCTTTTTGTGAGGTTTCCACGGGAGCCTGGCCGTGTCTGCTTCTAAATTTATTTGGGATCTACATTTTGAATAAAGTCCCCTGTGCAGGAGCCTCGTGGGCTGGCTGAGTGGCCTTGTGGCACAGTTGTGGCATCTCCCTGAGTGGCAGAAGATTTGCAAATGCCTCATTCAGGGTCAGGAGCCGCCTGTCCCCAGGTGGGTGAAGGAGCTGGCAGCACTTTGGGGGCCAGGGGTTGTGGGCAGAGGCCTTGGGTGTGACCTTCCTGCCTCCTGCCAAGGTGGCAGGGGGTTTGCAGAGCCACAATTTCCTGCTTTCACCACCTTGGGCCCCCTCATTTATCCAACTTTGCATTTCTTCATGGTTTTGTGCCTCCCACAGGAGGGCAGGACGTGTTTTGTGACGCTGCTTCAGTCGGGGGTGACACCAGCTGCTCGTGGCTTTGTCACACACCAGAAATCTCCCCAAACCTTGGGTTTCCCTTGGTGAGAGCTGCCAGGTTTGTGTGCAGAGCTGTGGGAGTGCAGTGACCTGGGCATTTGCAGGAGAAACAGAGCTCAGCTCATCAGGAGAAGGCCATCAGTACTTCTTCATTATAAAGCATTTATAAATCATTATAAAGCACTGACATAAAGCCATCACAGATGAGCCATGCAGAGCCTTGCTGGGCTCCAGGGCCTGTTGGGGCAGATTTGTTAGGAGGGTAAGTGAATTGTAGCTCTAAAGAGACATTTCCTGTCCCTGTTAGAGAGGGGTGAAGAAGCTGAGTGATGCTGCAGTGCCACAAACTCACTGCTTTGGCCCTGGCTCCCCCAGTCCCAGCCTGGCTGAGCTCCAGCTGGGACACATCAGCCTGGAGCTGAGCTGGGAGCTGCTCTAGAGCATCAGGGTTTAGATGGTTTAGAGCAGAGCTGAGCTCAGCTCAAGTGCCAGGTGGAAACTTTTTCCTCTGGGAATAAGTAGTGGCTCCTCTGAGTAGCTTCTGTGTTTTCCTGTGGCTGCAAGGAGTTACCAGCTGGTGATTCCAGGGAGGAAAGGGTGGAGGCCACGTTTTAGACTTTCTAGCTGTTTCCATGAGAAAGGTGAAGGAAGGGAGTGAAGGTTTCTCCTCAGTACTTGCAGCAAGCTAAGAGCTGGCAGAGGTATCAAGCCAGGACCAATTTTACATCTTTGTGTTATCAAAGAAGTAAATACTTTGATCTGTTGGGTGTATTCAAGAGCAGGGTTTCACCTTTAAATCAGTGGTTAATGTGAATACACTTTTTATTAAACCCCCCAATAATTTGATTCAGCTTTCAGGCTTTGATTCAACATTCTTCTCTTATTTCCCAGTGATGGTTTTATTGTTTGACCTTAGGAGGTGAATTCATTGCAACACAGCACTGCTGGTCCAGCTATCCTTGCACTCAGTCTCTCAGCAGTGTTTTATGTGCACTTTTATTAATTCCTCTTACTTGATTCAGATTCTGATTCAGTGCCAGCTCCTCACAGACCAGGGCATGATGGCTTGGTTTCATTAGATGTGCACTATTTTTCCTTCTCCTCTGATCCTCTTCCTCGAGCACTTTCCCTCCTTGGCTTGGGGGAGAGGAGTGGGTGAATGTTCCAGCTAATAATAAAAACATTCCTGCACTCTGCATAGGAGATTCAGGGCTTGGGGAGGAACGTGGAACACATTCAAAGGCTGAAAATGGCTCTCCTGGAAATGGAGGGCTGAGTCAAAGATAGAATCTGTTCTGCAATCTCAGCACTCTCCCATTTCCCTTCTCTTCCTGCAGACACATCTGGATGCTCCAGTGGATTGTGACAGAAACTCTTCCCACAAATTCCCTTTCCATGAAGGCTGGGTGTGCAGCTGTGCTGCTCAGGAGCACAAAGAGTGGCTGATTTACCCAGCCAGGATCACAGGAGAAGCTGAACAGAGCATTTTCCTCCGTGGGCTCCACATTTCATTGTTCCTGCATCCAAACCCATCACCCTCAGAGAGCAGCTCGTGCCTGATGTTTCTGATTTCTGGGGTTTGAAGCAACTTCCTCTCTCAGCTTTGACTCACCTTGGTTTTTTTGTAGATGTTGACATTCAAATGTGACAGTGTGACAAGGAACCATTAATGCAGAGAGCTGCCCTCTGCCTTTTCTCTGATCATTTCCTTGCCAAATCCCCTCTTCACTTCCTCCCTGTCTCTCTGCTATTTTGGTCTCTGCCCTGGCGCCTGTTTATCTGAGGGAAGATGGATCTGCATCACTCAAACATTTGCTGCAGGAGCATTTCAGTGCTGGAGCATTTCTGAGCCAGCCTTTGGGAGCTGGGGGGGGATCATTTGGCACTGGGAGTCACCAGGATGAGTGCCCAAAACCCCAAAAGCAGCCCTGGTGAATCACAAGTGTCCTGGCCAGGGCTGTCTGCCACTGCCTGCAAAGCACACGCTCTGTTTGGGTGTAATTTCAAAATATTATCAGGCTGATCTTGAAATCTTTCCATGCCCCAGCGTCAGATGTGACCTTGCAGCGTTTTAAATGCTTGAAAGTTTAATTTTCACAGTCCCTTCAGGTGGCATTTAGAGGCTGAGATCAGTTCTGGGGCAGCTTAACAGTGACAGGTGGAGAAAAAGTAGATGAGGACAGTCTGGGGATGTGTATCCTGTGAGTATGTGTGAATTATGAGAAGGCAATCACTGTCAGCAGTGTGAGGAATTAAATGCAGGTGTGACATGGCAGGAATTGAAAGGGGAAAGAAAAGAGAAAGGAGGAGTTTCAGTCCTGGAGGAGAATCCTCCCTGGGAGAATTCCCAGGCTGAGCAAACAGCCCTCGTGGGAACGGAGCAGGACTGGTTTTTGGGTTTTTTCCATGGGAAATTCAAGATGTGGAACTCAAAAAGGGAAATACCTTGCAGTGAAGATTCAGCCTCTGTCCCTTGAGAAGAACTAAGAGACACTACTTTAATTGGTGGCAATTGGACTTTGTTGGGTTTTTTAGTCCCCTGCTATGAACCAAACTGCTTTTGTTTGAACATCCACAAGTACTTTGACAAACCCAGCAGCAGACTTGATTTCCAGGCAAGAAAAAACAAAAAACAAGGTTGTGAAAACCAGGTGATAAAAAAAACAACCATAAGAGCATGCCACAAAACCCCAGCTAAATTGTTTTTGCTGCTCAGTACAAGCTAAAATTTTGCAGCAACAGCATTGTGAGCAAAAATTTAGCTTGTGCTGAGCAGTATTCTGAACCACATTTCATACAAATAGAAACCTTTTATTCCAAAACAGCTATTCCACTTGTGCCTCTGGTGATGTCTCCAAAACTGTATCAGAAAACTGTATGAGAAAGTATCAGTTTTACATTCTCTTTTTTATTTTAATTTCAGTGTTCAAACGTGGTTTACACCTTCTGGCCTCACCTAGAGCAGAACATTTCTCGCTCTAAGGATTTTTAATTTTTTTTAAACCTTTCTCAGATTAATTGACCTGGAAAATAACTACAAAAGCTCAGGGCAGCCACCAGGTTGCAAGGGGGCCACAGGCAGGTTTGTGTTCTAGTTTTGCAGCTGCTGGAGAAAGGTTTCTTTCCCTTTGCAGGGGAGCTCTAGGGATGGCTCTGGGATGAGGGATAAAATGAGTGCTTCTTTCCTTATGACGCTGGTTGTGATTCTCTTGTGATTTGGAGCAACTTCATTAAAAATCAAATCCATCTGTTTAAATTCAATATGGAATTTAAGGAGGATGAAGGACAACATTTTCATAAAGCCTGAGATCTTGAGAATGATTTTCCCAGGGAAGGGATTTGTGCAGGGCAGTGGCTTTATTTTTCTGGCTAATAGAAATAAAAGGAGATACAGGAGCACACTAATTGTTAATGGCAAACAGAGGTCATTTACAGGAAATTCTACTTCTTGAAATGAGTTTAGCAGTTACTGGCTCCCTCTGTAATTCCCTGTGCAGGGAGCAAAGGCAGCTGCTGTGGCACTGGGCTGCCACTGGTCCCTCATGGCCCAGGATGGAACTGGGGCAGCTCCAGAAGCCTCATGAAACTGAAATTTGGAGTTTTTGCTGCATGGAGGGGCCTTTGGGGTAAGGTGAGAAAGGCCTGGCTGGGAGCCTCTCGCCCACTTTGCTTCCTGAAACAAACCCAGGCTGCTCATCTTTGTCACCTGGGCTTGTTTCCTCATGCCCAATTCCTGGAAAGCATTGATTTATCCTTAGGCACATGCAGAATTTATTCATTAGTTTCTCTAATTTGGGGTTTGGTGTGAAGGAGTGGGAACCAGGCAGGTATTTTGGTTGACTGTCAAGGACTCCGGTTCTCATCGCTCATGCAAATGTTTAAAAAATAAAAAATTTACCCCCAGTGTGTTGTCATCCTGTACAGGCTGGAGAAAGGTTTGAATCATTAGGAATTGGTGAGAGGCTGTACCTGTGTCCCCTTGGGTGCTGCAGCTGAGCTCTGCTCTCTGGTGACAGTGACAGGACCCCAGGGCAGGGCTGCAGCTGTGGCAGGGAGGGTCAGGATATCAGGAAAAGGCTCTTCCAGAGGGTGTTTGGGCACTGGCTCCCCAGGGCATGTGTTTGGACAACGCTGCCAGGCACAGGGTGGGATTTTTGGGGTGTCTGTGCAGGGCTAAGGGTTGGACTGGATGATTTTTGTGGGTCCCTTCCAGCTCAGCACATTCTGTGATTGGCTTTATCTTAACATATTTCATTCTAAACATTTTGTTGGGGAGGACAGAATGAAACCTGGGGGGAAAACTGAGGGGGAGAGGGGCTTTCCCAAGGGATGAATCAGCTGGAAAGCAGCTCAGGAAAGGATGTGACAGTGCAGCTGCTGGCTCCTGACTGAGCTGCTGGCAGCTGAGGGAGGAGGAGGAGGAGGAGGAGGAGGAGATCAGGGCTGGTGTGTCAGGTTTCCATGCACTGCACGTGTGGGTGGTGCGAGCTGTGCCTGCTCCAGCCACCGAGAGAGCTGGGAGCATGGGGCAGGTGGCTTGGAAGGCTTTATTTCTGTCTCTTTTCGATTATAAAACGGAGAAATACGTCATTGCAAAGAACAAGAAGGTTGGGGTCCTCTACCGAGTGGTGCAGCTCTCCATCCTGGCTTACCTGGTGGGGTAAGAATCACCCTCTGCTTCATGTTTTGCTGTGCTAGAGATGGATTTTGCTGTGATAAAGATAAATTAGGGTACTCTGCACACAGTGACAGCCTGCTGTGCCTCCTGATTTCAGTGCAGATCATCAGACAGGTTTATATAGCTGCATTTTATAGTGTTTAATAGGTTATATCTGATTTTTCACCTGCTAGGGATGGCTAGATTCAGCTCTACCTTTCAGATTAAGGTCGAATTAAAAATAGACCCAGTGGCTATGGCTTTGTACTGCATTATTTATGCCTTTATTTCTATATTTTGTGGGAATGGTGCCAAACCTTACCACTTGACTCCTGAGGAAAAAGGAGCATTAACAGCCCTGGTGCTGAGCCTTGGGGCACACCTGTGTTTTCTGCACAGCATCATCACCTGCTCAGGTGTAGATGGGAGGGAAGCAAGCAGAAAGTGGGAGATTTCTGTGCTGGAGTGGGCTGCAGCAGCCAGGCTTGTGGGGGCTGAGGCAGCAGGAATTTTGGCTGCTTTGCATTCATTTCAGAGCAGGGCAGCTTGGCTCAGGAACAGCTTGGGAAAGGCCCAGTTCTGCAGCAGACTGGTCACACTGGTGTGTAATGGGCACAGGGATGGTCCCTGCAGGCTCAGACCTGGAATTATCCAGCCTGTGCTGTTGATTCCTTGAGTTTCTGGGGCTTTTCAGATTGTGACACCCAGCTGTCCCCTCACTGTCTGTGCTTCTGGGTCCCTTCACCTTCCTCACACCTCGTGTTTCCACTGATTAAATATAGCAGAGTCATTTTTACGTGCTGGGTGTATTTATAGAAGGCTGTGCAGTCCCAGAGCCTGCTCCAGGGAGCAGAGCACCCCTGAATCCCCAGCAGCCTGCCCGGGCTGGCTGCAGGAGGAATCCTGGGGAGAGCATTGCTGAGGACTAAGAGAGACACAGCACAGACAAGGAAGGGTTCTTTTCCTCCTGTGGCATCTACTGCCTCCTGCAAACCCTTGGCACTGTCACTGATGGTCCTGCAGTGGCTCCTTTGTGGCTGGGCTTACAGGAACATGTCCCTGTTCTAAGGCTGGCTTGGGGTGGGGATCATCAAACCCTTCTGGGCTATTTCTGGGATGCAGCTGCCATTTCTTCATTGATTCACTGCAGAAAATGCAAGGATCTGCTTTTGAGCCCTCCTGGGAGAGGAAATCAGTGTTCTTGGGAAAAGGGGAAAGTGGGAAACTTCCCAGGGTGGGGAATGTCAATGTGCAGGTTTGTCACACGTGGCAGGTGAAGGGCTCTGTGCCACCACTGCTGCTCAGCCCCTTCCCCTCCCCGGGGGCAGGAGAGCCCTGAAAAGGGGAGCTGTGCCACAGATTCAGCTTCTCTCCCTCTCCCAACCTGCCCCAGCACCCTCAGCTTCTTCAAGGATGATTTATTGTCCTGACAGATGATTTTAGCAGTGTTGTGGGGGAGCTGGAAGCATTTCCTCTGAGCCAGAGGTTTTCACCCAGGGAAATGGAACTCCTGATGCTTCCAGTGGAGAGAAGGAAGCAAAGCCTTTCCCTGGATTGCTTAGCAAGGCAGCAGCTCTCCCAGGGTGCAGCCAGGTTGTTCCCATCAGCCAGGCTTAAAAAGGAGCCTGTATCCAGCTGGGAATATTCCCTGCAGGTTTGTGTCAGGAGTGCCCAGCTCACCTGCAGGGTTCCATCTCCCAGCCCTGGTGTGCTGCTGGCAGCTCCGTGTGTGTGCTGAAGTGAGAGTCCTGTGCTTGTGGAACCAGCCTCAGCAACCTCTGCCCTGAGACCTGCAGCAGCCCCTCTTGTTTTTCATCTTGAGAAAGACACAGCCCTGCACTTCCTTTCCCTTTCTGAGGCTGCTGAGTGTGGCACAGATGGAGGCTTTGGTTTTTTACCTCGTGACCTGTTATTACACATTTCTCCACTGCTGACAAGCACAGCTTGTGCCCAGGAGTTTATCCTTTATTAGCAGTAGCAGTTGCAGAGGGTTTGGTGTCATTGGCATGTTTTCATTTGACCTTGGTGTGAATTTCTCTGTCTGACTCGTCCCCTAACTCTGCTGTGTTCACACAGGTGGGTGTTTGTGGTCAAGAAAGGCTACCAGGACACAGACACGTCCCTCCAGAGCTCTGTCATCACCAAGCTGAAAGGGGTGGCCTTCACCAACACCTCAGAGCTGGGGGAGAGGCTGTGGGATGTTGCAGACTATGTCATCCCTCCCCAGGTTGGCATCACTCCTGTGTGGGGGCTGAAGTGATCTGTCCAGGTCTTCCCTGTGAATTAGCAGGAGCTGGGATACAAGAAAGTGATGCTGGAAGGGGTATTTTGTTGTGAGTTTTTTTTATTTGAGATGCTGGGGGTGCTCTGCTTCCCCCCAGGACCGTGGGCTGGCTCTCATGGCTGTGTGTGCACCCACAGTGGGATGGAATTCATCCAGACAAATATCCACACAAAGGGTGGTGTTGTGTCTCAGCCTGAAAAGCCCTGGGGAGAGGGGGTTGTTCTCTTCTGAAGAGAGCTTCATGCTCCTCATTACAATTACTTTAACAGTAAACCAAGTTCTCTAACTCTTTGTTTACTGCAGGGTGAAAGTGTCTTCTTTGTCATGACAAATCTGATTGTGACCCCAAACCAGAGACAAGCCACGTGTCCTGAGGTAGGAAGAACTGAGCCCCTTGACCCCCAGACCCGTGCAAAACTGGGGGTAAGAACTGACAGAAGACACTTCTGGAGCAACAAAGAAAGGAAGGATGAAAGACAAGTGTTTTTTCTTGTAGTGTAGTAGCTCAGTTGGGAAATTACTGTAAACCTGGGAGGCTCAGCTGTCTTAATTTCCAGAAGCACTGATCATGTAGAGCCTTCCTGTCTTTAGGTGGTGTTGAGTTTCTGCCCAGCTGGAGATGAGACCAGGCAGTGACTGCTCAGGGTTAGAAAAGGCCCTGGGAAAACAACTTTGATGTGACTCGGGGCAGTTATGGGGAGAGGAGACTTTCTAAGAGCCCCATCCTGGAAAGTGCTGAACATTCAGGCTCTCGTCACCTTCCAGACACGGGGTGGTTGCTCAGCACCTTCCAGAACGTGCCCTGAAGGCCAAAGACATGAGGTCCTTGTGTAATGTGGAATATCCTCTGTGGAGATGTTTGGAATGGGCTGGAGGTGTCTGGCTGTGCAGGGAGTGCTGTGTCCACGGAGCAGATGGATTTTCCATGGCACAGCTTGGTCAGGGCACTGCTGGCCGTGCAGCCAGGACAGGGGCAGATTTGGGCCACAGAACTTTGTGCCTTAGATCCAAGGGAGGGTTATCTTAAAGCAAAGTGGCCTCCTGCCTGGTTTTGGTGAGTACTAATGTTGGTTTTTTGCAGTCTGCCCCTCTCCAGACTGAGCAGAACCCACAATCAGGGCGGTGTGGCTGAACCTTGGTGCTCCTGGTGGTGGGAGATGTTTGCATGACCCCTCACACCTCAGCTGTGTGGTTTTAGTGCTCACACAGAGAATCCACCCCACGTCAGCAGCACTTTCTCACCCCTGTGGCTCTGCTGTGCTGTCACACTGTCACTTGTGTCCTTTCCCCCTGCAGAGTGCCAGCATTCCCGATGCCCTGTGTGACAAGGACACGGACTGCCCGGAGGGGAAAGCAGTGGTGGCCGGCAATGGTAAGGGATGTGTCACTGTCTGTGCTGTGTCTGGTGTCCTTCAGAGGCCTCAGCCTGGTTACACCCCCCAGATCTCTGATTACAGAGAGCACCAAGGCCTCTCTTTCCTTTCCTCTCTTTTATTCAGATCCCTGCCATGCTTCCAGCTCTGTGGTGGCTGGGCCAGGGAACCCTGGGCTGCTCAGAGCACAACAAGAGGGGGTTTGTTCCAGCTGAGAGGCCCTTTCACAGCAGGGAGGAGAGGGAAAATCTTCTATTTTCACGTGCCCTGTAGGCAAGGAGAGGGGGTGGCTGCTCAGTGTGACCTTTTCTGTGATGTCTGCTCGCAGGGGTTAAGACTGGCCGTTGTTTGAAAGACAGGGGCAGCACCAGAGGGACTTGTGAGATCCTGGCCTGGTGCCCAGTGGAGAAAAGATCCAAGCCCAAGTATGTGTCTTGTTTCCAAGCTTGAGTTGCTTGGCTTGTCTGTCACCCAGGGCAGTTCCTGTGTCCCCTCTGCTTGGGTGCTTGCTCAAATGTTGGCTCTGAATGGGGCTCTGAAGGCTCCCCTGGCAGGACTGGCCCTCTGCTCCCCCTGCTTCTCTCCCTGGCTGTTCCCAGCTCTTGGGGTGTCCCCTGGACCTGCATGCTCCTCACCAACCCCTTGCTGGCACTGGGGGGGAAGTGGCAGAGCTGGCCTGGTGCCATCCAACCTATTGGATGAAGCTGCTTCTAAAATGGCAGTTCAAGATTTCACATGTGGGCAGAGGACAAAGACAGAGAACAAACCCTTCTCTTCCAGGAAACCACTTCTGGGCAGCGCAGAAAACTTCACTGTTTACATCAAGAACTCAATTCGCTTCCCCAAGTTTAAGTTCTCCAAGTAAGTGCCACAGGTTCCTGAGCTGCTCCTGCTCAACAGATATTCCCCCTCCTCTAGAAAAATGAAGTGCTTGGACAAGGCTGGCAGAAAATGCAATTTAAAAAAAAATTGTTTGCCTTTGCTGCTGCAATGTGAACAAACTAAAGCAGTGTAGAAATGTGCATGTTCTGGCTCTTGTCCTGGGCTCAGATAAGCATTTCTATAATCCTGTTGTTTCCCCTTGAGAAAAGTGGGTGGCCCTGGAGCAATCTGGCAATCTGTTCTGTGTGAGTCCTCTCTTGAGCCCAGGTTCAGCTGGCCAAGTCCTTTCCTGGCCAGGAGGTCATTTTGGGGGTCAGAGTGCTTTCCCCAGGCCAGCAGCAGAGACACTCACAGGGTGACAAGGCTGGTGTGCACAGAGGGTGTTGGAGAAGCCTTCTGTCTCTGTAGTCCTTGTGAAGGCAAGGAAAGAAGGAGCCAAGGTGGATTTCCCTGTTTCCCACGTGCAGGATGAATGTGCTGCCGACTGACAACGAGTCCTACCTGAAGAGCTGTCGGTACAGCCAGGAGCATCCCTACTGCCCCATCTTCGTGCTGGGCAACATCGTCCGCTGGGCTGGGGGCGACTTCCAGGAAATGGCCTCCGAGGTAGGAGGGCCCCTGGGGCTCCTGGGTCCTCCCAGCTGGCTGTATTCCAGGGCCCCTGGGGCTCCTGGGTCTTCCCAGCTGGCTCACTGGGAGGCTGTGAGGAGTCACTGCCCACAGAGCTGCCTCCTGTCCAGGCTGCAGCCTTCAAGTCAAGCTGGTCCCATTTATCCTGTCCCCAAGGAACGGGGGTCCTCTAAAAAAGCTGGTTGGGTCAGTTATCTTCTATTCAGGGCTGCCCAAACTGCTGCTCTGCCAGCAGGAATTCTTTGTTTAATTTCAATATTACTACACCCTTGGTTTAAACCCAGAACTCTGGAAATCCACCCCTGCATAAAAGATCATCTTCCCCACTGAAGTGTGGAGTGAAATCAGTGTCCTGGGATGAGAAACCTCAGGATACCAGCAGAGGGAGAAGTGGGATTGTGGAGTAATAACAGGATTAATGTCACACACCAGGCAGGAGTGTGTGCCCCCTTGTCTGTGACCAGAAATGCAGCTGTTTCTTGCCCCTGGGGAAAACCTGCCCAAGGGTCTGACAAATTTGAAGACACTTTACCTGAACTAAGCTTAAACAACTCACCCTGTCTCTCTCTTTTAAGGGTGGTGTGATAGGAATTCAGATTGAATGGAACTGTGATCTTGATAAAGCCCCTTCTGAATGTAATCCTCACTATTCTTTTAGCCGGCTGGATAACAAGTCTGCAGAAACCTCCATCTCTTCTGGGTACAACTTCAGGTGAGTACAGAGGAGGGCACAATGCAGTACCACAGCTGGGCTGGGCTCCTTGGGCTTGCAGGTGCTGGAGGTTGGCAGTGAAGTGACACCAGCCTGTGCCAGGCACTGCCACAGCCAAGCACAGAGCGCCGCAGAGGAGGGAGGGAGGGAGGGAGGGAGGGAGTGCTCCTGGCAGGCTTTGGTAAGGGAACAGATCTGTTTGAATGGATGAGAGAATTCAGAGGGGCAGGTGGAATTAAACCCAGCATTGCTGTATTCCAGGTTTGCCAAGTATTACCGGGATGCTGAGGGGGTCGACTACCGGACGCTGATTAAAGCGTACGGGATCCGCTTCGACGTGATGGTGAATGGCAAGGTGAGGGCCCAGGCCAGGATGTCCCAGAGCCTGGAGAGAAAGGAAGTGGGGGAGAGGCAGCTCTGAGGTGAGGACAGCCTCCCTGGCTTGTTGTAGGGAAGGGCTTTTCCCACCCATCCATGTGGGGCTAACCCCATGTAAGAGAGATCACCTGGAGTGCAGCTAAGCCTGCACCTCCTCTACTTAAAACCAGGCTCATGTAAAGCCCAACAGAAATAAATGTGCTCCAGAGACTTATTTTCCATGTGCCAGCACTGCAGAGAGAAAAGAAGCCTAATCCAGGGATGATGCAAGCTCAGAAATGCAGCCAGGGACAGTCAGACCTAAGGCACACAGACCTCCAGCCTCCAAGAATGTTCACTGCAAATCCCCCATGGTTGTGCCTGGGAACAAAACACACCCAGGGGCAGCAGCAGCTTCCCCAGTGCAGTACCACACCCTTGAGTTTGTTTTGTGGGTTGTTCTCATGGGTGACTTCATGACCTTTCTTCTTCCAGGCAGGGAAATTTAACATCATTCCCACCATTATCAATATCAGCTCGGGGCTGGCACTCATGGGAGCTGTAAGTGAATGTTTTGTCTTAAAGTAACCCCAGGGGACCCAGACCTCAAATGGGATGAAAATGGGATGGGGGGTTTAAACCTTTTCCAGCATAATCTTGACTACTCAGCCAAGTGTGTGTCTGTGTCCTGTCTTAAAAGCATTTGTTAACAAACCTGGTAGTCTAAACACCCCCACAGGCTGTATATTATATATACATACCCTGGAAAATGCGTGGAGAATGAAGGCAAACACATTAATGTTCATTTCTAATGAGATCAGAACACTTCCTCTTCCGTTTCAAAGATAAAACACAAGTTCTTTCCTTTTGCAGGGAGCTTTCTTTTGTGACCTGGTGCTACTGTATCTGATCAAGAAGAGTAACTTTTATAGAGGCAAAAAATATGAGGAAGTCAAGTAAGTGGGCCTGGCTTTGTGTTAAAAATCATGGCTTTTTGTTAAGAGTGAAAGAAATTGGAGGAGATACAGAAGCACAGTTCCAGTGAAATAGATTCTTCCAAATGATTTTGGCCAAGTTATTGGCTTCCTCTGTAATTCCCTGCTGCAGTGAGCTGGGGAGCAAAGGCAGCTGCTGTGTCATGGCTGGACTGGCAATGGCCTCGTGCTGTTGGTCCCTAATGGCTGAGGGTGGGATTGGGGCAGCTCCAAGAGCTCCATGGAACTGAGATGTGGAGCTTTCCCTGCGTGGAGGGGCCTTTGGGGTAAGATGAGATAGGCTTGGCTGGGAACATTTTTGCCTCCTGAAACAAAGGCAGGCTGCTCATCCTGTCACTGTGCTTGTTTGCCCAGGTCCAGCTCCAGGAAATCCTTGTCCAGCCCCACGCTGAACGGGAACCAGAGCCCCGAGCAGCTCGATGGGCTCTAGGCACAGCAGTGGCTCTGCCAGCTGGACTCGTGCTCCAGGAAATCCACACAGGTGTGGCATCACACCAGCACTGGGAGGTGGACATAGCCCAGATCAGGCCTGCTATGATCAGGATTCCCAGAGGGAAAAAACCTCCTCTAAAGACTGCCTTTCTGCCCTGAGGTTTCTCTGCTATCCTGAGCTTGCAACCACGTGTCGTCACTATGGATTTACAAAAGGATTTTTATAAAAGGACAAAGAAGGCACCAAATGAATGTTTTTATATCCACTGATAGATGTATCTGTACTTATGCCAATAGCCAGTGTTGTCCTGTGGCTGTGCTTTGCTTCCATGTGCAGAAAAGCTGTGATGGAACCACCACTGGCACTTGGGGAAGGGCTGAAGCTGAAATCCAACCTGTTTCCTGCTCTGGTGCCTTGGCAGCCACGGCCTCCAGCTCCTGCCTGGGTGATGTGACATCAGGTGCGAGGCAGCAGGACTGCTCTGCTCGGGAAGTGCAGGGAAATGTGGCATTGGAGCAGCTCTTGGAGCTGGGGAAGGGGCTGTGATCCTGCAGGGCCCTGGAGGCACCTGCACAGGTTCTGCCTCCTTCCTTCAGTGCCTGGTTTCATTTGTTTGGGACTGTCCTGCCTGATTTCTCGTGGTGGGCAGATGTGGATGGGCACTCAGTGCTTCTGTTTGTGCTGCAAAGGGCAGCTCTGCCAGGGACACAGGCTGGGCCAGCTCCCTCCAATACACCAACAGCAGGGAAAGTCAGAAGACACATGTCTGCTACTTCAACACAGTAACCTCCAGGAAATACAAGTGCTTCTTGTCTCTCAGCAGAATCAGTGTCCCTGCAGCCCATTTATGCTCATGTGAGGATGTAACTAATCTCAGAAAAGGGCTTAAGGAACATAATCGTGCTCTGTAAATGCTGCCCCATCACCACTGACTGGGAGCTGTCTTGATGAAGATTTACCAGAAGTTAAAGGGCTCCTGCTGCAGCATCTGAGGGTGGCATCAGGGAGTTGCTGCCATTGAGTGTCTGCACAAATGGCACCAGCTGCTGCCCCCACCTCTGCTTTAACTTATTTAAGGTCGTTACTCTGAGGTACAGGTCCATCCTAAATTGAAATTCATCTCTGTTAGCACTGGCAAACTCTGAACCCAGTCACTGACAGCAAACCCCACCCTGTCTAGTTCCCCCCTCTGCTTCTGTGTATTGAACCAAAAATGGGGCTAGAAAATAAAATTAAACAGTGGAGTTCATTTAGGATAAGCCGTGTACCTTTGGTGCTCTGATCTCATTCAAACCCTTCTCCACGTGTCAAAGTCTCTCCTCAAGGCAAACCCAAGTCACCACGTGGGGAACTGCACAAGAGTTACCACCAGGCTTCTGTCAGGGTTTAATGGGAGTTGGGTAATTTCTAGATGGTGAAGCACACAGTGAATCCCTGTGTGACATCAGGGCCTGGCCCAACTCCTGGTGACCAAGCAGCTCTTCCTGACGTGCAGAGCTGACTGTGCTCTGCTGAAACCATTGTTTTAACTTGCCAAAACATCCTCTTGTGAGAGGACCAAAGCTGTTTCCTGAATCTAAGTCCTCAGGCCTCCCAGATCCCCTGGAACGTTTCCTTTCTTTAGACTGTGTAACACAACTCCTACAACCCCTGCTGTTAATAAAACATAACCAGATTCCTTCTCAGGATCTCGTTGTTTGACTTTGACTTTTTTTTTTTCTCTCCCTGTGTTTCATGCTCAGCAATAAAATGTGTCACTTTAGGCCAATGCTCCCTGGGAGTGTTCTGTAAGTGTTTTTTCAGGTCACACCACCTTCTCTTGGTGATACAGTGATGTGAGCAAATCAATGAATCACTTATTTTCACAGGAACAGGGCTATAGGAAAGGCATTACCTGGATGGTGGGTGATGGATTTATCCCCTTTTGTGGCTTTCCTGGAGACCTGTGACATTTACTGATGGCAGTCATGGAAGAGAACGTTTGCATGTGCATTTCTGTACCAAACCTTTACATCCACTTAATTATTTTCTTGTATCGGTGGAATTATTTTAAAATAATTTAATTATTTCACAGTGCTGTGTTACTGCTCCAACATGTGTGTGCAGGGACAGGCAGCACATCCAGAGGGGATTGTAACTGGTGTGTGTATCCAAACCACAAAGGATACAGGGATTATACGAATCAAACCCCACAGCTGTGCCTGCTCTTAGGGACAGAAATTATCCCTTAACAAGGAAACAAACACAGAAGGCATCCAAGCGGTGCTTCACATTCAGTTTAATTAGAACAGTGCTACTGATTAATTTGTACTTGGACATAATTTACCAACAGCATTAACGACACGAGCCACGGACAACAGTTTGGAAAGTGAGCCGGCCTATCGTGTAGTGACTTTTGGCAACAGTCCCGCCGCTCCGTGAGCCCCGGAGCCGCTCAGTACACGTGAACCATTCCGTAGAGGAAAGTCCAGAACAGGACGTAGGTGAAGAGCCCTCCCACGAGCCCCCCCGTGAACAGCGGCCTCCGCGACTTGAAGTACTTGTTCCACCGCCGTCCTGCTTTCAGCACCAGCAGCACGGAGAGGAGCACGGAGGCCAGGAAGTAGAAGATGAAGCCGTGCAGGCCGGTGAGGCCGAGGATCCCGGCCGTGGCGCCCGACAGGGCGGACACGGAGGTGCGGCAATAGTCCAGGATGGCCGCGTTGCCCCGCACCGCCGCCTCGCTGATGAACTGCGGCCCCTCGCGTTTCGCCACCACGGCGGCCATGGCTCCGCGCCGGGCTCGGGCACCTCCTCGCTCGTACCGACACTGAGGTGAGGCAAACACACGCTGGACCGGCCCGCCCGCCCTCAGGCCGCCGGGAGAGCCCCGCGGGGCCCTCCCGCTCGTCCTCCCCTTCCTCCGTACCTCTCATCCACGGC
>VWZP01016761.1:0-123771 GCA_013396995.1 Dicaeum eximium | reverse complement strand
GGCCGCTCCCCGCCGCGGGCGCTGTCAGAATCTCCGTCCGCGATACCGGCTGGAGAACAGAGGGCAAACTCCGCCGGGCGGAGGGACCGACCCATGGCCGGGGCTGCTCGGGCATTGCTTGGGAGAACAGGGAGCGAACCCCGCAGAGAGTCGCGTTGTGCCGGTACCGGGACCTTGCGGCCAGGCTCCGTGCGGTGCCCTCTCTGCCAGGGCAGGATAAGCACCTGCTTGTCTGGGTGCGGTTTAGGAAGCAGAGCTTTTACAGGGTGGTGATGGCTTTAATCAACACGCGGTGCAGGTGGGGTATTCAGTGCTTTCCCCTGGCTGGGGTGGGAGCTGCGGTTGTGCTCGGTGTGCGGCCCCAGCCGGGGACACGGAATCTGTGCTCAGGGAGGCTGGAATTCAGCGGGGGAGTTCAGGGTCTGTGTGACAGGGCTGGTCACAGAATGGTTTGGGTTGGAAGGCGCCCATGAAGGTCATCTCATCCACCCCCCTGCAATGAGCAGGAACATCTTCCATTAGATAGGGTGGAGGCGCCTTTGGAGAGGTCATTGTGTCAGTGAAGACCGTGGCTTTTCACCCTGGCTCAGGAATTGCACCGGCTGGCATTCCTACAATGCTGACATAATGCACAAAGCTGCTCAGATGCCTTTGTGCAGTGAGGAACCTGCCCCGGGTTACAAAAGTTATCCTGAAAAAGAACCATCCTAATAATAGGTTGTTATTTCTGCTGATAGGACTAGCAGGAACATAAGGCATGTGGGTAACGAGCAAGATGAGGCTGGGCATGAGTGACTGCTGGTTATCAAGGCATGAGTCATGTTTAAAGTGACTGCTCTTGTTTTATTGTTGCTCCCTTCTATTCCTGGGCAGGCAGGAAAGCTCTGAGTAATTGGGGTGCTGGGCTGTGTCGTGGGATCTCTGTGAAAGACAATCTAACTGGGTCTGAAGTATCAGTGTCTGAAATGCACTTGAAATTTCTTCCACTCGTCACAATGCTCAGCTGTTTGATCTCTTTCTCTTTCCAGCAAAGAATTGAAATACATAAGCTTCGTCAAGGTGACAATTTGATTCTGGGATTCAGCATTGGGGGTGGCATTGATCAGGACCCTACTCAGAATCCTTTCTCTGAAGACAAGACTGACAAGGTCAGATAACCTTCTTCTGTAGAAATTCCCTCTCTCAAAGGCTCAGATACCCAAATCATCATCTGCCCTCTGCCACAGCTACTCTGTTGCCCCATTATCATTTGCAGACTGAGTTATTCAAGTGATTTCTCCACCTTTTCTATTCTCCAACACTGCACAAGCCTGTTTTTAACTAAAATCTCATAATACATACAGAGTTGTTTTGTCAGTCAAGTGGCCCTTGAGTACTGAATCCTCCCACATTTAGTAAATGAACACTCCATTTTTTCCAGGGTATTTATGTAACAAGGGTGACAGAAGGAGGCCCAGCAGAAGTTGCAGGACTCCAGATTGGAGATAAGATCATGCAGGTAAGCATCAAGATAAGACAGTACTGATGCAGTACCAGCTGCACAGTGCAGAGAAGCATCTGCTGGGGAAAATAATCTTCTGGGTACTTCCCAGGACAGTCTGTGGGGTTTACAAATAAACTGAACTGTGGCATAACCATATCCACTACGTGGTTCTGCTAGAACAGTTACAGGACCCCTGTGAGTACCTGCACCTGCCTTATTTGCTGGGTTTTTTCCCAGGTGAATGGCTGGGATATGACAATGGTGACCCATGACCAGGCCAGGAAGAGGCTGACCAAGAGGAATGAGGAGGTGGTACGGCTGCTGGTGACCAGGCAGTCCCTGCAGAAGGCTGTGCAGCAATCCATGATGTCCTAATCCATCATCCAGCTGGGGAGGGGGTGGGGAGGGAGATGTACAGACTGGTATCAAAGAAAGAAGCAAATATTAGGATGGAACAGGTTGTCTGGAAGGAGTGCATGTTCCTACCTGTGGTAAACACTACTTTTTTTTATTTTAACTTCTTCTGGTGTAACTGGCAGTAGTATAACAATACTCCCCTCAGCAGAGTGCTTCTCTCAAGTCTGCCCTGCAGGTACATGGCAAGGCTTCTGTAGTCATGGCTTTCAGGACAGGACAGACCCAGGTTATCTAAGAGCAACTGGAAAAGCCTTAACTTGGACAGGATTCTTCTGTAGCATAAAAGCCTCCTATTTTAGGAGGAAATGTGGTTTCTGCTGTGAGAGACCAGAAGGTTTGCTGTGCCTAAGCTTTTAGAAGGGAGCTGTCCTGTCCCTCCTTGCTACCAAATTCAAATGCCAGAGTTAAGAGCTGCACAGTGCTGTGGGGAGGAGCACTGTACTAATCCTTCAATGTGTGCAAGATAGAGAGTGGCTGAAGGGTTTAGGGCATTACAGTTTCCTGCAAAGATTCCCTGGACAAAGCAGCCTCTTCAGGCAAGAAACAACTGAGTAACACACAAGTGTTAGATCAATGCCTGTGAAGTACAGTACAACTTCATGGACACTACAGTTCAACCTCACTGGCAGGGTAAAACCTGAATTCTCCTTGTTGCCAGTCTGTACCATCAGATGAATTGAGTTTAATTGAAAGGAATATGGAGCAGGAAACAAAACAATGTTCTGAACTTACAGAAATGCTGCTTGTAGCTGTAGAGTTTTCAGTTCTTCATTCCACTTCTAACAGACTTGAAATGGGAGGGATTTTGGTTTGTCTTTTAGAAGACTTTGCTTAAATCAGTGATGTATTGGATGGAAGAGATGAATATGCCAGTAATTTGCAGAAGTGCCTCTTGACCAAATTTAAACTTCTAGTAGGATACCAAGTGGTTTAAATCAACATGCCACAGGACTGAAGATTCTTGCTGCAACCCTAAGTCCATGGTCTAGCATCCTGTGGTTTGTTAGCCAGTTGGCTTTACAATTATCCAAAACCTGGAGTTTTTAATCCTCTTCAGTTGATCTATACATATCTATAGTTTCCTTAAGCAGCCTTGAGGTAAGCTGTTGTAAATAGAGCACGAGGAGGTGGCAGACTAATTTATTCAGTACTTTACTGCTGTGCCATGTACCTTGTGATTGATGCATCTCAGACTGTTTTGTGCACACCAGCAGATGCCTACTTACCAATTTTATAGCTCTGGAATTACTACAATCCTGCTTTGGAATTTTGTAACTTAATCCAGTAGTAAATTTTAAGTCTTTCAAGTTGGAGTTATTTTTGTTACTATAAAGATACACTGCTATTTGTACTGCTTTTTTCACTTGATTTTACACACAATAAAACAAAATTGGTTTTCCTGAGTTGTTTCTCCTTACATTTAAGAGTGACACATCACTTGGGTGCCTCTAGCTGAGACCTTTTTTTGGTTCAAGAGTAGATTGTGGAATTACTGAGGTAAGGTCTGGTTTCACTGGTGGGTAACTGTCAAACCTCACCTGGGATCTCATTTTCCTTAGGCTGACACCTAGAAAGACACATTAGGTTCTAAGCATTCAAGATAAATGCACAGATTCCCTTCTAATTACTTGTCTTAGCACCTTTGAAAGAGCTTTCAGGGAAATAAGAATACGGTTTCTGTTTGTTAGGATTTTTTTAATAAAGACTTCAAATGGTAATATTTGTGCATTTGTTACCAACCCCATTATTGTGATGTACCACTGTGGCCAGCCTGAGTGGTGGTGGACTGTGAGCTGTCTGGGAAAGATCAGCAGCAGCACTTGGATCCACAGACAGTCTTCAGTCATTAAAGGTATTAAGTGGTTGCTTAAACATGACCTCAGATTTTTGGAAGACAGAACTCTGCTCTTTGTGCTTCATCTCCAATCAGAAAGACATCACTTTGGTCTTTCTCTTCCCTGTGGTTGGTGAAAAAAGAGCCATGTGTTGCTTGGACAGCTCCCACTGAGCTGTGTGTGCAGCTTCTAGAGGCAGGAGTCTCCCATGTGCAGCTGAGAGCTTGCTGTCCTTAAGGCATCTGGCAGTCAGTGCTTGGCAAGGTTTGAGCTCCAGCCCAGAGAGGATCAAGTCATAGACAGATCAGAATCACAGTTTCTGGTAACTGGCAGCAAGAATCCTGAAAGCCCTCAGACAGGTAGGGCCAAGTTCAGTTTAAAGTTTTAGTCTCCACAAGAGAGGTTTGTTATTCACAAGGTTCATACCCTCTTCTCCTGTACAGGCAGTAGTGCTGGGCCATGAAAACAATATCAAAGACAATGGAGAAGACACCCAGGCCAAACTTGGTTGGATCTCCAAAAATTAACCTCCACTCATCTGTCAAACACAAAATTACAGTTAAGTCTGACTCCTCAAGTGTAGTCTTGTTTTGAGACCCTTTAGAGAAGGTCATGGCTATTACCTGGACTGCTCAGACACACCTAAGACTGACTGCAGTGCACTTCTCATGCAAAGCTAATTAATAACTGTTCCTGTGGTTTCTTCAGGATTGCTGCCTCATTTTATATTTTGAGGGAATATGAACAGATTCTTTATCCTTTCTATAAGAACAGCTCCCCACAACACAGCACAAACATCATTCTTCTGAGATAACCTGCTTTATATCTGCTTTGTAGTGGGACTTCCCACCCATTAGGACAGGCTCCAGCACCTCAGTTCCAGGCTTACCATTGTTGTATGACTGCAAAAACATCTGGAGAAGGCTGAAGCTTCCACCAGTGAAGTCCAGTAACACATTTCCAATACTCCATCCCTCAGTGCTCTTCCGACGGAAATTCATGTAGGCCTGGGAGTGTGACAAGAAGTCAGTGTGACAAGAAGTCAGTCAGAGTGTCATGCACAGGCATTTGGGATTGACTTTCAAGCAGCTTTCAGTACAATTTTACTGGTTTGTCATTATTAATAAATAATCTTTGGTGGTTTAGTCTCTTCAGATTTTCAAGAGCACACACTGCAGGCTTAGGGTGGCGGGGATATGGAATGCAAGCAGAATAATTCAGATTTACCTGTGGGAAGTATTTTATCAGTGTGACTGCTAACTTAATGTAGGAGAAGCAGAACAGGAACTGCAGCCATGTCATCACCTCAGCTGCAGCCAGGAACAGCGTTGTGAAGGTGAAGATCCATGCAAGAGCCAGGAGTCCAACAACAACTTTGGATACTTTCTGACCTGCTCTCTGAAATAGAAACACAGCTAGATACATTTTGGCCGGGTCACACACCCCCAGACACAAAGATACAGATTGCTCAGGACCATGCAACACTACAGTCCAAACCTGTTTTACGAGTCAGGCTGCTACCACAGGAGAACTTCCAATTTAAGCAAGTGCTACAGCAACCAGCGGGAGCTTTGCAAGAGCTGACGAGCAATATTTATATCAGTCATTTATAACACTGCTGTCCCTGAGCAAGGGGGAACAGTATTCTTGAGTATTTATGGTGTATAATCTGTAACAAATCTCCAAAATTCAATCTGATGAGATCAAGAGTTCCTGTATGTGCAAAAGGCTGATAATACCATTATGGTAAATGATTTATGGTTGCTTTCTAATTCTTCACTAGAAAAGTCTGTAGTACCTGGCAATGAAGACAGATGAGCTGTTACAGTTTTAGATTTAGCATGACCAAAGGAAGAACCCCAAGAGAGCAACAGTTACCATCTAGAGAAAATGGGCCTGTTCAGATGAGAGGCTTTTACAATGAAAATTAAACAGAGAACCACCTGACTGGAACAATCAATGGGATTAAGTAAGAACCACTTGGCTGTAACAATCAGTGTCACTTGAAAAGGTGTGGATTATGAAAGGGCATTTACAGCTGTTTTAGGAAAGAAGTTGGAAAAACTGTGTTTGAATTACAGGGAGTATCTAAAGTCCTATCATAGCTTGAAGAATGCTCCAAGGAAACAAATGGAATGCTCCAAGCAAAGCATCTGTGCTGTGAAGAGCTGTAATCTACGTGTGGCTAGACATCTGTTTGGGAACTTTATGAACTTGGCTGTTTGCCTCAGTTATTTTGAGTCCCTAAGGAGTTTACTTATAAGCTCAGAACATCCATGAGGCTGAAGTAGATAAGGTTAGTGGAGGTGCTGCTAGCTCAGGAAAGCTGAAGGCAGCCTGGCTCCTGGAAAAGCCGGTGGAAGTGCAGGAATTTGGGATGCTGGAGCCCAAAAGGAGCGGAGAGGTGCCCGGCAGAGGGAGCTCTGGCAGAGCCCACAGGTGAGCCCAGCACCCAGACCCACCTCGTAGATGCAGCACTGAATGATGGTGAGGAGGGTCAGGGCTACTGCGTGGAGGCTGAAGAAAACATCATTGATGGCCACAGGGTTCACCCCGCTGGGATAACTGACCAGGAATTCCTCCTAAAGTTAAGAGAAAGCAAAACCAGCCACGTGTCTTAACTCCCATCTGTACATACCCACCCCCCAGCACGTGTTGAAGAGAGAATCATGCTCACCTTAATCAAGGGAATCCAGAAGAGCCCAACATTAAACACACTGTATGCTATAAAGCCAGTAAGGTTTAATGCTATAAAGTCAAAGCTTAGTCCAACAACACTAGTGAAGGGGAAAAAAAAAAAAGAAACATGCATTAGAGAGTTACAGGCAGTTCCAGGGACAAACTGACCATGGAATGTAGTGATTTATAGGCAGTTTCTGGTGTAAGAAAAAGCTTCAGGCATTGTGACCACACAATGCTGCGAGTTCATCAGAAAGCTGGGTGAAATTACAGAGCTGTCATGGATCAATTTGTGTCTCTGCTCTTTAACTGCACCCCTCCACGAGCTCAGCCTGTCTGATAAAGCCCTTCCAGCCTGAATCCATAAAGCACAAGTGCATCATTGCCAGCTCAAATGGTTTCATTTTCATATATGATAATGCTCTTACTTCGAGTCACTTAGCTCAAGGGGAGCTGGCCTAATGATGACACCACAAGGAGGTGTCTGAGAAACAGCTCTCAAGGCTGGAAATCTTTGAAAGGGATCATCACAGCTGGCTCAGCCAGATGATTTACAACATGGCACCAAGAGGAATGGGGAAGTCTCTTCTATCACAAATTCATACTGGATGCCAAATCTTAGGATCAGGTGTTTCTAGGATGCACTTGGTTTTCCTCTAACCCGCATATATAAAAGCTCACTGGGGCTGCAATTATTCAGACCCTACCTTTGCCTTTTTCCCCATCTTTTCACAGATAATTGCCAATAACCAAGATGGGTGAAACTGAAGCTATGAACGTGATTTGCAGAAGTGCTTCAGTGACTTGCAAACACATCTCTTTACCTTTTCCGTCGCCAGTTCTCAAAGAGTTGAGGATAAAAGGAGATGGACCAGGCGAGGAAATAGATCCAGCCAATCACCTCATCAGCATATCTCACTATGATGCTGTGAATCACTTGAAATTGAATCCTAGGCCTGATGGTTAATGCAAAAAGAATTAGTTAATTCATGCTTTTTTCAGGAGATTTTATCTTGTTGTGCTCTGAGAGAGGATATAGAGTCTAGGTGTTGAGACAAGACAATAAAGATTCAGTTGGGTTCAGCTGAGTTGCTCCCCTTTTCATTTGTGACCTCGTTATGTCTGGGACACCTCCCACTCCTGAGTCTTTCCTTTGCATCCTTTTACCATGGGAATATTCCCAAAGGTCACCTCGTGCCTGTGTCTTCCACTCTCTCAGCAGAGGGTCTGTGAGGCAGGAGCAGAGCTCACTCCCCACCCTCGTGACCATGCTGCCCTGTGAGCGTCCCACGTGCTCGCCTCTGCCTTCGCCTCCAGTCTCAAAAGCAGAAGCAAAACAAGGAAGTAAAGCAGGAGGATCCTGTTGCTCAGTGACATCTGGGCCACAAGCAAATACAATCCAGCTTTCTCCACCTGGCTAGGCTTTTCCTAGGAGGAAGAACTGGCTTCTGTGAGGAGGGGGTTCCACTAAGTGACACACCCCAAGAACTCCAGAACAAATCCTGCACAGTTAGAACAGCATCCCACTGGACACTGACAGCCAAATGCTTCCCAGGGCAGAAAAGCTGACATGTAATCTTCATACTTTTGGGAGGCACTGTTAAAATCAGACTAAGGAGCCATGAGCACTCAGTCATCTTGTAATTAAATCTAGGACACCACTCTGCTTCTGTGCCCTCTATGTATCTGAATACTTGGGGATTTGCTGCAGGGTTACCACATCTTAACTGCACCCCACCCATGTCCCATTTAACTCCCAGGAATAGTTACCCCAACTTTTAGGAAGTTATGGGATAGTAAGTAAAAAAAAAAAAAAAAAAAAAAAAAAACAAATCAGTTTCTCACCCAGTTAAGTTGGAATTATTGGGGTAAAGGTAAACTGTTACTTGTCCCACATCATCTGCTTTCACTTGGAAGTCTGCTTTAGTGTGACCTGCAGGGAACTGTACCTGCAAGGCAGAGCAGAGGGAAGAAAGAGGAGTTGCACCATAATAGCAGGAGCTTTTTGCATATGGTTACAAGTCTGTGCTCTCACTTACCTCATCAGGAAGTTCAACAATGGTGCTGTGCTTTGAGGAGTGTGTAATATTAAGAGTTATCACCAGTGTCTCGTTGAGTGGAGCCCTGAGAAGGCAGAAAAAACAAGTTAGGCTGGTGCCTGAGCTCAGAGGTTGCTTTGGGGCTGCAGGGGAGTATCTGCTCAATCCTCTCAGCAATGAGCAGCCCACACACAACAGAACCTGCCTCATACTCAGAGGAACCAGCACCAAAGTGTGTGAGTGTTGCAGTGGTTCTTTTATCTGATCCAGTGATGGTTGTATGGCCACATTGTACCTCCCTCTTCTCCACACAAGTGACAAAGTCACCAAAGTGACTATCCTGTCCTATCCTGGTGCTCATTTTCCCTTGCTGAAACAGGGCAGAAGCAAGCACATGTACCTGGGGTGATGAAGGACAGAAATTACAGCAGAAAGACAAAGCAAAACAAGTAAAACCTTTCCAAGTGACACAGTCCTGCACAGCTTTCCTGAACTCCACTGAGCATTTGTCCAGGATGTGACCCTTCTAGGAAATGCAAGTTTCTCTTAAGCATCAATTTTTAGAAAGGGAGAAACTGTAAATCCACTTATGGAGGGCAGCCCATGTTCCAAAGGGAAAGTAAAGCTGCAATCATGATTTTACCTGAGAGAGATTGTGACGTTTGTTGAACTTCCACTTTCTAGAGAAACCACTTCAGGGACTGTCAACACAATGGCTCCGTCTGTGGGGGGGGAAAAAACACCCACACGAATCTCAGTTACTATGAGCAGCTCCTCCAGAAGAACAACCTACATTTTCTGTGCCACAGACTTGTTACCTGGTCCCTGCAGTATCAGATCAATCAGGTAAGTACACCTGATAAAAAGCAAAGGGGGAGTACAGCTTATTTCAAGGCAACCAAACAACTTAAAAAGAAAAGTAAATAACTGTCACTTGAACATGTTGCAAGGAAGTAATTTAAATGCTTGAAGTGCAACAAAAGTTCATGCCAAGGGAAGGTTATGGGGTACTGCAAACCCACACTGGTTCTTGATGTGATTCTGGTGATCTAGGAGTCATAAATGCTCCAAATTTAATACAAAATTGTTTACTGGGCCACAAACTCAAACCAAGTACCCAGATGTCCGAGAGAATGTAATTTACAGAAACAGAGAGAGATACAGGTAGCACAGGTTGGCCTGGACACTTTTTTTATCTGCTGCCACATATTACACAGTGTTTGTAAGAAGTTATGTGCAGAGGAGCTCCCCAGTTCATCACTGACTGCACCCCATGCACTATTTAACCTGTAGAAGTGATTTTAGAGCACAACCAGTGCTTCAGTCCAGTGTAGGAGCACAAGAAGCCGAGGTAACGTGTGAGAGAAGAGCTGATAGGAACATGTATCCCTGGAGAGATGCAATGGGATAACTAAAGAGCTGCCCTTTTCCTTCTCTTACTGGTCTGGAGCCCTGTGGGCCCCAGCTGGGCTGACCAAACACTCACCGCCAGGCCCCAGCAGCGCCAGCGAGACGCTCAGCAGAGCGGGCAGAAGGTACCGCGTCCTCATGGTGGAAAAGCTGCAGAAAAAGCAGGGAGAAGCTTTCCTCAGCACCCACACAGCCCATCCCCTCCGCTGGAAGCCGCGGCAAGCAGCTCCCTACACAGCACCAGAGCCCCCGGCGCGACCGAGGGACCCTCAGCACCCCTCGAACGGCACCGATCTCCCCGTCCCTCTGTCCGCCCGCCCGTCCCGGGCACATTTACCTCAGCCCTGCTCCGTGACGGATCCGCCCCACCCCAACGCGCGGGACTACAAATCTCGGCAGCCCCCGCGCCCCCGCCAGACCCTCGCTGCTGGCGGCGCGCCGCGCTGCACGCTGGGACTTGTAGTGCTGTCGCCCTTCCCTCCGGAGCTCCGGCGGAGCAGGGTACTCGGTGCTGTGGAACGCGCCGCTGCCGAGGCGGCGGTACCGGGGAGCGACCGGGAACCCACCCCCTTCAGTTCCCGGCTCCGTCCCGGTTCTTCCCTCTTCAGCTCTCACGTGAGGCGATCGCCTGTGGACTCCCCGCCCAGCGCCCACCGCGTCGCTGCGGCCGCCCCCGGGGGCCATCTTGGGTGTGGCGGAGCGGGTCAATGAGGGGGGCAGAGCCGTGAGCGGGGGGAGAGGGCAGGGGCGCCACCGTGGTGGTTCGGTTTTGATAAAAAGCGTGGTTTAAAGCTGCGCGGGTCAGCTGGGGAAGGGGCGGTTTGTCACTGTCACAGTGACAGTCACAGTGGAGGGGTAGTGCCCGGGCAGCGCTGAGGGCAGGGAGGCACGTCCAACCTGAGGGCGAAGTCCAGGTCGCGCTCCTGCCCTGTCCCTGGGAGCCCGCACTGCGGCACCGGGAGCCATTTGGGGCTCGGGCGGCACCGGGAACCGTGTGGGCACCGGGAGCCGTGTGGGGCTCGGGCGGCACCGGGAGCCGTGTGGAGCTCGGGCGACACCGGGAACCGTGTGGGGCTGGGCATGGTGGGTGTCGGTCCGCCTGTGTGTGCTGAGGAAGGTGACAGCCATCCCCTCATGGCCGCGGCGGGCGGGCCTGCGCCCACCTGTGTGCTGGGCATTGACCTGGGCACGACGTCGGTGAAGGCAGCGCTGGTGACAGGGACAGAGCGAGGGCTGGCGCTGGCACAGAGCTGCTCCAGGGAGACGCAGGCACACAGCGACAGCCCGGGAGCTGCAGCGCAGGTAAGGGCTGGCATGAGGGACATTGCAGGACACCGGCCTTGCCTTGGCTCGGTTTGGTACCTTGGTGAGAGTCCAGTGGCTTTCCTGGATTGTTTGTATGCCTAGATTGGCAGCATGTGTCTGGATATCGGAAAGCAGAATTAAAACACCCCCTGCTCACCGTTCAAAGAAGTCAAGTAGAGCTGCTTGACTTAAGAAGGACTCAGGTTTTGAAAACTTGCTTAAGACACTCTAAAACTTTTCTCCCATGAGCCACCACCTTATCTTCGGCACTCCCAGTCAGAAACAGCACCCACTTGCTAAATGAAAGGGTATTTTATTTAGCACTTCAGTGTAAGGTGGAATCATAACTGGAAACTCCCTGTGGAAATAACCAGGAGCAAGTACTCCTGTTAAAGATCTTTACATCCATTGTGTTGGGCAATCTAAAAAAAAAATATTAATCAGACTCATAAAAATGTACACCATTTTTGATACGAAGGATACCAAACAGGCCAACCCTCCTCTTGCCAATTTATACAGCCTAAAGTACCTATGCACAAAGTTCACATTCATTTGTAGACTGTGTTGCAATAGTTTTGTAATCTTCATGCTGGTCTGTCACAAACTAACCTGAACCTTTGTTAGTGTGAAAGCTTCCCCTGGGGAAGAGTTGGGTCGGTTTGCTGGGTGGTTCTAGGAATAGAAAATCCAGATATGGAATATCAGCATCATCAAAATCATCAGTGAGTAAATAGGGAGGAGCTTTAGGAAGAGGCAGGGGAGACTGCACACTCATCAGAACACATGGATAATTCTCTTTGTGAGGAAAATGAGCAATAGATAAGGTGAATTAATGAAAACTTGTAGTCCGTGGTCATGGATTCTTTTAAAATTACGGTTGAGTGTGGTTATTTAAGAAATAAAACATTATTTGGTCTTCAGTTTAAGAGGCTCAACTTGCTAGTATTGATTTATAGTTTTTGTGGGTTTCTCTGCAATATTTCTTGTTGTAGTTTAGTAGTGAATATTGCTCTAATAAATGCTATTGAACAAAATGAATTGTGTCCTTCACTTCTGACTAAAGCAGCCTTGTTTAATAAACACTCTGAGTGAATCCTAATGGCTTCATGCTCAGGATAATGCTTTGTGATTGCAGGGAATGGAGCAGGATGTCCAGAAAATCATAAGAGCTCTGAATGAATGCCTTGCTGCTCTGCCTCAGCAGCAGCTTCAGCAAGTCACCCACATTGGTGTTTCTGGACAAATGCATGGGGTCGTGTTTTGGAAAAGTGATAAAGGTAACATTCATTCTTTAACATTCCTGCTCAGAGTATTATGATGCAGAAAATTAAATTGTAACAGGGAATGGTTCTGTGATTAACCTGCTGTGATTAAACTGTGACCAAAGAACACTTTGGTCTTCTCTAAAACAGAATTAACAGAAGATCTCTTAGGGGAATTTTGCTCTTAGGGAAATTTCAGCTGTTCACTATAGTTAATGATAATGGATTTAGTCTAATGATGTCCCTGCAGAGTCAGCACAATTATTAATGTAAAGGAGGAATAGCATATTTGTGACTTTTTAATTGTTTCTCCATCACATGCTATCTGCTACCCTTTGAAAGAACTTCTGCATCATGGGAATAACTTGCAGGGGGATTTTATTCACCTCATAAACCCCTTACCTAGATGCTGCTCAGCATCTCAATAATTCTGTTTTTTCTCCCCCAAAATCCCAAGACTTTTTTTTTTTCCTAGCTAGTCATACATAGATGTCATGTTGCATTAATTTTGTTGCTTGTGCTTCTGTTAGTAGGAGCTGAGAAAGGACTGTGGTCAGGATTGTGGATGCTCAGCTGCTTGCCAAGACCTCAGAAACAAAATCAGCTGCAGTGAGGTAGTCATGTGAGCCTTGGTTGTGCAAATACCCAGATAATCCTTGTGACAGTGAGGATATTTGAAGAATCCAGGCCTTGGATTGCCAGCCCTGTGAGATAGGGATGGATTATCTTTTTGGCTAATGCCTTACAAACCTACTGGGGTCTAAGGCTTCCAGGGTGTGGGTCCATGTTTTCTTTCGCTTAACCCTGTAATGTGCTCATCTGGACAATTATACAAGCCTTATTATAACAGGAGTTATGCAGATTAAGTAAAGATGTATTGTAAACCACAGAGCAGATTTCCCAGAAGTGCTGGTCACTGCCTGTCAGAAGTTGTCAGGGTCTTAATTGCCTGAAGAGGCACTGTACTATTCATTACTGGCTGTAATTTTGCATTAAATACTAAAAATTATTAGAAAGAAAGAAGTCCAAAGGCTGATGGACTGAAGGAGCTGTTGTTGCTTTCCAGCTGTCCCAGGAGCTGCATAACAAAGCCTTGTGCATTCATAGGCACAGATTATTATGTCATATTGGTAAATATTTTATGTCCTAAAGCCACATGCCACTTTAGTTTCATTTCTATCAAGTGAAAGAGGGTGTTTGCTCTCATTTGTTTTGAGTGGACTAAGTGAATCCAGGACCTTTGAGACACAAATAAAAATTTTAATGGCATCCTTTAGGGTTACATTTATGACTAATAATATTTCTTAGAATCCATTTAAAACTAGAAAAGCAAGCCAATTGGAAATTCAGTTCAAATAGAGTTGATAGAACAGGGAATTGAGGGAATAAGAAAAAGTATGTGTTTTATTTTACATGTTTCTCATGGCACCTCCCAGCTTTCAGGACTGCTTTTTACTGTGTGACTTCCAAGCCCTGTATCCAATCCAAGAATTACATTTTTTAGCCATATCTGTGTGAGTCAGGAAGCTGAGTCTCTTCTCTTGACTCTCTGCTTCCTGGCCAAAACCCAGGACTTTGCCTCAGTTCCAGAGTGAGTGACCTGTCCTGTCCCTGCCCTGTGTCCAGGGATGGCCTGGGAGAGGTCAGAGGTCTGCCCTGGAATGTTCTGGCAAGCAGTGCTTGGGCCCAGCCTCTCCTCTTCCATGAAGGAATGTGAAGGTTTCCTCAAAGGTGTGGTGTTCTCTGCTCAAAAGGAACGTGCTGGACTGGGAAACTGAATTATAACCTGAATTAAACCCTGTCCTACCTTTGGTGAAGCTTTGTTGTGTAGTACATGAGGGTTTGACTCTTTAGCACTTGGCAGTGCACTGCTGAACACTCACAGATCCAGGTTTCTCATTGCTTTGGCTCCAGAGGTGATGCAGCTTTGTGCTGTCCACCCTGGGCAGTTCATCACCGAGGCAGCATTCTCCAGGTGGGAATGTGACACATCCCAGCTGAGCTTTTATGTGAGAGCTGCCATGCCAGCTCCTCACCTCCCACAGCAGACTGTGGTTGGGTTTTCTTGAGGTTCACCTGTTATTTAGGTTGTATCTTTAATATCTCTCTTCAAGAGAAGGCAGGCTTTGGACACCATTCTCTGTGTTACAAAGGGTGATTTGCATTATGATGTTATCTAGGGCTGAGAACTAAGATTAATTTGATTACTGTAAGTCTCTCCTGACTCTGTTTCTGATATATTTAACAAATTAACAGGTGTGTCTAGAAATGAGGAATGCCAGGCAGGCTGTGCTGCAGGGAGTCATTGAATTTCTTGAATTCTGTTTTGTTTTCAGGTTGCAAGTGGTCAGAGAGTGGCACAGGCCCTGCCTTTGAAGCAGACAAGGTCAGCCACCTGGTCACCTGGCAGGATGGCCGCTGCAGCCCCACCTTCCTGTCCTCTCTTCCCCTGCCCCAGTCACACCTGAGCCTGGCTACAGGATTTGGATGTGCCACAGTCTACTGGTATTTAAAGAACAGGTACATTGCTGCTCAAAAGGCTGTTTCTCATCTTGAATTTATGTGACAATTAGTATTCTTGTAGCACGTTAATGCTGCTACAGGCTGAGGGGCTGCACCTCTCTGTAATCATAATCTCAATTAAGCAGTCAAAGAATATTTAAAATGGCAGTATTTAATATAAACTATATGCAATTAAGCATGCAAGAGTCTCTGACCTCATAAAAATACTACAGATCTCTAATAAAAGGATAAGCTTTTGACCATATAAGAACAGAAGCTTTGAAGTATCATAGAATAATTCTAGTCTGTAACACTGCTCAGAGGAGCTCTGCTAATGCAGTTTGAACACTGTCATTTTGCCTTGTGCTCCTTTGTGGAAAGTACAGACATGCCTAAAACAGTAACAGAGTTGCTTGGTCTGGTTGCTGCCAGATGCTAAAACAGTGTCTCTAAATTTATTTCAGTTCCTTCCTTCCTCAGACACTGAGACAGACTTTCATGGGGTGACACAAATGCTCTGCTTTGTTGTGGTGTGTTTGCAGAGGATATAATTTTTCACTTATGATTTGGCATCAGCAAGATTTGCTCTTCAGTTTCATCTTTCTCAAAAAGCCAGTCTTGTCTTCTGCAATGAGTTCAGGTTCAAAAAATGAGGAAAAATTTTATTAGATCTTGTTTTTTTCCACTGAGTGTCCAGCAAATATATGGAGCGTGGTGTGATCTTTAGAGCTGCATAAGTCATGAGTCCTGCTGCTTTGATTTGCTTCACATTTGGTACATTTCCATTCATATAATTTGTGGATCCCAGAGCAAGTGGGAATTTCCCTATTTTTCAGTAGTGCTCCAGGATCAACAAAATGCTGTTTTATTTCACACAAACAATTACTACTTTCTTGGTAATTTTTTCAATGCTGTGCTTTTGAACCTAGACAACCCATTCCTTAAAGCTGCCCTCTCTCCATCTGCAGATAAGTGTTGCTGCACCTTGGATAACAAATTCCATTTAAAAAACCAAGCCAAAACAATAAAATTCAGGTTGATCACTGAGGTGGCTGTAACCCTTCTTTTGTTTTTGTTTTTCAAACATCTTGTCTAAAAGTCCAGATTTTCTGAAGGCTTATGATGCAGCTGGCACCATCCAGGACTACGTGGTTGCCATGTTGTGTGACCTGAAGAAGCCACTCATGTCTGTCCAGAATGCTGCCAGCTGGGGATATTTTAACTGCAGGAACAAGAGCTGGAATACTGACATGTAAGTGCTAAGGGCCTTCAGTGGGGTTTGTGCACTGCTTGTGTCAGGCAGTGTGAGCACCTCTTTGGGCCCTGAATGTTGATATGCTACAGATAAAAAGGGATTGAAAGTTATTCCTAATCAATTGTGGCCTGTACTGAAGAGCTATTGAGAGTTTGCTCTGTTTAAATTTGATAAAATCTGGCCCAGTATTTTTAAAAATACCTACAAACAGCAGAGCTGGGAGACTTATCAGTGATTCCAAGCTGTTCTCTCCCTTTCTATGGTGGTGTGGGGTGGACAAGTGCAGCCACAGTGTTACCTGTGCCATGGTGAGCAGTTACCACTCTCTAGTTCTTTGAGCTGAGCTTCATAACTTCTAAGACTTACTCGTGATAATACTTAAGACTCAGTAAGCTACAGGAAATCTTAGAAGGAATCAGTTTATTTATTTGCTTATTTATTTTAATGATTTGCTCTTTCAGGGCTGAGTGCTAAGGCCTTATATATTTCAGGGCTTAGGTTAGGCCAGGTCTCCAAGGTGAAAGATCTTCTCATCAAGGTATGAAAGAGTGACAGAAATTTGCATTTTTCTGACTGAACTGTTACTACTAATGTGGTGGTGTTGCTGTATTGTGTAAGGAGTTTGTTGGACTTAACTCTTCATGATTTTGTTGTGAACTACTAATTGCATGACAACTGAAGTTCTTTGACACTTAGCTGCATTTTTTGCTGGTTTTGTGATTGTTCCTTCACCCTGGACCTACTTGTCCAGATGACATCAGTGGGTTAAACTTGCTGAACACACACTGTGTAATCTCAGGTGCTCAGATTGCATAGAAAGGAAAACTATTTATTCTTCCAGACTGGTTTACCCAGCACACTGGACTGGAATGCTGCCCCTGTCCAAGACAAAGCTTTCTAAACTGGTGAAAGCATCCATAAATCCAGCAGCCACAAATGTGTGGCCAGGTTCATCTGTGACTTCAAAGAGTTGTTTGTAGTAATGTCACACATTCCCAAGCTGCTTGATTCCAATAATGTTGTTCTGCTTCCAGACTGAAACAATCCAGCTTTCCTGTCCACTTGCTTCCAGAGGTGGGAGACTCTGGCAGCATTGCAGGCAGGACAACCTGTGCATGGCATGGAATACCCAAAGGAGCAAAAGTGGGAATTGCTCTGGGAGATCTCCAGTGCTCTGTTTATTCCTGTGTGACTGAGAGGACTGATGCAGGTATGGCCATTTTGGTATCTAATTTGTTTTTCTCATTGTTCTCCTCCTTCATAAAACACTGATTATTTTCTTTTTTCCTTTTTTTTTTTTTTTGGTATGTTTTAGTTCTTAATCTCAGCACCTCTGCTCAGCTGACCATCTCAATGCCCCTGGGTTTCCAGCCTCCAGAGGCACCAGATCCTTCCTCAGCTGTCACTTATTTTCCCTACTTCGATGGGGACTACTTGGCAGTGGCGGCATCACTCAATGGAGGGAACGTGCTTGCAACATTTGTGGGAATGGTGGCACAGTGGGCACAAGAGCTGGGTAAGTCATCTCAAGGGGAGTTGAAGCACAAAACTGAGTTTGATCATCAAGGTAAAAGGAAGTGAGGCAAAGGGACAAGCCTAGAGCTGTTCCATCATGCCATAAAGGGAATGAGGATGCAATTCCTGGGTCATGCTTCCCAGATCTCTGGAATTTCCTGCTGAAGCTTTTGAACATGCTGGGACAGTCATGCTTGGACATTCATATTCCCTCTAGGCCTTCTTTTGTTTCAAGGACAGAATTATTTTGTGCAAGTTGATTTTCAAAAGGCAAGGTTGGCAGATTTGAGGACAACAGCCTCTAATTTTGTGTGACTGCAGTCCAAAGGAGTCCTTTTGGTGCATATTTTGCAGCACTCTAACGGATTTTAAGTCTCAAACTCATGGAATATCCTTTAAGTGCTTTAAGCATGGCGTTGACAGGTTTTGTAAGAACCTCTTGGGTTTTGCACTACAGAAATCAGCTCTGAAATTGTTTTTTCAGTAAGTACTTGAGGTGAACGTTGCAGTCACATGGAATCCAGCCACTGAAGCTGAACCCTGCTGTTAGTCCCTTTAAAGCTATTGTTTTGTGGAACAGTTCAGGCAATGAGGAGTAGCTGTTGTTGTCAGGAAAGGCAGGTGCTGCAATCACAAAAAGGTTTCTGGTATTGCACATTCTGGATGCAATCAGATGGAAGAATTGTGGTTCATAATCTTGGACACACAATTACTTTTGAGGCACAGAACAAGATATCCAATATTTTGCTGAGCAGTGTCCACATGTGAGATACACCAGACCCTTTCAGATTGGTAACAAGCTATTTCCCATCTGCAGGATTTCAGGTTCAGGAATCTGCCATCTACCCAAGGATAATCCAAGCAGCCTTGGCCCAAAAACACAGCAAGCTCTCCGTCCACCCAACCCTATTTGGAGAGAGACACCTTCCTGAGCTGCTGGCATCAGTGAGCAGCATTGGTGCCTCTGAACTGTCCCTGGGCCATGTCACCAGAGCCCTGTGCCGTGGGCTGGTGGAGAACCTGTGCTCCATGTTACCTGTGCAGCACCTGCAGGATCTGGGGGTCAGGAGGATCCTGGGCAGCGGCAGCGCCCTTGCCAGGAACGAGGTGCTGAGGCAGGAAGTGGAGAGGATTTTTCCATTCCCTGTGGTTTATGGGAAGGATGTGGATGCTGCTGTGGGGGCAGCTATGGTGATGTTCCATAGTAAATAAAGTCATTATTTGGAATGGCCTGAGATGCAGCTTCTGGTTTCTTTCCTGACTCTACAGTGGTGGTTTTTTTTTTTTCACTTTATTCCACATGCATTCTCACTCGTTACAGTGGGACAAAACCCCTGCATTTAATGTCTGCTTCTCCTGGGTCTGCACATTTTGTTGCTCTGTCATTTCCATTTGTGAAATGAGAAGTAATTACCACATTAAATTTATCTGAGTGACTGGGGAAGATCCATTAACTTCCTGCATAAAAAGACACTTCTTGCAAGGCTCATTCTCCTGTAACAAGGTCTGATGCTTTTGTGCACCCCCTTGAAATTTCCAAGTTTTATCCCCTGTGTTATGCTCTTAGAATTTCTTTATTCTCCTAGTCTTTATTTTAATGTTAAAACATCTGTACTTTTTTGTCTACATGTACATTTCTTTTGCTCAAATGACATTGGGAAGCAAGTAAGATGTTTCATGTTATCTGGATACAGTTTCATTTCTGGGAAGCACGTTTCCACTGGCATATGGACATGGATTCCTCTCTTGTTCATTAGCAGCATCAGGATTGACATTTTTGTGGTGAGAAAGCTGTGCTGAGTTCTGAGATCTTAATCACAGAGATGGCTTCATTTCCATTCCATGTCATGTTTAGGGAACTCTTGGCATGTTACAGAGAAAACGTAGATTAAAGGTATTGGAAAAAGTCTGAATTTGTTATATGTTGTTTTCCCTCTTGCATTATTATAAATATATCTTTTATCAGCAGATCTGCTTTCATTTTTATTAAATAACAGGAAGGATCTGATTATGTTGTTGCATCAAAAGCCTTTGCAGCATTTTGGATGCTGCTGAGGACCTGCCTACTGGTAATCCATATTTATGCATTAATAAACAGCCTTGTTACTCTGAGTACCACAGATCTTAGGAGTATAATTAGTTTGCTATTAAATAGGCAAATATATAATTATTTTATATATTCATGGGTAGATGGCATGGTAGAGAGGCAGCCACCTTTTGCAAAACAAAAGACAGATAATTTCATGGAATAATTTCATATTCTACTCAAAATCTCAAGGAGCTGGGGGGTTGCTCCCAGCCTAAAACCTCTGGAAAAGCTGTTTCTCTAGACTAGTTTTTGTCAGAAAGATCTTATGTAAATTATATATTTAGCAATATATGACATAACTGAATTTTTAAGGGTTTTAGATCCATCCAGGATTAGATAAGTTGGGGTTGTTTTTCCTCATAACAATATTTAGAGGCTGACTGTTACATATATATAAAATACAAATAAAATATAGGAGGAACATGAAACAATAAAAAGTCTTTAGGACTTACTGGTTCTTCCTCAACTCTGTTCTGAATCAGCTTGTCATTAAAATATTGATCTTTAAATCAGCCACCCAAGAAAGGTGGCCAAAAAGATGATTAGGGCATATTTTACAAAGTTTTGTAAATTGAATCAAAATTCAAGAATTGAAACTGTGACTCCCAGAAAACATTGCTGCCTGGTGGTTTGGGGGCTGGTGGTTTTTTGTTTGGTTTTTTTTTTTTTTTCAAACTTGAGTGTATTTACGAAGAGGAAATCTGGAGAAGAATATCCATTACTAAATGCAATTAAAGGGGAGGGCAAAACAACAGCAACTTACTGCAATTCTTGTAAAGAGCTTTGCTAAACCTCTGGGAATAGAAGCCACTGATGCTTCTGGTTCCAGAATTGTTTGTAATTATCTTATTGCTCTATTCTGTTTTTCCAGTGAACTTCCCTTGGTTCTAAAAATCATCACATTTTGCAGACAAATGAAGTGGAGAAGCAAACTCTGAGAGCTTTGCAGTCCAGGCACCTTGGAGGAGGAATATCTGGCACCAAATTCTTGTAGATCAGTGGGTGTCCACTGAGGCTGGACTATTTTTCAGAAGACGGGATTTTTGTCAATATTTGTAAGTTCTGCATGTATATTTGAATAGCATGGTTTGTTATTTTTAAACTCTTTTATTTGTGATGTGGCAAGGCATTCTATCCAAAATATTTCCTTATTTGTTGTATCAAACTTCTTTGTCCATGGGTTTCAAAGAGTTCAAGTATGTTGTGCATTTTTAAAATTAGATAATGCTTATTGGTTTATTTTGATAATCCTTCCACAGATTTGTGAAGGTTATTTCCCTTGCAAATTCATACTCATGAGAAAATGCTGCTTTGCCTTCATTATCAAATATATTACCCTCAGGGTTTAGAAAGGAAAGCATGTATAATGTAGGTATAACAATTGCCCGGGAGACAGGATTGAGCCTATTCTACACATTTATATTTATTCTGTGGAAAATAAGTGATTGTGTGTTCTTTAGCCACTCACTGATGTTTTTGGTCCAATCTACATGAGTTTAAATAGGACAAAAAATTAAAATTATACATTACTATATTCCCACTATATTTCTTTCTGTATTTTATAGAACTGTTTTTATTCCTTTTTCACTGTAGTTATAGTTCTACTGTAATTTTAGTATCTTGTTCCAAATAGAAATATTTTTATTTCTTATTTATGGGACAATTATGTTGATAAGATATTATGTTGTTCTTTCAGAGTGGTTCTAAGGAGACAAAGAACTTGAAAGGTGAGCAAGTTAAGTTGCAGTAATTAGTATTTTATCTGTGCTATGCTGGTTTGCTTCCAGTAACCCTAAATGTGCAAGTTTGCAAATGGATGTTTTCTTTACGTATATATCATACAAAATTATAGAAAATGCAAATGGCAGAATCTTCTTTCCTGTTCTGCTTTCACAGAAAAATGTAAGTGACCCTTGATGTAAATATGAATTATTCCCACAGAACTGAAAATCCAGCTTTAATGCAGGTTTGCACACAACCCTCAAAATGTTTCTCTTGTGAAGAGAAACAACCTTGAAGCGTGTTCATGATGTTGCTTTCACACTGACTGTACAGAGAAAATTACTGACCACTTTAATTTGAGGCTTTTTAACGATTTAGTGACATTCCTGTGCTCAAGGCTGTAAGATTTCCAAGCAATGTGGGTTTTCAGAGCATGTCTCCAAGCCAGCTGTGCAGCAGTTCAGGTATGATGTGTTCCTGTCTCTGCTGCTGGAATTCCAGGATATTTGCATTCAGTGGCACGAGGACAATATTTGTCTGATTAAAACCAGTTGATAAGAAACCCAACAGGAAAAGAGGCAGCCTGTTCTACCTTCAGCAGAGGTGTTACCTGTGAGGGTGGGCAGGCCCTGGCACAGGTGCCCAGAGCAGCTGAGGCTGTCCCATCCCTTGAAGTGTCCAAAGCCAGGTTAGACAGGGCTTGCAGCAACCTGGGACAGTGGAAGGTGTCCCTGGCCATGGCAGAGGGGTGGAATGAGATGAGCTTTAAGATCTCTTCCCAGACCATTCTCTGACTGTGTATTTGTTGCTTGTGTCAGGTTCTGTGTGGTTGTGAACCAGACAAGATCAGCCGTGCGGTTGCTGCAGTCACGTCTGATCTGTGGTAACCTCTCCCTCTCTGTTTCTGTGCCTCATGTCTGAGGTGACACCCATCTCTCAAGGATTGCACACTCCAGTTTCCATCAGGCACTGCCAGAATTCTGGCAAAGCCCTTAAGGGATCATTTTCCTGGCTGCAAGAAGCCCTCTGTGCTCAGCATCCCAGAGATCAGGTTATGGCACAAGCAGGGCTTTTTCACATCCCTGATAAAATAATGAGAATAGTTTGTGGCACAAACCAGTCAGAAAGTAGAGAGGAAAAGCAGAGGTCTTTGGGGTTTGAGGTTGTTCAGGCTTTAGCAATGACTGGAGGATGAGCACTTGTTTTAAGCAGAGGTAGCTGAGGCTCAGCTCAGCTCAGCTCAGCTGCAGGAAGCTCTGGGATGCTCTGGTTTGCTTTCTCCATTCTGGAATGGGTAAGGGCAGTGGAAACAGGAACAAATGGAATAGAGGTAAAGACCCTACTAAACTGTTCTGGCTGTGGGCACGGTGACAATGTGTCCATCTGCCTCATTTCTGGGATGAAAGCAACCAATCCACTCCCTGCTGTTTCTGGAAATCATTCCTAGGCTGTGAAAAGGGGACTCATGGCCCTATAAATGCTGATTTGAGGTGTTTGTGTCCTTCCTCACAGACTGCTGACTCATCATGTCCTCCATTCTTGGGAAGATGAAGAAGTTTGGCAGTTTTGACATGGAGGAATGTGAAGTGACAGATGAACACACGGATGGGGAGGACTCTGTCCAGGAAACCCCTGACAACCCCCAGGGCCCACTCAGCTCCAAGGTGCAGCCACCCAAAAGCAACATTTTTGCAAGACGGGGTCGCTTTGTGATGGGGGACAGTGACAAGGATATGGCTCCCATGGACTCCTTCTGCCAGATGGATCACCTGATGGCACCTGTCATCAAATTCCATGTGAATTTGGAGAGGGGCAAACTTCACAAGTAAGTTTGCCTTGTGAGATTTGGTTGTAATGAGTGGTTTGACAACTGCAGGCCGTGGTTCATTTGTTCTCTCCACTTGAGCATGACCATTTTTTCAGTTTCACTATTTTCTATGCCAAATTAAAGTGTTGCTACTGAAAGTGTCAATAGCTTGTCTCTTGGCATCTCTGAAAATCTCTATCTCCATGGATATTTTGCCCAAAATTGGCAGTAGGCCTCAGTTCACTTGCTTGAGGCTGCTCAGTGAATGGACATGGTTCAGAGTGAGAACAAGGGATTGCCTGGCTCCAGGCTTGCAGTTACACTGCCAAGCTTCAATGCCTCTTTGAAGACTTGTTCTCAGCTTTTCAGCAACAGAATCATAATTTTATCAGGAGAGTTGCTTGCAGGCTTTATTCTTCTAGTCTTTGCAGATGTACCTATTCTAATCTGCAGTGTTTACTTGTCACATGAGCAAATGAAGAAGAGTGTTCTGGTAGTTGATAAAAAGCCTGCTAAATATCTGACTTTAGGTAACTGATATTTCCCCTTGTTAGGCTCCTATCTACAGATTCCATCACGGGCTGCTCAGAAAAAGCTTTCAAATTTTATGATCGCAGAAGGATCTTTGATGCTGTAGCCCAAGGCAACACAAAGGACCTCAGTGACCTGCTACTCTACCTTAACAGAACCTTCAAGCATCTCACAGATGAGGAGTTCAAAGGTACCCTTTACTGTCACATACCTTTAGTTGCCCTCTTCTTCTTCCAGTAGTGCTCCTGAGATGAAAATAAAAAAAGATAATTATGCTCCGTGTCTGCAGGAGGTCCTTCAATAGCCCCATTGATTGGAAGGTTACAGGAGCTGAAATTTTCTGTGAAACACTAAATGAGGTTTCTTGTCTTTTGAAAAGAACCTCATTAATTCTTGCTTGCCTGGGTATAGATGGTGGGTTTGTAATCACTTCTATATACCTGCAATTTTTTGTTTTACAGAGCCTGAAACTGGCAAAACCTGTTTACTGAAAGCCATGCTGAATCTACACGATGGGAAAAATGATACCATTCCCTTGCTACTGGATATTGCAAGGAAAACTGGAACTCTGAAAGAGTTTGTTAATGCAGAATATACTGACAACTACTACAAGGGTAAGAGAAACAGCTGCTGCAGTGAATGCTTAGGGTGCTCAGAATTAAATGGGGTCAGGCAGGGCTCTCAAAGTCTTGTGCATGAGGCCTTATGCACCCCAAAGTTCAGTGTGTGATTCACAATCTGTGCATTTGTGCTGGGGCTGTGCCCTGTTAGGTGATATATTCTGCCATTTTTTACATACAGTGATTTAATAACTTGCATTTGCTGTTTGTGTGGTTTTTTTCCTGTTCAGTTCTAGAGCTTTTTAGCCTGCAGAGCTCTCAGCTCCAGCATCTTACATGGAGCTGAGGGAATTGCAGTGCTGAAAGCTCTCAGTCTGTACTAAATGCTGAGGATTTCTGTCTGATGAGTGTCTCTGTAGGCCAGACTGCTCTTCACATTGCCATCGAGAGGAGGAACATGTACCTGGTGAAGCTCCTGGTCCAGAATGGAGCAGATGTTCATGCCAGAGCCTGTGGGGAGTTCTTCAGGAAAATCAAAGGGAAATCTGGCTTTTATTTTGGTAGGAGTGAGCACAGTATGGTCCTTATTGATTGAGTTGTCCTAGCAGCATCCCAAATGCAAGCTGTTAAATAATCCTGTTTATGTGGGACTGGAGGAACCAGATGGGCTGTTCCACCTTTAGGCCAAATATTTCCTCCCAAAGACTGAGCTTATAGAGAAACACAGTTGGTAGCTGATGGTGTTCAGTGTGAGCCTGGTGTCAGCTTTCCTTTGTTCTCTGAGCACTGTAACCTGCTCCTGTCCTGGCAGGGTTTTTTTAAGCAGCTATGTTTCTGTGATATAGTTAAAGAAAAGAAAACTTATTTTAACAGCTATCACAAGAATTGGTGTTGTTCCAGACAGAGAAATTAATCTTTTCTCATGGTGAAAGATGAAAACAATGTGATGTTTCTGTTTCTGCACCTCTAGCACTGAGCTTTCTGACCACTCCTTCCCATTGCTTGCCATAGGAGAGCTGCCTTTGTCCCTGGCTGCCTGCACCAACCAGCTCTGCATTGTGAAATTCCTCCTGGAGAATCCCTACCAGGCAGCCAACATCGCTGCTGAGGACTCCATGGGCAACATGGTCCTGCACACACTGGTGGAGATTGCAGACAACACCAAGGATAACACCAAGTTTGTAACCAAGATGTATAATAACATATTGATCCTTGGTGCCAAAATTAATCCCATCCTCAAGCTGGAAGAACTCACCAACAAGAAAGGGCTGACTCCTTTAACTCTGGCAGCCAAGACAGGGAAGATAGGGGTAGGTGAACAAAGGTGTTTGACTGTCCGATTGCTGTATCACATTATAGAGAGAACATGCAAAACATTTATGCAGGATGGATTTTAGGACTTCATTATTGAGGCCTTTTAGTTAAGAGGAACTGATGCTGCAGTTTAACTGCACAGTCCTTAAAGGCTACAAAGTGTGAGTGTGTCTGTGCCCAGCTGGTGCTTTTCACACACCACTGATATGCAAGGCAGCCCCAGAGGAAACAGAAAGTGGGTCTCTGGTATCATCTGAACCACTGGAGCTCTTATTTCAAACTGGCTGATGTAACTCATCTGGTGGCAGTCCCCATTCAAAGTGACTGCTCAGAGATGTGTAACATCTCTGCTTTTCTCTTGCACTTTTGAAACTGATAATGCCAAGTTGTAAGAGGTGTTTGTATTTCCCATCTCCCATCACACAGTGAGGAAATTACCTGTGTTTATTTCAGACTCTGATCTCTGCAGTGCTCCAGTAGTTTGGTTTCAGCACAGTTGAACTAGGGAGAAATTACCCTTCCTGTGTTGTGGAGAGGCTGAGGAGTGAGAAGTCCATTAGCACTGAAATGTTGGTTGTATTGTTCTTTTGCAATTAGATTTTCGCTTACATCCTCAGACGGGAGATCAAAGACCCCGAGTGCAGACACTTGTCCAGGAAGTTCACTGAATGGGCCTATGGACCTGTCCACTCCTCTCTTTATGACCTGTCCTGTATAGACACCTGTGAGAAAAATTCAGTGCTCGAGATCCTTGCCTACAGCAGTGAGACACCAGTGAGTATTTGGCTGGGGAGAGCTTCATGTTCCACACAGAGCATCTTTTCCTTCATTTCCATGAAACACCAACCTCCCATCCTCAGCTTAAGGGCACTAGAGGGATCATTTGCTGAAGATTTATAGAATATGGGTTTTTTCAAAGTCCAGTATATTCTGGTCCTAGCAAAATTCTCCTTTTGCTCCTGCACAGAACCGTCACGAGATGCTGCTGGTGGAACCCCTTAACAGGCTGCTGCAAGACAAGTGGGACCGGTTTGTCAAGCACTTGTTTTACTTCAACTTCTTTGTCTACACCATGCACATCACCATCCTCACTGCAGCTGCTTACTACAGACCTGTACAGAAGAATGAAAAGGTACATTACTCCTGTCATGTCTCAGGGGAACCACCCATTGCATGATAACCCAAATTTACCTGCCGTTTGAATGTGTGGCCTTGGCATCCAAATTTTCCCCTTTCCTAAAGCCAGGAGAGAGGTTTGGCCCTGCTTGCTTCCCAGTCTTGCCCCCTTGCTGCAGCACATTGAGAAATTTAACCACTCCCTGTTCCCCCTGAAATGGAGTTGCTTCCAGCTGCTGGCAAGGCCAGGTCTTTTCTATCTCCAGTTGTACTGAACAGATCTATTTTCCTGTCTTCTACAGCCTCCCTTCACCTTTGGTTACACCACTGGGGAATATTTTCGAGTAACTGGAGAGATCCTGAGTGTACTGGGAGGCCTCTATTTTTTTTTCAGAGGGGTAAGATGTTTGAAAATTTTCCTTTTGCTGTTTGGGTAGGTATGGGAGAGAATCAAACAAGCTTTTCTTATTCATGAGCATTGGCTGCTTAGGTAATCAATGTTTTAGTCAAGAAGTACAGATCATTTTCCTTGACCTGGTGTTACTGGAAGGGTCCTTCTTAGATCTTGCACCAGTGTTGGTTTTGAGCTGTTCTTGTGAGGTTTTTTATTGGTACCAGCTCCCTGATACACTGGTCATTGCTTAGTTAATTAATTCACAGGGCATACTTAATATTTCCTTGATGCAAACCTTTGTTCTCTTTTCTTTTCAGATCCAGTATTTTGTGCAGAGGCGCCCATCATTCAGGACACTGATAGTTGATGGCTACAGTGAGGTTCTTTTGTAAGCTCCAGTATCTTTGATTGCATCTCATTGTGTGGGATCTGTAGTTTAGACTGAAGCCAGCTGTAATAGGAACTTTGCTGTAATTCCCTGGGTCTTTACAACGGAGTTGTCAGTGGATACCATTGAATAATGGGTCTGGATCAGTGACCTCCTGTGGAGGTAAAGTAAATTAAGTGTCTGAATGTTCAGTGTGTCATGCAGGAGTTAGGAGTAGATCTCCAAGTGGGATTTATGCATTATTTGTGCAGAAATCCTCCCATTGCTAAGGGAGCTTTGCCTCTGCAAGGCCCTTTCTCTTCCCAACTGGACAATCCCTTGTTCTGCTCTCCACCCCACGGGGCTCCTCTGTTCCCAGCACCTGTGGCCAGCTCAGCTCTCTGCATTCACACCACTCTTGTCTTCCAGCTTTGTCCACTCCCTGCTCCTGCTGAGCTCTGTGGTGCTGTACTTCTGTGGCCAGGAGCTCTATGTGGCTTCCATGGTGTTCTCCTTGGCCCTGGGCTGGGCCAACATGCTCTACTACACCCGGGGCTTCCAGCAGATGGGAATTTACTCCGTCATGATCGCCAAGGTCGGTGCAGGGAGCACCTGGGAAGGCAGCAGAGCCTCAGAGCAGGAACTTCTGCCAACAGCCCCATCTCCAGGACACACCTGGCCATCTCTGCCTCTCTGCTAGCCTTTGTTATTATTTTCTGAGTGAAGTGATAAAATTTAAGTGATGTAGAAAAACCCCCTGCTCTTTGTTTTATAGCAGTCTCGATAGGATGATGATGATGATGATGATTTTTATTACCTGCCATGTTTCAAAATAAGTATAATGGGGTAAGCATGGATGCAAGGATACTGAGAACAGTGCAGGCTGCTCTGGTGGGAGCAGCCTTCTACCATCTGGAAACTTCTCCAGTATAGATAAAATGTTGCCAAACAGAGCAATTAGATAAGAGGCAGTAGCGGGCTAATAAACCTCTCTGTGATGTAGCCAGCCAGCCCAAGAGGGGAAGAAAGATGCAGCTGCCTTTATGTGGTTTGTACTCACAAAGAGGAAACTGCTCCCATGTGTATGTGTTGCATTTGTGTGTAAATTGTTGCATGAATAAGAGAAAAATGTCTTCTGTCTTAAAGTTTATTATCTCAGCTAGATAAACAACAGTTCAATGCATGAGCAGTCAGTTCAGAGCAAATGTATTCTTGAGCTAAAGCAGTATTTTCTACCAGGTTTTTTTGCAGTTCACATTCAAGTTTTAAAATCTTTTCATCTGTTTCCATGTTCCAGATGATCCTTAGAGATTTATGTCGCTTCATGTTTGTCTATCTTGTATTCCTCTTGGGATTTTCTACAGGTAATATTCTACTTGGAGTTACCTTTTGTTACCTTAAAGAATCTCAGAAAAGTTTGTTTTTCGAGTTGCTTAGATTTTTTGTTCCTAACTGAAAACTAATAAATTAACTTAATTAAAAAAACCAAATCTCTTCAGAATAATGATTATTTGTAGCAATTTCATACAGCTTTTCACCCCTGGATTGCAAAGCTGAATAGAAAACCAGTCATCCTTTTCTATGTGGAGAAAACTGAGCCAGCACCTGCTCAGAGGGTGTCAGTTCTGGGGAATATTTTATAGGGCAATTTCCCTGGGGTCAGTGTGCCGTGGAGGGAACGTGTGTTACCCTTCTGCTCATTCTCACTGCTTGCAGTAAAGTTATGATCTCACCCTGTGTTTCCATGGTGTGCCTGTAATTCTCTTTTTGCCACAGCTGTGGTGACTTTGATTGAAGATGACAACGAGGGGCAGGAAATAAATGTCTCTGACCATGCCCGGTGCTGCCACGTGAAACGAGGCCGCACCTCCTACAACAGCCTCTACTACACCTGCCTGGAGCTCTTCAAGTTCACCATTGGCATGGGGGACCTGGAGTTCACAGAGAACTACAGGTTCAAGTCTGTGTTTGTCATCCTGCTGGTGCTCTATGTCATCCTCACCTACATCCTCCTGCTCAACATGCTCATTGCACTGATGGGCGAGACTGTCAACAAAATTGCACAGGAGAGCAAGAGCATCTGGAAACTCCAGGTATGTTTGTTCTGTCAGGCTGCTGTCCAAAAAAAAAAAAGGTGTGGGGAATCATAAGAGATTTCAGAGAGAATCCTTAGGAGCTGACATGTATCTAAATAACAGGTCACTGCTTCTTTCTGATTCACATGAACAGCTCCTAAAAAAGGTGTATTAGCTCCTTTTCCATGTATATTTGATGTTTTGCCTAAGCATATGTTCCCAGTGTTCCACAGACGTTCAGAATGTAAGGAAAGTATTTTTGTAGTTGGAAAAAATTATTTGGGCTTTGTATGATGGAAATTCCTGATCAGACCATGAAGAGAGAGATTATGCAAGGGGAAGACCAATCTTTACCAGAGTCAGTTTTTGTTTGAGGTAAGGAAGGGAACTTGATCGTTTTATTCACAGGGCAGTAATTCAGCATTTTCAGTGACATATTAACAAGGGGTGATGGTGCAGAGTTACAGTGTCTGCTCTAAGATGCTGCCAATGATAAAAACTCAGCGTTTTTAAAACAAAGACAGAATTCAGGATTTGTTTGACTTTGATCAGCAGCCCCTCAGTGCTCTGCTTTCCCTTACCTGGCAGAGAGCCATCACAATCCTGGACATTGAGAACAGCTACTTGAACTGCCTGAGGCACTCATTCCGCTCTGGGAAGCAAGTCCTGGTGGGGATCACACCTGATGGCCAGGATGACTACAGATGGTGCTTCAGGTAACCTGTTTGTTTGTGTATCAAACCAACAATCTTTTATAGCCAAACAACTTCAAGTATCTGATGGTGGGAAGCAGAACCTTCTCCCTGGAGCACTCTGAAGAATAGAGCACTAAGAGTGTCTGCAATGGTCAGTTTAATCTGGTTTTTGGGTCAGATCTGAGGCTTGAGAGGTGACATTTTGTGGTATAAACTGATCCTGGAGCTGTCTGGTGATCCTTGGAATAGATCTGGGGTTTGTTGTTGTCTCCCCAGGGTTGATGAAGTGAACTGGTCCACGTGGAACACTAATCTGGGCATAATCAATGAAGACCCTGGCTACTCTGGGGACCTCAGACGAAATCCCAGTTTCTCCATTAAGCCTGGCAGAGGTGAGGCTTTCAGAGACCCAGATCCTGGTGTGGGCTGCACTCTGGGGATAGCAGCAGCATGGATTGACTGATGGAGGGCAGTCAGTGCTGTGCACTTACTGATAGTGCAGTAACTGAGTTGATGGCACTTTCAGCCAGCACAAAATGCAAAGGATGAAATGGGCTCACTGCTCCCGGTTTGACTCTCTGGAGTAAAAACCAAGGAGCTGCTTTGGAGACCCCAGGCCCCAGAGTTTGGGAGCTCAGCATCCAGCACCAAAGCATTTAACTGTGCAGTCAGTACTGGCCAGCTGAAATATGGAAAACTTGTGGAACAGCATGGGGAAGAAAACCACAAAGTCCTTTCTTCCTGCTTTTCTTCTTCTTTCATCATCTTCCTGTTCAAACCACTTGTATATTTTCTTCTGTTTTTGTGGAGGAGAAAAAAAATTAACCATTCCTTTCCTTTTTAGTTTCAGGGAAGCACTGGAAAACCTTGGTTCCACTTCTAAAAGATGGAGAGAAGAGGAGAGAAGAGCCTAACAAGCTGCCAGAAGAAGTCAAACTAAAACCTGTTTTGGAGCCTTATATTGAGCCAGAAGATTCTGAGGTGTTGAAAGAGTCAATTCCAAAGTCAGCCTAATTCTGATTGCCTGTGCTGGTCCTCACAAGCAGGACAATAGAGCACTTCATTTACAGGAACAGGGACTTCTGGAAAAAGGTCAGAGGACTTAGGGAATTACCATGTGCAAGAATTTATTTATTACTCTAAGTGTGCTAAATAAACTATTTGTTGTTTAAGCTCATGTCTTCATGTTTATTTTTAATACAACCTTCTGTGTGTTTTTAGAGTCTCTTGTAGTAAAAAATTATTTTTGTGAGCATGCAGAGGCCCTGATTTTGTGGCGTTGCTACATCAAAAACCAACCAACCAAATTATTATGACACTGGAAAAGCCCTCATAAAAGAGCAGGAAAACTCACCAAGGGCCCAGAGAGATGTTCCTGTGGAGAAAGTTTCTTGGAAAGCAGATAAATAAATGGGGATATGTAAAGAATACAAAATCATTTTCTCATAACACAAGAACAAATACACTCTGTGAAATTTTAAAGGTTGAATAGTCAAAATCAATGAAAGAAATGTTTCTTTTACACTGTCTGAGCAAACTCCAGAAATTCACAGTTATTTTACTGAAGCTAAAAACTTAACAAGATCCCAAATTTGACATTTATTTAGATAACAGATGAACTTTGCACAAAGTAAAAGATAGTGGTTATAGAGAATATATGTTTCAAAGGTCAGATGTACAACAATGTACAACAATAATAATCTTGAAATTAGAAAGTTTTTGTTCTTGACTTTGACAGCAACGGGGAAAAAATCTGGTGCTGAAAATCCACCTGGCTGAATTTACAAAGAGAATCAGGAAAAATATCAGAGGGAAAATTGGTAGATGTTCTGAAAATACAGATGGAAAGAGAGGAAAGAATAGAAGGAACTTTGCCATCTCCTTGAAAAGTGAGTGGGCGTAGAGGAACTAAGGACAAGAAAATTTGTTTTATTGACAGCTGGCCCCATATTTCAGTGCTGGGCAAGAAAAAGTAAATGGTTTTACCTTAAATGGTTTTACCTTCTTTCCTTGTATCCTTAAAGCACTTGGAGTTAACAGCCTGTAACAGCCCCCTGAGTGCACACACAGCTGGCCCTGAGTCAACAAGGATTTTATCCAGGGCCTGCAGCTGTTCCTTGGGATTCACCTGAAGTACAGATAATTTTTATCAATAAATCCTGTAATTTTGCTGCATTTACTAAAATGCTGGAACATCCACTGCTTTTAAAGAGAAGCAGTCAATGTGTTTGTGTACAGGCTGCCCTGTGAGATGAAATTTTGGGTTGTGTGACATCACTTCTTTTACTGGAGTCTGGATTTCTCAGTGGTCCTTTCTCATGGGCACTACAGAATGTATTTCAAGGAAATCTTCAAACATCCAGCTGCTTTATTTGAAATAGTAGCACCATCTAGAGGACTAATAATTCTTGTTTCTTTGGTTAACATCACTCAGGACAAATGTAATTTTATTTTCACAGAGTTTGTCGGGTATAACCAGAGAAAACTGACAAGGGATTTGAAAGAATTGCTCAGAAAAAGTCAGAATTTGAACTGGAAATAATCGGAATTTAGTGTCTCTGGTGGACAAGGAAGCCACAGAAGATGTTTACAGTAGGTGTGTTCAGTTTCCTATCTCTAAACCCTTGGTAGCAGTCTCTAGGTGCCACTCAAGGCTGCATTATGCTCCACTCTGAGCATGGCAGGAGACAATCCACATGTAAAACAGCACAGCTGAGTAGGCCAGACAAGCTGAGACAGTGAAAGAATTTATTATTTAAGTTACTAAAAATAAACATAGAAAGGAGCTGACCAGAAAAACACAGTTGGTTGTCTCCAGGCTTTGTGTGCCACAGCAAATTTATGCTTGAGAGGGACACCAGGATTATGATATAGCTGGAAAGCATTAATGAAATTTCTGTTTTCCCTGGGAGGAATGCATTTTTCATAATTATCAGCCTGGGTAGAGACCTAATTCATTGGTTAAAATCCACCCTGATTTACATCAAGAGCCTGTCCAGAAGGGTTGAACACATCCTGCACCTCTGCCTTCCTGTCCCTTCCTGCTCCAAAAAGATCACAAAAACTACAAAGGACTTCTTAAAACCAGAAATGGTGAAATTCAGGCTGAAAACATACATCAGAAAACATACATCAGAATGATGCTGTGGTTAAGAATGTAAATGCCCTATATTTGTGGGGTAGAGTGGTGCTGGTGGGGTTTTTGGTTGCATTTCTAAAATCCCTTAATCTTCTCTGGGAAGCAAACAAAATTATCCCACTTTTCTAGAGGGAGTTATTACCAAGCTCTCAGAATTTCCAGCTAAATCATCACTTCAGCTCCTGCAGTGGGCAATTTATTTATTTGCCACAGATTTATTTCCCAGAGATGGGGAGGTTCAGCCTGGCAGTGATTCCAATTCAGGAAGTGTTTGTCCTTTAGGAATAGCTCTGCCAGGACCAGCACCTTTCTGTTCCTACTGCTGCCACCTCCACTGAGGAGGAGCATGGCCTTGCAATAAATAATCTTAATTTGGGTTGTTTTGTGGTGGTTCTGTTCACCTTGACATATTTTGCAAGTCTGGAAGAAGTCTTTTAATTTGAAGTTTGTAATTATTTCACTCTGAACAGGGTTAGAAGCAGCACATGGCTCCTGTGCTGTTCTTTGAGGCTTGCAGGTGGTAAAAACCTGTCTTCTCAGTTATTAATTACATTAATTTGTGTCTACACTTAATAGGAGATGATCAGGTTGGACAACTGTATATAAATATATATATATATATATAACCCCCAGCTCCCAATAACCACAATGGAACTGGAGCAGAAGAAGTGGAGGCTGTTGATTTGTTCACCTGCCATTAGAGGGTGACAGCTGTAATTAACAGTGACTGCAAATGTGTGTGGGATGGAGATAGCAGGAAGGGGTGAGCTGGGCTGAGCTTCCCTGGAAGCTGCAAAGGGATCCATGGACGTGTGGAAAAACAAAACCCAGTCTCCTGAGAGTCCTACTCAGTGAGGAGCTCCACTCAGGACACTCCTCAGGCTGTCCCTGCTGTTTTCTTCCTTTCTACAGCAGGGAAAAGGAACATTTTTATTCTGCATTTGAGCAGTGCCCTGCTGAATCATAGGCAGGGCTCACATTAAGAGAACAGAAGAGCAGAGAAAAGCCTGATCCAATATCTCAGCTTCTACCCCTCCCTCCAGCCAAAAAACCCAAAGCTGCCTCCCTTCCTCCCTTGTTATACCCTCTCCCCACCTGACAGAGTGCTCACTTCCACCTGCAGCTCCCTAATTCCCACATCTGTGGCCAATTCCCTGTGCAGGGATGGACTCAGTCATGATTAAGTTGAAATCAGTGCAGTAAAAATCCACTTTATGTAAGTGGCAGTATTTGACTGCAGGACACAGTTATCCCTTCTCTTGGCAAAGTCTCAGGGCTACCTAAGCATGAGATAATGGTAAGCAATAGGAAGAATGGATTTGTTACTTTTTCCCAGTGTGTTTCCCTGCATTTGTGCTGTTCTCAGTGTCCCCTGCCACTCCTGAGGCAAAAACTGAGCCCAAACCCACAGAGTCCTTTGCCAGCCCTCACTGCACAGATGTGCAGGTCCAGATGTGCAGGGTGGTGGCTGCTCCTGTCCTGTGAGCACGTCCTGCTGCTGCTGCTGTGGCTCTCAGGCTGGGCACGGGCAGGGGGGAAGCTCACAAGGCCATAAAACCTTTGGAGGAAAAAGTAAAACCAGTTTTAAGAGCAGGAGAGAGGCACCTTTTCGTGCAATTGGCTCTTGGCTGAGGGATCCCAGCTCCTGTGTGACACATCCCAGCTCCCAAAGCTCAGACCTCTCTTGGCTGCTGAGTCTCACATTCCCAACTAGGTCAGGGCTGCTCTGCAGCTGTTTCAGGCTGACTTTGGGAATCTGCAGCTGTGGTGCAGAGTTTCTGGTAATGCTGAGCAGCTCTGGGGAATGAAGCAACATGAAAATGCCTCAAGGAATACACAGTGAGGAAAGCAGGAAAGCGTGGCCCCACCTAAATGCTGCCTTTTTTTTTTTTTTTGGCTCAAGTTTGTGCTGCCACTGCCTGACTCAAGTAGTTTTTGGAGGGTGAGCACCAAAACTGGGAAGGAACTTTGATGTTATAAGAAGTTCAACCTGAATTTCTTATAGTTCAGTCATTTGATGGTTCAGTCATTTGATTTTTAAAAACATCAAACCTCCCTTTTTAGAATGGAGATGTTTTTATCTGTCTCATCCATCTAAATAATCTGGGGAATGGTTCATTTCCATTCCCTCTCCAAAGATCTGTTTAGACCTGTAAAACACATGAGGGGAACAAAAATCCTCCCACTATCAGGCCTTGAACAGAGAGCTAAACTTTGTATCAGCTGCAGCAGCATAAGAAATGTTCAGGATAAGTCCCTGCAGGCCCCTTCCACTTTTTGTCAAGTTCTTTCTGGCAAATAAATGAAGCAGAATTGAAGGTGAAGTTGAAATAAACCCTCAGGTGCTTTGGGTGCCCAAAACAAGAGCTGTAAAACCTGCAGGTCCCTCCTTGCTGCAGTCAGGAGGGCACTGGATCAATCTGCATCCATGGGCTGGTGTTTGAAACTTCCAGTGATTCCCAAGGGAATTCCTTGGCTAGACATGTATCACACCTGCCCCAGCATCTTTTCAGGATAGATTTTCCCTGCCTCAGTTTCAACCCATTATTCTAATTTAAACCTCTTTTATTATGCAAATCATCTCCTCTCTCAGTTTTCAGTTATTCATTGCATATTTCAAAAACAGCTGTTTCTATAAGTCCTTGCAAATCATCCTCTAGAGAAAACTTTACCTATTTCCAGCCCTAAACTCCTGAACCTGCCACTGAGGGATGTTGTGCTCCTTGTGTGCTCCTCTTTGCCCCTTAAACACTCCAGGCTTTCCCCCTCTGACCAACAGCAACTGAGGCTCCCTTTTCCCTGGCTGGTTCATTACCCACATTCTCCTCTGGAAAAAGAGGAACTGCCAGGGTTAAACCTCCCCTGTCAGCTTGGCAAGAAGTGACTTGGGCTTGGTGGCATGGCTGGGAGCTGCTCCTTCTGGCCCAGTGAGTTGGACACTTCCTGCAGCTCCTGTAATTGGGAGCTGCTCCTGCAATGCTGCCTCTCATACCAACAGCCAGCTGACTAAAATGTTGATTTTAGAGGCTGATTATAGCAATGAGTGAGGAGCACAGCTCTGGGTGATGATGGAGCATGAAAAACCTCGATGATCCTGTGGATGTTGGCGTCTCCTCGTGCCCACTCATGCCCTGCCCACGGAAACAGGGAATGTTACTAATGGGGATGGAGCCACAGAGAGGTCCAGTGAGCTCAGCTGGTTGGTTTCTCCTCCTTCCCAGAGAAACAAGTGCTCCTCACCATGTATTTTGAAGATTAACATCTGCTATAGGATAAACTGGATCCATATTTTCTCTGTGGGAGCTGCTCCAGAGTGAGAAGGAGCCCCAGCCTGCCTGGTGTGGGTGATGGGAAGCACTTCAGAGCCCTAGAACCACATCAAGAAGACTCAGGGTGCCTGTGCTGCATCTGGCAGCATCAATGAAATCCTCTTCCTCCCCAGGCCTGGTAAATCCATGTCTGTGCCCAGTGGAGCAGACATGGAGACTTGTAAGAGGCATCTTTCACTGGAAGAGGGTTTTCTCTGAGGCTGCAGCCTGGTCTCAAATACCCAAAACACTTCCTGACCCCCAGCTTGCCTGGGATTTTTAATGGGGCTTTTCTGAGTTTGGAAGATTTACCACAACGCTTTGAACAAAACACTGTAAAATTCCTATGGGTGGGATTCTGAAAACTTCAAGCCTCAGAAGCTGAGAGCACTGGCTTTATCCCTTAAAGCTGGGGTTTGGCAGGATCCTCTCTGAGCACACACCCTGTGGGCTTTTGAACATTATTTGAGCATTGAGGCCTCCAGCAAAGATCCTTGAGTGAGTCTGATATCCAGGCCACAGAGGGGTGACAGAATGAGCTGGTGTTTGGCAAATAAATCTGATTGTGTGCCATTAATTTGAGCAGAGGCAGCACAGCAGGACAGGGGCATCAGAAGGAGAGGGGCTGTTCCAGGCAGGGGAACAGCAGCAGCCCCACAGATGCTGTGGGGCCCCTCTTGTGGGCCCTGCCCTGCCACAGACCCCACTAAAAACTGCCTCAGAAGGGATTAACATTGGTGTTTAATTAGGCCAGGGGCTATTCAGACTCCAGGGCAGCTGTGCCAGAGGGCACATGAACAGCAGGATGGGTGGCTCCAGGGTTTTCAGGCAGGGTGTGTGTTTTTCTCAGCAATTCAGGAATTATTGGAGTTTGAAAGGCACAGCAGCTCATTTTTTATGGCTGACTCGACCACTTGCACCTCGGGTATGGAAATGCTGCTGGAATTGTGTCCAGGATGTGCAGCTTGGAAGAATAGGAAATAATTAGGATAACAATTTTTTTTCCCAAGCAGGAAGAATAAATTGCACAGTGCCACAGTTGCAGGGAATATTTTTGTGATGGAGGCTCCAGCAACCCTTCTCCATCCCCTGGTGCATGGGACTGCTCTTTTCTGGCAGGGATCTTTGGGAATCAGATCTCCAGGCATGGGTGCTGTGCAAAAATGCATCCCAGCATTGCTAAAGAGGCTGGCTTGTCCCTGCAGCCCAGACTGCACTGACTGGAAGTGATATCCCGGGATTTTCCTGGAATGACTGATATCCCAGGATTTTCCTGGAATGACTGATATCCCAGGATTTTCCTGGAATGATTTCCCACCAGGCTGTCTCCTGCTAGCTCACAGTCACACACTTGCAGGCTCATTTATTTTCCTGTTGCTCAGCTGCATAAAGCAGCCTCTTATCTTGCAATTTATGAGCATAATGTATGAATATTTGCAAGTGCTATTCAGTTGTCTGGAGAGGTGTGAAAAGCTCTTTGTGTAGCAGCACATAGGGGTGATCCCAGGACAAGCTTAACTCCAAGGGAAGGGGTAAGGAGAGCACAGTGAAAGATCCTGGGAGACTCCTGTGAATCAATTAAACACTATGCTCAGGGGAAGTGGGCTGCTACTGGTATGCTCAGTGGTTTAATTCTCATATTTTGGATTATTTTTAAGGAATGGAACGATGACAATAAGTAATTTACAATTATTCTGCATGTTACCCAAGGACAAAAATGCATTTAGATAGTGGCTTTTCCCCTTAGTGACTCTGTTGGGGGACTGAAAATCACAGAATTAAATATAAAATAAGTTTGAATAAGTTCTAATGTGAGTTTGCCTGGGATGGTGTCCTGTATCAGCAGAAGAGCAAAGGCAGCTCTGACTCGCTGATGTCAGATGGAAAATCTCCAAGTGCTCATTCCCTCCCACCTGGGGTTTCCTTCTTCTTGTTCATTTTGGTTTCTACTGAGTCTAACACTTACTAGGAAAACAAAATAATGCCACACAGGGCGTCTGCTGCTTATTTGTGCTGCACAGACTGCCCAAAGCTGAAATTTTCAGGCAATTTTTATTAGGAGATGCACTTTATTAATGTTCTGGACCTTTATGGCACCTCTTCAGTAGCTGGAGCAGCAGGTGACTGCTGTAAAACTCTATAAAATGTCATGGTCATGACAGAGCCTCTTGCAAAACCCTCCATGGCTCCTGAAAAATGCTGCCCTTGTCAGAAACATCTGGGTGGAGCAGGGAACAAAAAAGCTGAGCAGGTTAATGATTTAAACTGGCAGAGAATGTTTGCACAGATGTGACTGACTGCAGCCCTGCCTCTCATTTCCTGGCTCTTGTCTGTCCTCAGCAAGCCCAGCTCAGGCTCACAGCACCCCACAATTCTGTTTTCAGGGAGATCAGCCAGAAACAGGCGAGGGCTCCTGCTCCTGAAGCCTGAGAGGTGCAGAGGAAAGGCCACACTGGGGTTCAGGGGGCCAAGGCAGTGCAGGATGGAGTGGAGCTGCTGTGTGAGCTGCTCGCAGCTCCTGCAGCCCCTGCACCTTCCTGGGCAGCCTGGGAGCAGGGCTCTGCCCCTCCTGCTGCAGCTTGGCCCAGTTTTTCCTCTCTGGATAACTGCCACAGCGTTATAAATTATAAATATCCCCTTGCTGCTAGGTCCTGTGTTCTGCTAACCCACACAGATCTGGGTGCTTTCAGATATAGCTGCTTTCCAAGTTCAAAGTCCTGCTCGCTGCCAAACTCATTTTCCCTCCTTAGCAAAAGGATTTCTGTTGCTGTGGTGGATCAGAGGTAAAGCAAGAGTCCTCAAATGCTCCTTCACCCAGATTTCCTGTGCCTTTGCCTATTCCCATCCTCAGTGTGATTTCAATTAAAGTTTCTTGCAGTTGGTGTTGAGAACCAAGCTGGTGCTCTCCCAGGCAGGATCCAGTCCTTATTCCAGGTTCTTCCACCAGCAGCTACAAGACCATCAAAGCAGCTGCCTCTGGGCTGTCCCAGCTCAGCTCAGGTGTTTGGCAGGATGTCACCAACATTTCCTGGCACAGGGGTTGGAGCAGAGCAGGAATTTGTGTCAGGCAGAGCTGGATGTGTGCTCAGCACCTCCAGCCAAAGGGATCCCCAGTGCCAAATCCAACCAGCCTGGGCACAGCCCCGTTCCCCACGCAGCTCCTGGGAGCTGATTCATCAGCAGGAGCTGTGCAGTGCTCCTGGCATTCCACACAAGGTCTGAGGCAAATGGAATACCCAGCAGACCTGTTTTTAAAGATATTTCATGAACAGGAGGAGCTTACCTTAAGTTTGTAGATGTATTTTAATGGCATAATCTTTGGATTAAAATGTCTGTGTTGTAGTATCCAAAGATATTTTGGTTTTACTTCCAAATTTTGAACTTCCTCCTACCAAAAAACACCACCCAAAGTTGACTTTTTTTTTCCCTTGTCTAGAGCTGAAAAAAGATTCCTGTTCTGCTACCTACACAGTTCCTCCTAAACTCCTATCTAATAATTAACTCAAGACCAGCAGCTGTAAATACACCTTGCAGGTCTGGCTGCAAAGACATAGGAGTTTTTCACATCCTATTCCTGGTGATAATGCAAAGACTCTATAAAAAGAGCAGAGGAACTTTTGGTCACTCCTCTGGTATGTCCCAGACCAGAATTCTGCATTCACCATTGCTCAACAACTCCAAAGTAGAAAAGCTGAGAAAAGCCATGGCCTGTCAAAGGGACGTGAAACCCAACTGGTCGTCTTCCCACAACCCCTGTGGGGAAATATTCACTAAAAACTTTTACAGGTAGGGAAAAATTCAAACACACCCGCCACGTTTTCCCTGATAGCACTGTGCAAGTGTAAGATTTTCTAACGTCGTTTGTACATTTTCAAAGTAACAGCAAAGATTTTTGCTTGCTGGAGCACTTAGGATCATTTCCTTGTTTTTGCTTTCTGCCTTCTGAGTAGGTCCAAGCCCTGTAATAAACTGAGCACGACACAAAGGTGTCATTTACAACCCAAATGCAGGTGCAGAACCATTTTCCTTTGCAAGCAGTGTGTAAATGCAGAGATACCTGAGATATTCCACTGCTGCCATGAAGTCACCTGTGAGCAACTCAGCTTTGTAACTCCAGTGTGTAATTACTGCCTGTGTGTCATCCCACTTTAGCAGCTCTGAAGTCAGGAGTTGTTGCCCGGCCAGTTTCTCCCTGTTCCCTAATTTCAGATGGAGCAAACCCCGCGCGGCCGCGGCTCCTCGGCGCTGCCCTGGCTCTGCTTCCCAGCTCAGCACACCGGATGCCTGGGCCAGGCTGGCTTTGTGTTTTTAGGGTAGTCTGGAGCCTGAATGTGGATCTGCTCCTTTGGCAGATGAGTTTTGGATGCCGTCAGTGGGGCCTGTCTCTGGTTTTTGGCGCCCAGATCCGTCGCCGCTGCCATGGAGGTGCTGTGAGCAGGGTGAGTGCTCGGGGCTGTTTGGGGGTGATGCTTCTGGAGAGAGGGGAATCTTCCAGAGACTGACCTGAAACCCATCCTTCACACACTGAGAATCTGCTCCTCTTGTGCTTGTTTCTGTTTGTCCAGTCTGTAAATGGCTCTCCTGAGCTGTGCTATTTCCTTGGGCATTCAGGAGTGAAGAAGGGTAGGACTGAATTAATTTGTGTTTGTCAGCCTGGAACACTCTTGTACTTCCTAATTCCTGTGCCAAGGGGATCCAGAATATAATATCATACAAGCAAAACTTTAACACGTTCATCATCTTCACCAAAAGTTTCAGCTACTGTAGTGACCACTGAAAGTCAAATATAAGTTACAGAATAAGTTACTTCAACTCAGAAACACTCTTGGTTTTTATTTAATTCAGAAATAGGCAGGTGAATAATCTCAAATTATTTTTTCCACAGAGAAAAATATTGCTTTTCAGAGTTTTGGTTTTTTTTAAATTTCTGTTAGGAAAAACCTTCACAGGAAAGTAAAAATTTCTCACCAAGAAGAGCATTTTTGGTGGCACCTGAAGTCTATGAATGCTCCTCAAAAGTTTAAATATCTTACAGGAAGATGAAGCTCTTCCTATCAAGTGTAAATTTCTGCCGATATAACTCATAAATAATGAAGAAAAGTCAGAATGAAGTTTTATCAGCTTTCCCCTCGGGGAGGGGATTTATTTTTTATGGGCCAGTAAGAATTAGGTCGTAGGTGCTGGAAAGTTTCATGGTCTGTTCGGAGGAGCTGGGAATGAAACAGCTCCTGGGAGTCACTTCCCTCCTCTGCCCCCAGGGAAGGAGAGACCTTTGTGCCACGACATCACAGCTGAGTGTTTCTTCTGATTTGTAGCATTCTTTAGCCACATCATATAAACTGCTACTGAGATACAAAGATACAGATATGTGTGATTTTTCTTGTTCTCTGATAAGCAGAAGGTGAGTCTGTGATAATGTGCAGCCATGCCGGAATCCCATTCACCATCCCAGATAAATTCCCTTTTCTTACCCCCAGCACACTGGAGGTCAGATCCCTTGCAAAGTAATTCTTAATACTATAAATCAATGCAGGGTTTTTGTCTTGCTGGCCACTTCAAATAAGCCACATCTCTGGTGGCCTGGAAGTGACAATTAAGGAGATAATGGGAGTAGAAAATAGTTACAACCAACAACAACACTCTGCATCAGGTTACATAAACTACACTGCTTAGATCTGACACTTTTCAGGCTGCTGCAGTATTTTTCTCTTTCTGTCAGAGATTACAGAAAATGATAGTGCTCTGGAAGCTTCTGATGAAAGCCCAGCTTAGTTTTCATCTCAGCACACGATTAATTGGGATTAAAAATGAAGCAGACGCTGCCTCAGCACTGTAACAAGGTACTTCTGCTATGGTGCCTGCAGTTATTTACTTGGGCAGGCTGATTAAAATCTCATTTTAAATAGATTTTTGGCTGGGGTACAGTCACATCTCTGTGCTTTTGAAAGCATAGTCCCTCTGTACTTAAGGAAATCTGTCCTCTTTTTCCTTCCCAAATTGCTTCCTTACATCACTGAGGTTCAGCAGTCCTTCATCATCCAACCCAACTCGAGTGCTCTGCTGGATTATTTCCCACCTCTCCTCGGAGGTGCAGCCTGCTGTCAGTCACTGCTAAAATCTCTGTGCTGAGAACCGACTGCAGAAGGGGCTTTAAGCTGCTGCCCCTGCAGGAAGGTGTTGCCACCTCTGAGCAGCTCCAGCACCACGCACAAACAAGGGGAATTTAGGAATTTAACTTGATTTTTTTTCCTCCAGCTTTTCATTCTACTCTCCCACCCCTCTGACTTGACACCCCACTCAGCTGTGCCCTTCTCAACTTGGCAACTCCTTTTGTTGATTTTTGGACTTTTCTAATCTCTTCCCAACTATTCTCTTCCTTTAAAGTCACTTATTTTGTGAAGCTATTCAATGTCCATCACCACCATGGTCCGCTTTTATTTGATTTATGTGAAGTATCCCATTTCCTCTTCCTCGGGATGGGAGATGTCTTTGCCCACATACTGCTTTGTATTCTTTAAGTACTTGGTAACAAGTAAATAGCAGAATTATTTATGAACTAAGCAAGACAAGAGTCATTTGTTTAGCTGTGTTTAGACTAAATGTTTATCAGTGTATTCAGTGACACAACATGTGTCTGGGGACTACGTGAGTGGCATTTCCAGTGGCACAGACAAACCCCCTCTTCCCACCTCCCCTGTGTCCTCTCCAAGTTCAGCTCTTCTCTGCATTTGGTACATCTGTGGTGTACTTTGTATGCAAGTAAAAACATTTTTTTTCCCTTTATAAATTATTTCTATGAAAGCTGTGATAGGAATTCTTAGGGAATTCATCCAAACTAGGAATGTTTCCTAGTGTGAACACACCTGCCAATGGTACAAAACACAATAAAAATTTATTTTCATGCCTGTTTCTTCAGCCAGCCTTTGCAAGGTAACGAGTCCCTTCCAATGTTTCAAGTTCCTGTTCCACAGAGTGCCAAGAGATTACAGCTGCACTTAGGAGTGTTTGGACCCTGTAAATTCTCAGTTCTCTGTACTTGGGATTGAAAATTGCCATAATTAAACATTTGTTGTTTATGCATTAATAGACTTTCACTCAAATACCAGTGAATTTGATATTCTTGGCTCCTCTCTCATACCAGGTGTCACGTCTTTTCAAACACACTGAACAATCTGCTTTCTGTATCTTGATACTCCCAGAATGAGAGAATTCCTGGTGCTAAGGCACACTGACAGCACTGTGACAGGAGCAGAAAGTCTGTGTGTGTACCTTTGTCACATTAAGGAAAGTGGAGTAGGAGGGGGAAAAAATTGTGTCGTTGATTTTGTTCAAAGTTTGCAGGCAAATTATTTTTACCATTTGTCCTTGGGTGTGGAGGCCACTCCCTTGATTTCCTTGGGAATGGATCCCTGACCTCATAAATCTTCCTGGGTGTACCTTCAGTGAATTTTAATGTATCCTGAATTCACCTTCTTGCTTTCAAATTATCCTGGGTCATATAAAATGATGCCCTTGAGTATTAGGTTGAGAAATAGGGAGATAGTTATTCATTATTCCTTACAGAATTCATGCTGTGGGTGTTCCTAGGCAGGTAACTGCATCAAGATCCTTTTGTTCCATGTGCTGGTGGTCATTTCCATTCAGCAGAATCCTTGGGTTTTTTTTCTTTTTTCTGATGAAATGTTGGAAATCACCAAGACACAAATCCTGGATGTTATCCATGTGATAATTTAGCTGAGCTCACCTTGGGCATCATTTTCAGTTTGCTGCTTCTGCTGTTCCAATGCAGTGAAAACTTTCAGGGATTTTTCTTTGTTCTTTTCACATCTGGAACCTTCCTTTATGCATTTGCTGTTGCACAGATCTTCCTGGAATTTACCACTTTTCTGAAATTATCTTGGTCAAGAGCAGACTGCTCAGGTTAACTGTAAAGATGCCCAACTTTAGGGCTACTTATAAAAGTCATCGTGCTCTTTCTGTTTCCCTAAATAACACACACTGTCCCTGGGACTGACAGGCTCCCTTCAGTTTAATTTAGGCACAGGCTTGAATTGATGGTTCTCCTGGTACCACTTTTAATGGCACTTGTCAGAGACTGAGATTTAATGAGTCATGTGTGTAATCCTCCAGATTTGACACATGAAATGGTGGGGGTGTGTGCTTAACAGCTGAAAAATGAGAAACCTGGGGGGAAAAAGAATCAATATTTGTGTGTTTACTCGTGAAGAGATTGTAAACAGGTAATTTGGTCACCACACTCCCTTCAAAGGAACAGGAGTCAAGCAATTGATGTCTCTCTGCTGCAGAAACATGATTAAAGATAACAACGAAATTGTTCCACTAATGGGCAAGAAAACAAACCCACCTGGAATTCCCCCTGCAAACCAGCAAGAGAAAAAGGTGACTGAAGGCACTCCCACCAAGAAAAGGTAGGACTCCAGCTCGGCCTAAAGCACTAAAACTCCCTGCTTTATCTCCTGTAGCAGATCTTTGCACTGAAATACCACCAACGTCTTTGTTCTGTGTAACCTCACAACAATCCCACCCACAAGATGGTTAATCTTTGGTATAAAGTGATTTTTTTAAGAGATCACATGGAAGAACACACCAAGTTTTATGTAAGAGGTGCTGGCCTGAAAAAAGGGAGCATTTCAAACTTAGCCTCACATGGAAATGTGACAGATTATGGAGAAGCAGAGGGCTGGGAGAGCAGGAGGTTTGAAAAGTCCTATCACAAATAGAAACTTAAATTCACTCAATTTTTCATTAGTCTGATTAATTAGACTTTTTTGCTGTTTTATAAAATATTCACTTTCATTCATAATTGATATTAGAGAATTAATAAAGGGATTGAGGGTTTGTATTTAATATGAATGGGGAAATATAAGCTGTAATTCCTGTCTGAGACTATGAAGTCAGCTAAATTACTGCAGAATGAGGATGAATTTTCATTCATAAACTTTTCATTCTGGATAATTACTGGTTATTATGGCAATTTTGGAGACTCTGAAGGCCTGGCCAATTGTGGCTGTTCTGACATTTATAATTCTCAATAATCAGAGGAATCACTTTTCACAGGAATGTTGCCATTACTTATTTGACATCCACTGCCTGGGTGGTCCAATTTGTCTTTTTGCCATTCAGTTCAAGAAGAGAAGCTCTTTGGTGGCAAACTGGGGGGAGATAAAGTGTCTGAACAGCCCATGATACACCCAACATTTCAAAGGGGGTAATTCCACGGCAGAGTGTGGAGTTACAGGAATATTGCCCAAGCCAAGCCCTCGGTTGCTGAACTCCTGTCTCACGTTCATCGTGGCCTCAGGAACAGTAACCCTGGGCTTTTTCCCACCTCTCAGGGCGTGCCTGGCAGCATTCCTGTCACACACAGCACCGACATCACGTGGATTTTAATGCAGGGCTTTACCATACTCATTAATTATGTGTTCCATGCTGCTCCATCCTGTTCCTTCCCAGCTCTCCCTGCCCTGCCCCAGCAGCAGCTGCTGCACTCCAGGCTGCCATTTCCCACTCCCAGTGTATTGCCAAAATTCACTTTCCTGAAACACAGCAGCATTCCCTGCTGGAAGCTCCTGGAATTTGGGTGGATTAAGCCTGGAATTAGGCCCAGGAAATGTGAGGGGCAGGTGGGGAGGAGGCTGCTGATGGCTGTGGGCAGAGCACCTGGCCACGTCAGCACCTGGCTATTTGATGGCACCCTGCTTTGCGCGGTGGTTTTGGGGTGTTTTTTCCCACGCCGTGACATCCCCAGGTAACCCCCAAGGCAGGAGGGGTGAGGTCTGTCAGCCCCCAAAGCAGGGATCCCTCCCCAGCACAGCTGTTGGGTGCCAGAAATAACACCTGGAGCCATTGGAAAAGGAGATGAACTAGGTACTGCTATTTTTAGCAAATATCTGCAGGTTGTTCAGTAGTGTCCTCAAAATACCATTTTAAATAATACCTTTTTCTTTTTCTTTTCATTTTTCCATCAATACAAGTACTTTCCATCAGTACAAGTACAAGATTTTTTTCAGGAAGATGCAGTTAGGAAAAAAAAAAAGCCCTATGGACAAATCCATAAATATTAGGTGAACTGGAAAGGTTTTCCAGGTGACTGTTACAACATTTTAAAAATGTAAGGCACTTTCTGAACAACAGCCCCTGTGGGAGTTGCTGCATCCACCACTGAAACTCCTCTGCCTGTGGGAGCTGTAGCAATGTTTTACTGAGACCCAGTAAAGCCAAGTCATTGATTTTTGCCTCTCAACTCTGCAGGTGAAATCTTTCTTTTTATATCACTTTTGCTACGTTGTTCCAAATTTTATTTCCTTTCACTATAAATATTTATGTAATTATTGATAGGGAAAACAGTTAAATGTCATGCGGGCAAGACAGACCCTGGCTGGTGGAAATGCCTGATGTCACTGAACTGTGACCTTTCAAACTTTCTGATTTAATCACTATCACTGCTAATGGGTTTGAAATGATCCATCCTGATGGCTCCTGGCTGGAAGAGCAGGGACTGGGATTTTTAAAAAAATCATTTTTGTGTGGCTGGGTGGTGACAGAACTGGGTGCAAGGCTGCTTTAGAGATTGCTGCTCACACGTGTCAGGATCTGATGCCATGTGTTCTAAAAATACCTCGGGAATTTTGCCCATCTGCCAGCCTGGAAGAGCTGGGCACAGGCTGGAGCTTGGGATCCCCTCAGGGGAAAGCAGATAAGCCTCTGCTCCAGCTCAGGTTTAATGCCAGGAGAGAGAAATTGTCAAGCTTGCCCTTGGTAGTTCTTTTCTTGGCTTATGGTTGGGCTTGCCGTTTATCACTGATATTTTTTTAAATGCACTGTCTTCAACAGTTCCCACTTTTTCCTGGAGATTGATGGTTTTGAAAGCAATGCCACTCCCAGTAACACCTCTCCCCCCGTGTTTTCCAAACCCATGGATTCAAATATTCGCCCGTGGTAAGTTCCAGATGCACAAGCAATGGTCCTGCTACAAATATATCTGTTTTCAATGGTCCTGCTGCAAATCTATCTGTTTTCTTCCCAGCAGCTTCCCCTTAACTCTCCTTGGGCCTCAGTTCCAGGATTTCACATGACTTTTCATAGCTTTTGGTCACTTCAAAGACAGAACTTCACTGGAGATTTATCTTTGGTTTTATCTACTGCTGTCGTTTCTATGGAATAAATCAGGCCTCAGATCTGAATAAATTTAAAATCTGTATTTTTTTTTAATCTTAACCTCTTATTAGAACAAACTCCATGCTCTCATTTGGGTGTTTTCTGCTGTGTAAGGACCACAGCCTAATTTAGAACCCTGTTCCCATCTGGCTGCTGACGTCTTCCGTCTATTGCTCATTAACAATCAAACATGGAAATGCTGAATCTGAAATATTTAAAGCAGCCATTTATGCTGAATGAATAGAGAAAAATTATGACTGGGAAGAATACACTTAATTTAAAAAAAAAAAAACCTGTGTGGGGTGCTAACAGCCAATAATTATGAGTAAGGGAAATATGTCACAAATCTGGCATAGGTCCAGCATGGCCAAAGGTTTTTCTGTCTGAGGATGTCTGGTCAGCTTTTAGGAATTGGCTGACAGGCTGATTTTGGTTTCAGGGGAGAGGTGTCCAAATTTCCCCCTCTCATTCAGGAAGTGACCTGCACATGTGCTTTGTCACCACATTACTCAGCTTTCTGCAGAGGAGAGACAGATGGACTCAGAGCTCCCAGCTTTATTTCAAAGAGAAGGGAATACCTGCAGAGCAGTGCTGCCCACGCATCTGTTTTGCCAGTAATTAATTGCTCAGGTTCCCTAAATTATTAACCTGAGATAGCTCATCCAATCTGAACCTTACAGGAAACAAAAATACAAGTAAGAAACTCATTTATCTTAATTTTTCTAAGTCAGATCTGCTTTTAGAACTGTGTGGAAATTATGTACAGCAGTTACAAAATATCAGTGCCATTGAAAATCCTTTAAATATATCACCTACATATCTATTTAGAGCCCAGTCCTCAATTTCTTTCATTCAAGTCAGCCACAAAACACTCCTGAATTGCCTACAGTGTTCTGTGTAGTAAATCTTTAGGTAAATCTTTCATTGTGGGCTAGCAACCCACTCACTGCTACTGATTTAGCACTTGTTTTGTGCCAGATGACAAATTAAGCATGTGAAAAGGAAGAATATGAGCTTCAAGCATCCAGGGTGATGCATAAAAAGCAGTGATCATTAAAAAAAAAAAAAAAAGAAAAAAAGACAAAAGTTCCCACGGTTTCAGGATCTGTAGTGAAATAATAAAACACAAAGCAGATTGCTTTCCTAATGTTGTCTTTTTAAAAATATAATAAAATCCTGCAAGTCTCTTCATTTTTACCACTCACTTTAAAATCCATGTGGGACATAAAATGATAGAATTAAAAGGCCAATGTCAAATTGGATTAATTTAAGCTCTAGTGTAGATACTCTATCCTACCACTGACTGTTTCTTCATGCAGTTTGACAAAATACCTGCTACTATCTTGGCACATTTGCTTTTCTTTTCTGCAGTGCATCTGCAAATGGGGACGACATGGATTCCCCTCAGTCTCTTCAGGATGATGCCACTGAGTACAGCCCTAACGCGGACAGCTGTGGGTGAGTGGAGCCACAAATATTTCTCAGCACATTTTCAACTGATTCAATCTGTGGTAGGGTAGACATTACAAGTTTTTCTTGCCATGTTTTAGAAAAAAAGGTCACGTGTGTGCATGCCCTTCTGATCCTTCAGTAATTAGATGTTGAAATAAACAGCTCTAATCTCTCAATTTTCATCTCAATCAAAGAGGATTCTTTATGTATAATGGGTGTTTTTTAGATGGCAACGCAGGGCCTACGCACCACAACCAGGCATGGAGTATTTCTGCTTGGGGGAAATATGAAAGAATTCTTTTTCCAGAATAAGGAATGATCAGAAAGTGGTGTAAGATGTGAGGTTAAGAACTCTCTTCTGCTGTGAGAGCAGCACCAGGTAACCTCAGCACTGCAGTCAGTTGTGGCAGAGCAAAGAAGCGTTTCTTAGCCTTTATTCTAGAAGAATGGATAAACTGCAAAAAACCACAAAATACTTGAAAAATGTGCTGTTTGTGATAAAGCACCCTCTCAACAGCCCACCTCCCTACAAATAAGCAGTGTGAGAAATGTTCTGAGCTCTCCATGCAAGCGGGGCAAGTTCATCTAGTCTGGGGCGAACAACCATACTTGGTTTTACTCTTCTTAAAAAAACAAATAAAATAAAACCAGGATAAATTGCACCAGCAATTTAATGATGATTCCTTACAATTCAGTGCTAACACATGCCAAGGCCCTGAGCTGAGGAGTGCCAGGAAGAAGCTGAAGAGGAACCTGTTCCGGGCGGTGTCCGAGGGGAACGTGGAGGAGCTGCAGCGGCTGCTGGCCGAGCTGAGGGAGCGATCGAGCGCCTGCACCAACCTGCCCGTGCCAGGTGAGCTCTGCTGGCTCAGGCTGACCCCCCAGGTTTTAGCTTTTATGTTTTCCAGATTCTGTGCCGCTCTAGTGTGTAGTTCTGAGCTTCGTATTAGGGGATGGGGAGCTCTGTGCACAGAGTAGGGAGACAAAACAATTCCTTCTCCAGCTGGGGGCCAAGGACAAATGATCCAAACCTCAGGCCCAGGAGCACAAACAACGTGGGCTGAAGAGAGAAAAACAAGAAGGATGGGACTGCATAATCTAAAGCTGTAATTGGACAATTAACTCCAAGATGCAAATGGAGCAGAACTGATCAAAGTGCCAGAGCCCGTGCCTGGTGTCCATTTTGTGCCCATTTTGGTTCATCCTGGGTGCAGCCCTGGCTGGGCTCTTGTGCTGCCCAAGGTGGATCCATTGAGGCCTTCTAGTAAATCCCTACTTTATTCTTTAGCTTTGTCCAGCCTCTGTTCTAGGTCAGCCTTCACACGGCATCAGGGGAGGGCTGGCCGCTCAGATGCAGCCTAAACCCAGGAAATATCTTTATTTCCCTGTGAATTTGGGAGTTACGGCACCGGGATGTCCAACAGGAAAGCCAAGGTTGCCTTGGTGCTCAAGAATGAACAGGATGGAGTCATGGCTTGGCAAATAGTTTGTGTTCATCTGTATCCCTCAGGTTTCACCCCTAATGAACAGAAGTCTAATAAACAACAGTGATCTGATCTCAAAATTCACTCTTGTAGATTATTTGATGAAAAAGTTCACAGCTTCAGACACTGGCAAAACTTGTCTGATGAAAGCTCTGCTGAACATCAACCAGAACACAAACGAGATCGTGAACATGCTCCTGTCCTTTGCAGAGGAAAATGGCATTTTGGAGAGATTTATCAATGCAGCATACACAGAAGAGGCTTATAAAGGTATTGCCATCTGATAGCAGTTTCAGGTATATGGTTAAACATAACCTCTATAAAATAATGATGGTTTCAATCCCTTGAACCAACTTTGATTCGTTATCACTGGTGCAATCTTTTGTGAAACATCATTAATGTTTCAGAGTGTGCTTGAGAGACTCAGCCCTAAATTCCTGTGTCTGCTTTTTCAGGCCAGACTGCTCTAAATATTGCCATTGAGAGGAGACAGTATGAAATCACCCAGAGCCTCATAGAGAAAGGAGCTGATGTCAATGCTCGTGCCCAGGGCATTTTCTTTAATCCCAAACACAAGCATGAAGGCTTTTATTTTGGTAAGTGGAATTGAGATATTTCTGGAAAAGTTAAGAAGGAATACCCAAACTTCTATAAAACAAGAGCTTAATCCAGTACAATCAATATATAAATGTTTCATATATTAAGATGGTTAACACAATATTTTCTATTCTGATTTGAATGCTTGAAATAAAACATTGTTTTATTGACCACTTGTTGCATTTTGTGATTCTGTAGGTGAGACTGCACTGGCTCTAGCAGCATGTACCAACCAGCCAGACATAATTGAGCTGTTAATGGACAATTCCAGGACCAATATTTCCTCTCAGGATTCCAGGGGAAACAACATCCTCCATGCATTGGTTACCGTGGCAGAGGACTCCAAAACCCAGAATGACTTTGTGATCAGAATGTACGACATGATTCTGCTGAAAAGTAAAGACAGAAATCTGGAAACAACCAAGAATAAGGAGGGCTTGACACCACTGCAGTTAGCTGCAAAAACTGGGAAATTAGAGGTGGGTGTGATTTCAGTAGCATCTAAGAGAAATTTGTGCTCTGGGACATCTCTTTCCAGGCTGGTTATGCTGTTTTGTATCTTTATTTGGTGAGCTAATTTTGTTCAAAACAAAAATATTTCCATTGCTCTGTTGTTTTTATGCTTCAAGGTTTCTCTTTAACTCTCTCTCTGTACAAACTACACAAGCTGTTTAGAACCAGCCTTCTGTTGTAGAGAAATTCTGCATTTACCACCAAACAATTTCAGAAAACTCACTAGAACTGCTCTGTTGTACTGCTGTAGAATTTGGTTTGCATAAATCAACTGTAGTGTAAAGAATTGGCAATGGATGATCTAGAAAGTAATTAAGTTCAAGGAAGGCATAAATGAACACATGGAAATTGTGCTTTCATCCTTTAGAAAAATATCTGACAGAAAATCTGGAGGCATTAAAAACACTGAACTTATTTCTTAGAGGTTTTTCACCTCCAGCACCCCTCACTGAATAAGAAAATTACAAATACATTAAATTGAACAACTGTACAAAATGTTACAGGTAAAAGGTGGGAGTTTGAGCAAGGGTATTCATGTGATTTCTCCTTCTCCATGAACAACACAGCTGCTGACAAATGATCTGTTCATGTTTTAGATTCTGAAGTACATCCTGAGCAGAGAGATCAGAGAGAAGCCAAACAGGAGCCTGTCAAGAAAATTCACAGACTGGGCTTATGGTCCTGTCCAGTCTTCTCTGTATGATCTGACAGAGCTGGACACCACTGCTGACAACTCAGTGCTGGAAATCATTGTCTATAACACAAATATTGGTGTAAGTTGCCTATTTATATTTTTTTTTTTTCCCTAGCATTATCCCCATTTTAGATGTGTCAGCCTTACAAACAACTGAATTACTTGTGAACAGTAATTTCTGGTTCTCAGTTTTTGTATCAGGAGCAAGATAAATTTTATGTTGCTGGATAATGTCAGCTCTAAGCAAATATGCATTCAGCTCCTGCAACACAGGTTAGTTATTTTAGGAGTGTCTTTTCCTACATTTGGAGCATTAATTTGACTTAGGAACATAAATATGGCCAAGCTGGTCAGACCAAATAAACTTTACTTAACAGGTTTGTATTTTAGGTGTTTAGGAGTGTTTGATTTAATTTAAATGCAAAATCCTTAAAGCCAGGATTTTACATTTGCTGAATTCAAATCCTGCCACAAAACTTCCATAGGAAGCAGGACGAGGAGTTCACAGGAGAATTTTAGCTCAGACATAATTCAACAGGCTGGGAATGGCAGGTAATCCCAGCAGGAGGAGGAATTGTCCCTTTGTCCCATCCCTGGCACATCCCTGAGCACAGAGGTGTTTCTAGAGGAGCAAAGATAGCATGGGATGAAATACACAAAATTCACACCTAAAATTCAGTTTCCTTACAGGCAGGGAGTTGAAATATTGAATTTTTGAAATTATTTTTTTTCCTCCTCAGAATCGCCATGAAATGCTGACTTTGGAGCCTCTGAACTCACTCCTGAGGATGAAATGGAAGAAGTTTGCACGGCACATGTTTTTCATCTCCTGCTGTTTTTATTTCCTGTACAATATAACATTAACATTGGTTTCCTACCACAGGCCTAATGAAAATGAAGTGAGTACAGCAGCTCAATCTCACCAAATTTTACTTCACAAGGCAATGGTATTTCCTCAATTGTATTTAAAATGCTAAAACAAGACCAGATATTGGAATACCTGGGTATAGAGAGACCATGTTCTCCCACATCAGTGTGGGAGCATCAGATTTGCATTTTGTGGAAGTGACCTAAAATACAAATACATGATGCAAAGACTGCAAAATTTCTGAAGGTGGGAAGAGTGTATTTTGTGTTTTTCTTTAAGAAATAAACTTCTGATATTTCAAACACCTGTGTTAGGAGGCTGATTGTATAAATACAACAAGAAAATTCTCCCTGGAAGGGGAGAAATTGTGAATCCAGAGAGTTACAGGTGGGAGGGTTTCTGTGGCTTTGCCTTTTACCCTTCAGGGATGGAACTGAGATTTTCCTTCTGGATTTGTCTTGCAGGCTCCTCCTTATCCACTGGCTCTGACCCGAGGAGTGGGGTGGCTGCAGTTGTCAGGACAGGTGATGGTTATGTTAGGAGCAATATTTTTAGCCATAAAAGAGGTAAGATTTTTTATTTAGTAACAAATATGCAGCTAATTTGTAAAGAACTTCTCTAAATTTATGAATATGCTGCTGATGATATTGGCAGCACACATGGAGTATCTTTGATATGTGTAATTTTCAAATCTTAGGCACAATCATTTATTCAGGATAACCCTAGGTATATATCTGAGTACAAGTGTGAAACAAATATAAGGATGTTTGCTTTTCAAATTGTCAATGCAGAGATCTGATATTTGTATAATATCAGTATTGTCAAATTATTGGCTTTAAGAACAAAAGAATTGCAAGTTGTAATGAAAAAAAAATCCCATGGTATAACTTTGCCATATACTGTAAGTGATTAAAAGTGATTAACCACTGTAACTGGTTAATTAGTAAATTAAACTATGCCAGAGATGACAGAATTTTAACTTTGAATTTAGAGCCCTATTAAAAAATTAATTCCAGAAGTTACCACATCTTATCAGTAGATGGATTAGTTCAGAACACCAGTTAAATTATTTTGAAAAACAGATTTTGAGGTCTGTTTTCCCTTCCACCATGCCTGCATTTTCTGTTTCTGCCTGCACAGAGTGTGGCCATCTTCCTGCTCAGGCCCTCAGACCTGCATTCCATTCTCTCTGATGCCTGGTTCCACTTTGCCTTGTAAGTCTGACTTTTTTTTTTTTCCTACTATATATAAAATTCTTTATCTCATGGTCACAGAGAATGTGCTCCTGTAGCAGATATTCAGTTTTTTCCCCCAATATTATTAGTTTTAGAGGGATGGATATAAGTTTACCTGCAGCTTTTCTGTAACACAAACTCTTGGTTGCACTGTCAGTAACAATACCAGGGTTGATGTGCATGGAATGGATTTTTCCCACCTGCCAGTGTCATCCCTGTTTGTGGAAAATCTGTAATGAGTCTATCAATTCATTAAGCTAAAGCTGCAATTAAATGGCTTCTAAGATATTGAAAGGATTCTTAATGTCTCTGTTAGCAAAATCTTCATCGAGCAGCTTTTGTTTTGGGAAGAACAGTTTACCTAAATTAAGCTTTAATAAATATAATCCTTATATGTTAATATACTTATACCACTTGCACTGACCTATTTTAGCATTAAACTACAATGCAATTTTCCTGGGAGAACAAAAAAGCAGCATGAAATTACAAATTAAGCCTAAAGAGCAAAGAAATCTTGTTTTCGTATTTTTCCATTCTGTTGTTGGTTTTGTGCTAGTAATTTCTCTTTTACATATATGTTTGTTTTTTAACAGTTTTATACAAGCTTTGCTTGTGATCTTCTCTGTCTTTTTGTACTTGTTTTCCTACAAAGAACATCTGGTGTGTCTTGTTTTGGCAATGGCCCTTGGCTGGGCCAATATGCTCTATTTCACCAGAGGTTTCCAGTCCATGGGCATTTACAGTGTGATGATTCAAAAGGCAAGTTTTTCTTTTGTTTTACATGCCTGATGATACTGCATTGTTCTACAGTCCAAATTAAAGTATATTCAGCAATTCTAAGTATTTTATAGTTAATTTTGAAATGTCTTATTTCCGGTTTATGTGCATTATTTCTGCAGAACACACTATTTGTTCTTCTGCAACAGCAGGAAGCAGTTTGTATCTTAATATTGACATTTTTATTACATTAAATATGTGAGTTGCTTGTGTTTTTTCGACCTAATATAGTTCTGCAATTTAATTGCATCATAATCTGTAATGTCTGTATTGTACAGGACTAGTCACTTTTAGAGAACACAGCAGGCTTGAGATAAAAAATCAGACCTTTGGGTTTGTTTGCTTTAGGAGTCTGATGCTTTAGTGTGTGCCTCATCTGTATCTCTGCAGAATTCAAAAGCACAAAACTAGTTCTGAATTTTAATTTCTGTCAACTGTTTCATTCCATTTCCAGGTCATCCTGCAAGATGTGATAAAGTTTTTAGTTGTCTATATCGTGTTTTTGCTGGGATTTGGCGTAGGTAAATTTTTATTTTATTTTTATTTTAAAATTTTTATTACTGGAGAAAAGCACTGATGCTCTGTGTGAGTAAAAATTTTAGCATTATTATGAATAAGAACTCTGTTTTCATGAGAGCTCATGTTGGGGTTTCTTCTGGGTGTTAAGTTTAGAGGTGAGCAGATGAGCCATTTGCCTCAAACCCCTGGAATTCCATTTGGATGTGGGCTCTTTCTGCTCCTGGAACTGTCAGCTGGCTGCTCTGTGTGGCTGGGCAGCTCTGGCTCTCTTAAGAAGCTGGAATTCTTTGGGATGAAGTGTCCTGTATTCCTAAATCATGGTTCTGACTGAAATTTCCTTGTGCTTTCCTCTCAGCTCTGGCTGCCCTGATTGAGACGTGCCACGAGAGCGGGGAATGCCACTCCAACAGCAGCCTGGGACCTGTCCTGATGGATCTTTTCAAGCTCACCCTCGGTCTGGGTGACCTGGAGATCCAGCAGAACTCCAAGTACCCTGTCCTGTTCCTCCTGCTCCTCATAACCTTTGTTGTGCTGACTTTTGTTCTTCTCTTGAACATGCTGATTGCCTTAATGGGAGAAACCGTGGAGGATATTTCTAAGGAGAGTGAGCACATCTGGAAACTCCAGGTGAGTTTGGGAGTTTGGGAGGTGCTTGGGCTAAAACCTTTCTGCTGACACAACAGGTTAAGTGTTGAAGATAATCTTCATTTGGTTCTGTGTGTGAATAATAGAAATAAATAATTCCCGTGTTAGAGAATTGTAGTAACTTTGGAGTTAACAATCCTAAAGTGATGTCATGGTTTGGATTTCCAACCCATGCACTGTCATGACTTTCCTTCCCCTGGATATGTCACAGGATGATGTGTTTCACTATTTCTCCAGGAATCTGAATCCCTATTTGCACAAACTGTCAGAGATTTGCTGATTTTGGTGTTGGCTGTGGGTGGAGGCTTGACCTGTTATAAACTGCAAACTGTGCATGCTGTGCAGTCAGACCATGGCTAACCACACTCATTTTACTGTTTACTGCCAATAGAGAGCCAGGACTATCTTGGAATTTGAAAAATTCTTACCAAAATGCCTGAGGAAAAAATTCCAGCTGGGAGAACGGTGTAAAGTGGCTGAAAATGACACCAGGGTGTGTTTAAGGTAAAGCAAAGCTGGAATAATGTGCTATTAATTCTGCCCTCTTTATGCTGCTTCAAGGTTATTTCTCCTCAAAACCCTCTTTAAAATATTTCTATTATCTCTACAAATTATGCTAGATGCACAAAAATATAATTTGGGGTTTTTTTTCAGTTGTAAACAATTGTTTAAAAAGGGAAAATGTATAAATTTTTATGTAGACAATCTTTTGGTAAGAAAGCAGATTTTCATCTTCATATGTTTTTACTGTAGAAGCATCAAATCTGTTTGCAGTAAATGTCACTTTATCATAATCTCCTTTGAATGTCAGCCTAAAAGCAATCACAGTTAAGTTGATTGGTAATTGATGATTACCATATTAAAGAACTGTGCTGTTTAATGAAAAATACTTAAATATTTCAATGTGTGAAATTATGAAGTCATCTTAGTATTATTCTCACCTTCATATGGTACAAAAGACATTCAGGCTTTTAGTGCCAGCAAAGCAGGTGGTCAAGTGTGACAATCCCAGGAGGCAATAAAGGGGAAGATCAGGGCTGTAGCTGGGGGATAATGCATGGTGATAACATAATTTATGTACAATGTAAACAGGATTAATGAAGTGAAATGGACCGAGTGGAAAACCCATGTTTCATTTATTAATGAAGATCCAGGGCCAGCAGGTACTGTGGAATTTTATAACATCCTATTTGTAGAATCTTTTCTTCTTAGAAATGCTTTTTGATACAGTTTTATACCTTTAAAAATAGAAACTCTTATACTAAACCACATTTTATTTCTAGAGAAACTAATGGTTTATATGGCAGTGAAGTTAAATTACTTTTAAAGACTTGGAGAGAGGGTTGGTGACAAACAAGTTTTGTAACATATATATTGGATGACATAAATGTTGGCCAGGAAATCCAGGACATCCATCTGCTGCCAGGGCAGGAGTGTCCTGGAGAAATGAGCTCCCTCTGGGGTGAAAAATTTCTGTAGAAGATATGGTAGCAAACTGGGAGCTTGTTGTTTAAATAAATACATGTTTTTTAACAACAAAAAAAAAAAGATGAAAAACTCTGATCTTGCCTATACAGTTTCTACCATATCCTGTTTTGTTTACAATGCATTTTTTTGCAGATCCAAGCAAAATTCAAGATAATTCAAGAACTAATAGCAAAAACACCCTGAATACGTTTGAAGAAATGGATGATTTGCCTGAAACTTCTGTTTAGTTGTGCTGTGCTTGACGTGTGGCTCTTCTGAAGGTTAAAAGCATCAGCAGTGGATCCTGAAAGCTTTGTGGCTGTTTTGGACAGCTGTAGCCAGCTGGAACACAAACTTTCAGTGACACAGTCTGATGGCTTGAACCCATTTATTCAGAGCAGCTGGGCTGAAATAAATGGGATTATTTCACTGGGTCAGTTCTGAGCCTCTCAAACTGTTGCTGTCCAAGTTTGCCTGATGCTCCTCAAACTTGGCTCGAGATGTTTAACTGGATAAAAAAGGTCAAATGTGAGATATTTCTTCCTTTTGGGGAAAATTAAGGTCACCGTGATCCCAGTCTGCTGGTTTCTGGAATCTCTAACTCATGAGAAACTCGTTTTGTACACTGAAACAAAAAAGTTCTTGTTGTGGAGAAAAGCAAAGCATTTCAGTTCTGAAGATGACTAAATGAAGTATGTCATTTTGAAACAACAAGGTTCTGGGTATATTTGCAGCTTTTGCATTGACTGTCAGTGTTACTGGAGCCTTGGTTGGAAAAAACCTCCTCAGGTCCCGCTGGCTTTGCCTGATCTGTTTTCCTCTGTGCAGTCCCCAGGGTGTAACTGGAGTTTATTGCTGTTTATTTATTACTGTGTGTCTGTGCCTCCCCATGAAATAACAGGGCAGAAATATAATTCCTGATGGAGGATATTTGCTCCAGCCACAACATTACTTCTCCTCCTTGGCTTTTCCATGCTGTTGCATCTTCCTACGTAAAGAGTTACCACACTGGAAGTTCTTCTGAATTAATTTTTGCATTCAACCACTTCAGAAAAATCAGATGTCAGTATTTCTTCCCTTCTTTGTGTTCACCCCAAGGTGAACAAAATTAGTTCAATGCAATCCAATTCCAGACTTTATTTTTTATTCAAAGGACTCTGTAATGCATTTCTGTAGCTCTTATTTCACTACCTGTGATGATCAAGCACTATAAATTATATTTTTAGTTTTCTATTTTATGTGTTTTATATAAGGAGAAACATTTGTTCTGTGTACTTTTAAATTTCAATTAACATGTGTCTCCAGTGTCATGGCTTTTCATCAGAATTATTCATGTGGTGCCTGTTTTAAAGGTGCTATTTTAGGTGAGACTCAGGGGAACTCAGTTCTGTGTTTGAATGATAATAAGAATTGCATTGGATTTTGCAGCTGTGGGCAAAATGATCCAAAAGACTTTCTTAAGACAGAAGAGAGCGTGAGGGAACCCTGCAGTGGGAAGGATAATCAAAGATATTTACAGGGATGGTGAGCCTGGGTCCTGCTTCCCCTCCAGCCTCCCACAGACGCCGTGTCCTGAGTTCCACCCATGGCCTGGATGGATGGGATCCACAGGGAACCTCAGCTGGCTTCTGGCAGGGCACAGGAATTTGAGGGGAAGGACATTTGTGTACCCACAGAGCACGTCATGCCCCAGCACTGTTTGGCTTTCTCAGTAGGAGATGTGAGGATGAGAATAGAAATCCCTGCGGTCTTGGAGTCTTTGATGGTTGCTGGTTGATTTTGCACCAAAGATGCCAAGGAAGGAGGTGACCTCAGGAGTGCACAGGTCTGCTTGGATCCTTTCAGTGCCAGTTTTTGGGAAAAAATACCTCTTCACACACACTCAGGAACTAGGCTGGGCCACTGGAAACACAACGAGACCTCAGCACTGTGCTGGGGCCACTCTGGGCTGTGAAAAAAGCACAGAGATCCCTACAAGAAATCCTACAAAAAACCACAAAAAACCCTACAAGAATGTGCTGTGCCACTGCCCAGGTACAAAACCATGTGGATGAACTCAGCTGGAAGCTGTTTCTAAAAGCTCTCACTGAGGAAATGCCCCCCTTGTGTGGCCACAGAGCTCGGCCACCTCACACCAACCATGGGCTGTCTCCAGGCTCCTACCAAGGACACTCTGAATAATGACTAGAGCAGGTAATTCTGTGCTTTTTATACCATGTTTATTTAAATTAAGGAAATAAAACTTCTCATTCAATTGACATTCTGTCCTGTGGTTTTTTTTTTATTTTATTGCCATAGGAGTTACACAAAGTCAAGGAAAAAAATTAGTAATAAATGAGGATGACATCACTTTTCAAAGGTAGAATATAGGAGTTACCTGGACAATTAATCTTTCAGTAAATAATTAATGTATCCTTATGCAAAGTTCTTAATGTTTATCACCAACTTGTCAAATATACAAAAAACAACTTTAGAAAATTAATTAAACCCCCGTTTTTTTCTCTTTTTAAGATGTTATGACAGGCTTTGTCTCTACAGATACAGAACAAGTCTCCCCATATGGAATTCTAAATTTCCATTCTGGAATGCTCAGGTATGGTTTGTGCACTGCTCTTCACCAAAACCAGAACAACTGCCTAAATCTTGCCTTAAATCAGAAGCAGCTTGAATTGTGAAATAGACTTAAAATGAAATGTAAAGCTTTTTAGAGTATATTTCTCTGAAATGCTGTTTTTATGTTTGTAAGTGTAAAAACAAAATAAACCCCAAGGTTTCCACTTCAGCACAGTGGGGGTCAGTCACATATGCAGATATTATAATTTATTATACACTCCCTCCCCCTGTTTCTGTCTGCCCAGCTTTGCCTTTGTCTCACATTTTGTGTGTTTACCTGAGGAATTAATTTCAAGGATCAACCCATTGTAAAAAGTGTTGGTTATTGAGGTTTGGGGTTATGAAGTAGAAAACCTGTAATTTTTTGTATATAATGTAGAACTGTGGATGAGCTTCTTCATAAAAATGTCATAAAAATATTTATAAATTCTTTACATCTATAGGAGTCTATTAGAACAATAAACAGAGTCATAATCAGCATTATAACAATGGATCTCAAAGTGCTCAGCAAGGTTAATTAAATTACAATTAAAAATCAGATTCTGCATTTATTTATCCCACAAGTTACTACTGAATGACCCTGGAGTTCACAAAGAAACCCACTTTTTATATAAAAAACCTGAAACAAGCTCTTAAGAAGTGCTCTGTTCTGAGACGGACAACCTGAGGTGTTTTGCAGTGAGTTTGATTTTCTCTGTTTTTACAAAAGCTTGTTTCTTTTCATAATATGCAGCTTCATTAATAAATGTTGGATAGATTGTACAGTTCCCCTGATATGGAATTACTTCTCCACCAAGAGTCAAAAATAGAGGATCACCATTCTTCAGTGGCTGCCAGTCTTGATCCTTAGGGAAAGAATATAAATAGAATATATTTACTTTCAGGTTTTTTGTATATATTATGTGATTCTCGAGTTAATGCTAGTTATGCAAATTTCTGCAGTTTATGGCAAAAGCTTTTAAAATAATTCAGTTTAATCTTAACACATACTTATGTGTGTCTGGCCCTCATTTTCAGAATTCACTGGTAAAGTCAACTAGAAGGAAACTGCAGATGCTCACAATTGATTGAAAACAGACACTCATTTTAGAATTAAAAATTAGGTTTATATTTTAAAATATAAGCTATTCTATTGGCTTCTTCTTTGTAGTAATTTTAGATTCCATGATTCCCAACACAATTCCTGAAATAATGAATTTGTGACCTTAGTGAGAGAACTTAACCCTAGGGGAGGTCTAAAGTATTCAATAAAATCCTTTGGCAGTATTGGCATTTCAAATATTTATTACTAAAATATACAACAATGTAGCAGAAGCAACACAGGTATAAGTAGAAAATGTCACAAAAGGAAACTATTCTAGAATTTACCTGTAATTTAGGATGAATTATTGCAATAATTTCACCATTTTTATTCCTGGGATAATCTACTTTCTCCATTATTTTAAAAACCTCAATTGTGCATGGTGGAAATTCCTTGCCTAGAAAGAATAAATGTAATTTAATGTCAAGATGAAAAACTGCCTGTTAAAAAGAACATTGCATTATTTATTCTCTGCAGAATGGCTCAAATCATCAGGTTGTCCCCTCAAAGCCAAGTTGTAGAAAGATGGTCCAGTCATGTATTGGAGCATATGAAGTTCAAGTCTAAACTTTCTACTGAAATGTTACTTTTCACATAAAAATACCTATTTTGTAGATGAGGAATAAAAGGTCTGTTTGCTAGTGTTGAACAGCATAGAATGGTATCAGTGGTATTTAATCTTTACTATACCAGCACAATAGTAGAAATGCTGACATGCACAACTGTATTATTTTCTTTCTATTAAAAAACAAACAAACAAACAACCCACTGACAAAGTATACTCTGAAATAATTAAAAACACTACGTTTGTCAGAGTGTATTTTAGGTAGTGCACAGGTCTGACTTTTTTTTTTTAATTCTCCCCCCCACACTTTTTATCTGTTTAACTGTAACATGTTATAGCCCAACTCATTTTTTAAAATTTTCTCCTAAAATAGTCCACTGACATGACACAGGATGCTGTAACCTCTCATTACCTTCATTAAAAAGTTGCACAAAATCAAGGCCATGTTTGACAATGTTCCTCATTTTGTCCAAAACATCAGCTCTAGCAACACCTTGTGGCTGGGGCCCCACCTCGACACCTGGTTGGAGATGAGGGAGATCATTAATGTCACTTAATGTCACCACCACCTGCTTACACTGCACAGCAAAAATAAATGTCTGATGGGTCAGTATTTAATGTTTAAGAGGGATTGTAAAGCACAGAGTTATGTGGGTTTTTAAGGCAGCAAGTCCTTGTCATAGATTATAAATATTTTCTGCAAAAAGTGGGTTAATTGAGTTTAAGGATTTCTGTGTTATGTAAGCCAGAACTCTGATTGTGCAAATCAGAACTCTTCAGAAGAATGGATAATCACATTTTGGTAAATATTGTCAAACAAGCAGCTCCTGGTGCTCAGAGCACTCTGCAGAAGGCAGTGACCACATCTGAAAACAGCCAGATTTCAAAACCATTTCTGGTGGGTGGAAAGAGCCTTTAGATTTGGTATTTACCAACAGGATGTTTTGCCACAGAGCGAGTTGTTGCATATTTCAGGCTGGGATGTTCAATCAGCAGAACAGGACAAGGTTCTGGAGCCAAAGCGTTCTGTGGAGATGGTTTAGAAACGCCTTTGTCATGCAAAATGGTTTCAAATGTTGTGCCACAAAAGATTACTGATGCAGAAGTGATCTACACAATGTCTTCAATATGTTGCCTTTATTTCAGGGCCCTCAAGGAAGTAGGACATCTTTAGAAAATGCACAAAGCTGTGTTTGTTGGTGTCTGTTCCATTAACTGATGCCAGGCAGCTCCGCTGAACCAGAACTGAGCACAGCTCTAGTCCTGAACTGCCAGCAGAGAAAAAAATCTCCACAGCAGGGTTCCAAAAGTAAGAACTGAAATACCATCAAGCAGATTTCAGCTATTTGATTTGGGGTCAGACTCCAATTCTCTTATGGGGACACAGATTGTGAATTAAACCTCATTTTAATCTTCTTTATTGGCATTTTTGCTGCTTGAGGCTTCTTTCTTGATGACTGCCCACCACTATTCTTCATATAATTTTAGTCAAAACTTTTTAGCTCTTCATATATTTTTTATAAGCATTTTTAAAAAATACATGTAATAAGGAAAAAAAAAAATGTTTGAAAATACCTTGTTTATAAGGGAAAAAAAAAATTCCACACCATTGGCCCAACCTGGATTCAATCAGTCACTGTCCAGGTCACCAGAATTCAAATAAATTTTGCTTAAAGCAGCACTTCTGCAAACCTCACTCTACCAAAACTTATCAGCTTCAGGAACAGAAGAATCAAACAGATTTTAAAGACACATCACTGATAAGGGAACATTGTCATTACCTACTTCCATTATTTGTTACATCTCTTAATTTAATGAAATTAATGTTTGACTATTTAGCATGTGTAACCCAAATTTATCCAAGTTCCTGACAGTTCAGTGTGAAAGCAGATTAAACTGCATTAATTTTCATAGATGTTATTCTAAGTATTCCTCTTTGCCCATCAGTCTTAATAATGCTCATTTTAATACATGAAGATATGATGAGTTTAAATCTGAATTACCTGATATTATAATCAAATTAATAATTACCTCTGATTAAAAAAATTCATCCTATGAGTAATGAAATATTTAAACAGTTTTGCAGAAGAAAAAGATAGTATATTTAAATAAACTACAAAATAATATATAGTAATACAACATCATAATGAATAATCTATTTTAATAGTTCATTTAAATTAGTTTTACCTTGATATAATGAACCATTTGAATTGTAAAGTCATCCCTGGAGTTTTCAAGAATAATGGTACCACCCATGTTAGAAGTGGTGTTGTGAAGGTCAAAAATAAGGTCATAGGCATCATCACTACCTTTGGGACCAAATATATGATTGATTTCCTGAGCCCTCCTCACTTCATATGGAATATCTTCCACCACTGGCCTGCTGTTAATATCAGCACAAAGAAATTAGTGAGCTCATTCCATGGCTTTGCAGTCAACAAAATACCTATTAGCCTTTCCTTTTTACTTTAAATCCAAAACTGTCTGGAGTTGAAATCACCTGCTTAATTACCAAACTTCAAATTGGCTGAATTTGTTGAAGAAAGCAAGTATGATTGTCTAGTAATTGTCTTATTGTGTGTTTTGTGCAGAAGGGTACTAGAATTATTTCATCATATTTTAGCTGGAAATGATTTATTTCTCCTTACATCCCAAAATTTCCCCCTATGCATAATAAAACTAACTAAAAATTTAGCAACAACACAGAGCATTTCCAAGGCTGGATCCCCCTCCTGCTGGGACCATATTCAGACATCAGTCCATGATGGTTTGCCTTGGACATCACCCCCAAGGTTTTTTCTAACTTGTTTTATTTCTTGACTTTTCATGATCTGATCAGACTTTTACAGTCTATTCCTTTAGGATTCTTAAAGCTCAGTGAAGATTTTGCTACCTCAAATCCTGTTCCTCCAAAGTTTTAATACTTGTAATTTCAGGAGACTCTGCGTATCACATAATCCACCTTTGTGTTCTTTAGCCCTGCCTTTGAAATTCAACATTTCTTCACATAAAACTGTTAATTATTACTTTCTATTGAAGCCAATGAGATTTACACCATTGCTTTCACTAGTATCAAGATTTCACTCTCCTTTTTCTTATTTTGTGAAATAATTTGTCATCTTGAAGGTTCTACACTTAAGAGACCAGGGGCAGGTACTTCAAACACTCAGTAGTGCTGTAATAGGACCAGGCAACTTCCTAGTATTTACTGAGAAATATTAGTTAAAAGATGAAAGAAACCTGCAGGTGTCTTAATCTGGTGTTTTTTCAAGTGTTCTGTGTTCAAAGCAGCTGAAACCAAACAAAACTACCTTTTTTTTTTTGTATGTTTTTCCAAAGTAAACAATTAGAAGAATGGCCTCAATGCTTACGTGTTAATATCTGCTTATCTTAGATGTAATTATCAACAACAAAATTCTAAGATGAAAAGCCAGATGGAGAGATGTGTAGGGTAAGAATAACTATCTGCAAAATATGTACAGTAAGTATTCCTTCTGTGATATTCACCTTTGCCATTAAAACTTTTCTGAAACAGAATTAACTGGTTAGCAACTATATTAAGAATGTTTATATAGCAAAGAACACCTCTGGAATAGATGTCTCAAAAGCACAGAAACATCAAATCCTATTAAAAATGTAACATAAGTTACTATTTTACCGTAATTATAGACTGTATTTCTTTGAAAATAATGAGTCAGATAAATTATTGAGGTTTTTGGCTATGCTTTTGCCTTAGAATAGATTGTTTCTAGCTTCAAGTTTTTCTAATTTCAAGTTTTCACCTTTTACTGTACATAACTGGAATTAAACACACTCCCTGATTTCTGTGCCATTCTATCAGATACTCAGATGTCTATGTTTAATTATCTTCTATTTCTTGGAAGTCTAATTGTATTCAGAAGAGCTCCCACACTGAATTGCACAAGACATGAGAAATAATGACTCTGACTCAGAACAGTGGTACTCCAATTCACACAAATGCAGCTCATCTAATTCTAATTTAAAATGATGTTTAAGATAATGTGTTGGTTTGAGACTGATTTTACCAGCAATACAAGTGAGTCTGTTAACACATGCAAATTGTTCTTTTTTTTTGGGTTAAAGGTCAGTAATTTCAGTTATGTGACTGCACTGTTAAAGTAGTAGGGGAACTTGTGTTCAACATTTTTAATCTGGAAAGAATTTTAAACCCCAGAAAAGCAGAACAACAGAAAGCACAACTGCTCTTACCCAAGACTCTCGGGGTCAAAAACCCGGTTGAGATCACAGTCGATGTACCTGGTGCACCTCTCCACAGCTCTGGGGTTGGTGAGGAATGGTTTCACCTCCACTCCTGCTCTCTGGATCTCGGCTCCATCCTGCTGCCAGTGCCTGACCAGGAGCACCCCCGATAATTCATTGCCGTGAGTGCCCCCGAAGAGCCCGACCCGTCTCACCCGAGCACACGGGGAGCTCATGCTCGAGGAAAGTTTTTCTCTCTGGGGAAAAAAAAATAAAAATTCTTTCCAGTAGGAGAGTCTTTCTTCTAGTTAGGTCAGACGCAAAAGAAAGTGAGAGGATTTCTCTCAACAGTTCTCAACTCAGTTTTGAGGCGGGATTTTCCAACCTCCCTCCCCAAGGAGCCTCCCCTTTAGTTTCTGTATTTAGTAACATCTCCGAGGCTGTTAATGGCACTGTTCCACAGTCCAAAAGTTAACTCTGGGCAGTCTTTATAAAGTATGATCTATAGGGAAATCCTGTACTAATGAACAGTGGAAAACACTGGTTTTACACTTAAATATCAGGCATTTTTGCACTGCAAACTAGGTGTAACAGGTATGTTTGAAGTTACATAAGTATTATGTTATATAAGGGCAGAATTATTTAAAGTGAGCAAAATCAGCAAAATAAGAATTGTATCTTGGCTCTAATCCAGCACACAATGCTGAAACATCAAGTATTTTCACCTAAAAAAAGGCAAAGAACAGCTTAGTTCCTCAAAGCACGTCGTGGCTTGTACGACCTTTTTTTGTTTTAGAAATCCTAAGAACAGTGATTAGAAGGAACACGAGCTGAAATTACAGTGCAATTTATCCACGACTGACTTACCCAGAGTTCTGGCTCCAGTTCTATCTTGGGATCTGCTAACACAGACCTCTAACACATTGAAACAACTTTGCCAGGGACAACCCTCTAACTTTTGCAGTCTTTTATTAAAAAGGAAACAGATCTAGACCACGATGGGACAATAGTTCTGTTCTCTCCTCAAAAAAACTTTAGTCAGCAACTTTTCTTACATTTCCAAAAGCATTCAGAAAGGCTTCTGAAGCTTAAGCCAAAGAGCAGCTGTAATTTCCATCCTGAGAATCAAAACATTTTATTAACAGGAAAATAAGCTTTATTGCTGTAAACGACAGAAGTATTTGCAATTGGTATATGACTCATGATATAAACATAACAAATATTAGATTGCAAGAGAATAAAGAATGTTTATTGAACAATTCTTTTTTATTAAGATTATACTCCAATGACTGAGAGAATATTTGGCCAGTGCCTGAAAGGCTTTATATCCCAGGCTGACAGACTGTAGGTCTAGGAAAAGCACAGGATTTATCTAGAATAGTTCTGCCAGGAATATAATTTCTACAGAAGTTGCTCTCTTTGTTTCAGTTCACACATTCAGATTTTGCTGAACCTTACAGTGAGTTAATACGGACAGACTGTTTACTTAAATACTCAGCTGTATTACTCTGTACTTAGGAGCTGTCAGATATTTAATCAGAATGAGTAATTTATTAAACAAAGCAGTAAAGTTGCATTTTACAGCACTGGACAGTCTGTACTGTCCTTTGACCCGGGTCTCTCTCAGCGGTGGTGCCACAATGGTGAGTGACACAACACCCAAAACCACAACTCACACTCTGAATCTAGGTTTGCTGAATTCAAACACAGCAGCAGTTTGAAGAGCAAACAGCAAAATGCAAACATTCAGGGCTGGAACATTTAGTTTATCTTTTATTCCTGCTGGCACTGTAATGGTTATAATTCCTTCCAAAGCACTGAATGAAACACAGAGATAGATGTCTGTGCTCTTATTTAACATGCAAGAAGTTTGTTTCCTAAGAGTGTTTTTAGGACAGAAACAGTGAATTTCCAAACATGAGTTTAGGAACTAAACCCATGGAAGCTTCTTTTATCCCCTTAGAGGAGTTCCCATCCAAACACTTTTAACTCCTGGGCTCCCAGGACCTGCTAATTTGGGAATGAATGGAAATTCACTTGGAAAGTTTTCACTCTTCAGAGTTAAACACTGGGAACCATCCCTTATTCCTGTGCTTTGCCAATACTCACACTCTGAAAAAGGATGTGGGATAATTAGTTTAGTAAGAATCCTGATTGGTTTGATGTGCTACATAGAGATATTTGGGAGCATTTCTGAAGGAAAAGATTTACTAAAACAGGACAAGATCCAGTCGTGCCAAACACTCAGATTTTAAACAGGAACCAGCCATGTGTAGAAGCCAGAAACAGCTGAAGAGACAAACAGGGTGAAGAATGCCATTAGTTTTATTTACAGGCATGTTTGTGTCCACACACTTCTGGAGATCCAGCTCCTGCCCCGGGTTCTCTGAGGGTGACACTACACCGGTTCCTCGGGGACGGGAGTAATTAATGAAACCCCACCGAGGGGGTGATTAGAAGGTTCTTGTGTCTCTCGGCCGGCTTGGCCGCTCCCGCCGTGGGTGGAAACGGGGCATCACCTGCCCGCCATCACTCCTCAGGGGGTGGGGACGGGGCACCACCTGCCCGCCATTTCCGCACCGCCTGAGGCGGGAGCGCGCGGACGAGCGTCCGTTATTTTTGGCGGGCTTCGCCTGAGGGCTGACCCTCAGCGCCGTCCTTCAGGGCTGACCCTCAGGGCTCACTCTCAGCTCCATCCCTCAAGGCTGACCCTCAGCCCCGTCCTTCAGGGCTCACCCTCAGGTCTGTCTTTCAGGGCTCACCCTCAGGGCTGACCTTCAAGCCCGTCCCTCAAGGCTCTCCCTCAGCCCGGTAAGCGCTGACTCTAACATGGCCCTGACCCTCAGCCCCGTCCCTCAGGGCTGACCCTCAGGGCTCACCCTCAGCTCCATCCCTCAGGGCTGACCCTCAGAGCTTCGCCTCAGAGCTCACCCTCAGCCCCGTTTCTCAGGGCTCACCCTCAGCTCCGTCTTTCAAGGCTCACCCTCAGGGCTAACCTTCAACTCCGTCCCTCAAGGCTCTCCCTCAGCCCGGTAAGCGCTGACTCTAACATGGCCCTGACCCTCAGCCCCGTCCCTCAGGGCTGACCCTCAGGGCTCTCCCTCAGCCCGGTAAGCGCTGACTCTAACATGGCCCTGACCCTCAGCCCACTCCCTCAGGGCCTAGAATCTGCAAAGAGCAGTTGCATCTTAGGCGTGCACCTGTGGATCTTCTAAATTCACTACAGCTGCTCCTTTGTTTTAGGGTTTGTGTTCGAAATGATGGCAGTTACTGGAGCGGCATTGTTAAGAGAAACTGCCATAAAATCACGTGAAATTTGCGAGTGTTTGCAGCATTAATTAGTTTGCTTTGTTTATCTGGCTTCCATACAGCAAATTTGGAGAAATCAATACATTGCTGACTGTTAAGATTCAACAAAGAAATGAAAAGGAGTTTAGCTGACACCTCAGCTCGCAGCACTGCAGGTACCAGCCCTTCTTATGTGCCTTCCTGTTCACGCCTCATTATGCTTTTATAGACACATAAAATACATATAATACATTTATATATGTAGCATTCATGCAGGATATTCAGTGTTTAGCCCTGGATCCCCATTTCCTGAGTGGACTTGCATGGGTTACCTGTTTATTGCAGCACAGAGTGAGATTTTAGATGGATTCAAGGAACTGGTCACTCAAGGAAAAGTTTCATTCATGGGATTATGTGCAGGACAGAGGGCTGGGAACATAAATTCTGTGAGGGAATGGACTGTTACGTGTTTATGAAATTTAATTCCTATGTGTAATGTAAAATAATTAAGTAATTTTATTTACATGTTTTAAGTGTGGATTGTGTGTCCATTTGCTACTAATATAACGTTACTTAAATTTTAATTTTAGGTTGTCTGCCTGTACCACTGTTCAATCAGAAAAAAAGAACTAGACAGCCCCTCACTTCAAATCCACTTAAAAATGAACCACGTACTGGTTCTGGGACTCGTAGTTATGACTTCTCTCCCTCATCATTTGGTAAATAAGACCTTTTTTTTTTTTTTTTTACTGCCTCTAAATCCAAATAAATCTTAACTCCCTGATTGTATTCTATGAAATCGGACATTGTCTTTATCAAGAACTATATGCATCCTTTATATCTATATCTGAAAAGTTCATTATGTAAAAATTGTCCTCCAGGAAATTTCTTTCTCCTCTGTACAATTGAGCTTTTTAAACTTCTTGCCTAGAGGGAATTTGACTCTTTGTGTGATGGTGAATGAAGTAGCACTGGCATTTAAATAAAGTCTCTGGAAACTGACCTTTTGTTTTCCGTTGATTTCAATCAACATTCAAGTCTTGTGTTAAGAGAAGAAACATTTGTAAGATGTCTTTCTTGTAGTTCAGAAAGGAACTTCTGTTCTTTGAATTGGGCTTGGAAAGAACAGTGCAGAATTCCGCTTTTAGTGCTTTCATTATATTTTACTTGTAATAAGGTTTAAAAGTTTTCTTATAATAAAGCCTCTGTTGCTAATAAGTCTAATATTTGTAACTGAGCCATTGTCTAGAGAAGCAAGCTACTTGTTAGAAGTTGTCTTATAATTACAAATATCAAAGGATCACATTCCCCTTTTTTCCTTTTTTTTCCTCCTTCCTATGTGAGCCTGTTTGTGGGACACTAAGCAGAGTTGGAGTCTTACAAAGACTTACTACCTTTTCCATTTTTATCCATATTAAATCCTTTGTCTTTTAAAAATTAGGCTGGGGAACTGCAGACCCAGAAGTGGATGAACTGCAGAAAGCTGCAAACAGTGGGTATGTAAAAAGCAACTCATTTGTCGCTTTTTTGATTTTTATTTGGATGTTAATTGTTTCATGGACAATCCATGTGTGTCTTACAATAAAGCTGCTACCGTGTCACTGACACTATAAACTTCTCTTTGAAAGCCAAGCAGAACATCTGATGGCTCCTTCCCTTATGAAACCACCAAATGCATCAAAATTTAATTTAGCAAATGCTGGGAAAACCTTCTCTGCCTGCAGGTTGGTGAAGCCTTTAATGTCTGTTATCCTTCCTTTTTGTTCTTGTGTGAAAATGCATCTCACATTTTCCCATATGCATGTGGCATTCAAAGAAACCCTTTTAATATCACTCTCAGAGGAAACCTTGTTTATTTTATTTTAGAGTTATGAAAATATGTGAATTTTGGGTCAGGAAAGATCCCTTACACAGGGCAGGACAATAACTGAATAGGGTTTTAAGGCCTATTAAAGTCAGCTGGATTTATGCACAGGTGTAATCACTGCCCTGTATATGGATACATTTGGTGTAAACTCAAGTGAGTTTGGAGGGATTTAAAGCTAAAACAACAATTTATGGATTGCTTTTATGTACTTTTATCACATATCTGAGTATTCAGAAGAGGTACTGTGATACTGAACTGTTGTATTGCAGGAACAGAAATGAATATACTCCTTTAGGTAACACAGCAAATTCAAGATCTGACAGTGGAACTTATCGAAAGTTTGGGAACTTTTCAAGCAATTTGAAAACTGTCCAGCAGCAAAAATACCCTGACAGTCATAACCCATCCCAGCTCATCAAAACAGATCCATCCAAAGGACAGCGGCCAGTGAAACCCAGCACTGTGGCAAGAAGTCTGCAGGATCATAGTCCAGCATATAAATTTAACTACAATACTCAGCAAAATAAAATGAACGGAAACCAATTTGGTTGTGTCCCAGAAGATAAAAGTCAGGTAAAACTTATGGGCAGGGTTAATAGGAAAGACACAATGTAGAAAGCAGTAAAGAGAGAAAACTGGTGGAAGATGAGGTTTTCATCAGCCCAAGCTGCCTTAGTAAAACCTGCAGTTTCTGGAAATTTAGAATTGAGATTTTCATACTGTAATAATCTAAAATCCTCAGTAAACTGGCAGAGAGTTGTTTGTATTTTCTGAACAAATGCTCTAATTTTAATATAATTATTGCCTATTTAACATAATAAATAAATGCCTGTGTGCCCTTTGAAATTGCAAGTGTGTGTGTCTGACTTAAGCTTTTGTCTTCATCTGAAAGGAAATTTCATCATCTCAAGTGAAAACTAAAATGAAAAAGAATTCTTTGCGAATCCTGTCTGCAGTCATTCAAAGTGTGAGGCACTGGAGCCAATATGCCTATAAAACTCCACTGTTATTTGAAGTTTTAGGTAAGCATAGTAGATTGTAATAATATAATCTGATAGTAATGCTAGGGCAACAAGAGAATTTTTCAATAGCTGAAATACTTAAACCCACAAAATGCTGGCATGAACACCATCTAATTTCCCTTCCACTCAGCTATTAAAGGTGACTGAAACAGGTACAAAATTAACTATTCAGTCATCCTTCAACATCTAGTTTTTCTGCCCTGTTTCTTTCCTTTCTTTGTTTTTAGAATGTGTTAGAATAAATTTTCTGGTTTAGTAGGAATCTTCTGTGGAGTGATACAGTTTTACAATAATTTTAATGTAATTAATCTCGGAATGATTAATTTTTGCTTAATGGGACAGGCACACTGGATTCTGCAGTCACACCTGGAGCATATGGGGCAAAGAACTTTCTTCTGAGAGATGGAAAGGAAACCCTGCCTTGCGTGTTTTATGAAATTGTGAGTATTTCTGTGTGTACACATAACACAGTCACCCCTAGCTGCAATCCTTTATATGAATGCAAAAAGAAAACATAAATTTACAGTGTAAAAGGCAGGCTGAATGTTTTTACCACATTGTCCTAATTTAGAGCAATAGTCACTACTTTGGCAGCCTCAGACTTCTGTTTCAGAGAAACAGGTAAGATTTTGAGTTTAGATTTTAAGTGGTTGGTAACAGCAACAAAGCTGATGTGAAGGTCTCAGAAACCAGTCATGTGGAAAGCTTTTATGTGAGGTGATATAATTGTTTGATGTGTTTATTATGCTTTGATGAAGGACCGTGAGCTTCCACGACTCATTAGAGGTCGAGTGCACAGGTGCATGGGAACCTATGATGCAAAAAGGAACATTTTCAAGTGCGTCTCTGTAAGACCAGCAACTGCTCAAGAACAGAACACTTTCCAAGACTTTGTTAAAATTGCAGATGTTGAGATGACAGCATATGTAAAAACTATGAATGAAATGTAAAAGTCAAAATAGTTGTCCAAACCCCAGTTTTAACTAATTGTTACCCATAAAGGCTGGACATGCTACTATATTTACCAAAACTACCAGTGAAAATCTGGTTAAACATTTGAAAATATCACTGTGCTGTGTTAGCCAACAAATGCCATGTGGTGTTCATTGGGTTCCCATTTATGTGTTACCTGATTCATGTTTTTTTAAAAAATAATCAGTATAATACCTGTATAAAATAAAAACAGACCCTGAAACTGTAGGAAGATTCCCAAGGACACAGGAAGTAGAAAAGAAAGAATTTGAACACAGAACTTCCTTGCCTTTGCCATAGAAACATCTTTCATGAGGGATGGCCCATGTACATGTTTATGTGCCTTTGCCTTCAAACATTAACTTTCATAGGTTATTCCTGCTGTTCCTATTTCCTTTTCCCCTACTTCAGAAGCTTTGTAGCAGATCTCTTGGGAATTGCAAAACAAAAGAGTTGTCAAGAAAATAGCAAACAGTATGGGGATTTTTTTTTATTATTTTATTATACAGTGTTGGCAATTGGAAATTTCACATTTAAAATAATTGAAATATTGTATCCAACAAGTCAAATACAGAAAACAGTTAATATTCTAAAAAGGAGCCAGCTAGTCAACGCAGAAACACATTAATGGAAAATACAGCTTTTAGTTACACTTAAAAAATTATATATTTAGAATAAAACTTGAACCTGGTCCAGCAAATTGTAACAGGAAAACGCTTTTACACAGTTTAACGCGCAGACAGTTTTTATTTAAAAAAGTGATCTGTCAGTGTGAGCACAGGCATTGTCAGCAAGAGGTGAGATCTAAAGGATGTGCTTTACCAACTACTGCAAGGATCACTGGAATTATCATCACACCTTCAGTGTGAAGCGGGCCCAGAGCATGGATGCTTCAAGAAGGGTTTTGCCAATCCAGTTGTAGAGGTCATGTACATGTGTTTGATTTATTTAAATATTATAAAATTGTTATAAAATGTTAAAGAAGCTCCTAACGGAAGCATTAGCTTGACTCATAAAAGGTGCAGAATATTGCAGGATGCAGAGGTTGATGATTTGCACAACAGAGGTTGAGCTTTGAGAAGTAAAGGAATTGGTACAGCAGTGTTATGAATTGTGAGACTCTGCTCTAACAGTAATTTAAAACTGATTCCAGTTAAGTGATTGATGCTTCCAGTTCTGCACATGTGAAACTTATGTTAGTAAGTAATGACAGGAATAGGTCCTTTGTCTACTAGGCGTGTTATGGCTGTTAATAAAAATCTAAAATAATTTTACTTTTCAGGAAGTGTTTAGATCTTTCCAAAAGAAGTTTCTATTTGACACTAACAAATCACTTTTTCTAGTGAAACATTAAGTGAACAGTCGTAAACATTACACAAAACAGAAAAAACCCTACTCAATACAATTTATACACACTACTCAACATTTTTCAGTTGTTGGGTGATTTTCTTTTCTTGACCATATTGATCCTGTCTTGTATAATGGTTCTAGTGAAAAGGCACAGGTTGGTTAGGAAAGAAAAGCCTGCATCTCTGTCTCTCTACTTTGTGGTGATTATTTTCTTTTTGCATGTTGTTTGTTATTCCTCACTTTTCTGACTCTTACATGAAAATAATCAGTCTCAGCCATTCATTAAAAAAAGTGTAAGACATCACTGAAAAGCACATCAATATACAGAAGTGACTGAAATCTTCTTACTTTTGGGCATTCCTTCAACCTATTTTGTTAAATATTTGGAAGATTTCATTTCTCAGTCCCTGTGAGCAAAAGTGCAGAACACTCATGCTCTCTTTCTCAGTGTCCTTAATTCTGCATTGGAATCTGTATTTTCAAAGAACTTGCTAAGTTTATGTGCAGAAATTGCTTTTAGAGTGCATGGAAATGTAACAACAGGACAATTATTTTGGAAAACAATGCAATGTTCCATTGAAGTTTAGAAGGGTGAGGAATGTTAACAAGACTGCAGAAGTCTTTGATGTATATTAAAGTAACACAGTGATTGTTCTGTTTGCATTTTCTCATACATCCTCAACATGTCTCTGTCTGTCCCTTCATGTACACCTTCCATTAAAAAAAATAAAAATTCAGGAATCAGTTGGACTCAGCTAAGTGAAGAATAATAAATTTGATCACCTGGTTTGTGCCAAAATACAAAATTAAGAAGTACAGCTCTGAATTAAATATAATCTATGTGATTTTTCTTTTTAATAAATAATAGAAAATAAAATATGAGAACAGAATTAGAATTAAATTTTTATTTTAAATGAAAAAACAACAGTGGTGTTAGATTAGAACCCAATGTTTCTTTTGCTTAAGGCAATCAAGTGCACTTATTTCAATGTTTGATAATAGTGAATTCTGTGCTATTGTGGAAATCAGACCTCACAAAATTTCGATACAGACTAATGAAATATGGCCATTTGTATTTCTGACACAGCATCAGATTTTTGCTAGTCATGTCCAATAGCATTTCACTTCACTTTTTTGTTTTACAACCTGGACTCTGAATTGCAATGGAAATACTGGAATTAGTTCATTCTGGCTTGTATTATCACTACAGATAAGGGCCATTGGGCACAGATAGTTTTGTAAACAGTGATTTTTTCTTTTCAGCCTTAAACAACAAAACCCAAAATCTACAGCTGTCGTATTTCAAAACATTTTGTTGAAGTCCACCTAGAATTATAATATAAGAAATACTGAAAACAAATTCTTAGGAGTATTTTTTCCTGTTGTTAAAGTATTAAATCATCATGAAGCCTTTGGAAGTAGTTGGAGCTCTCAGAAAAAAAAATTTCAATTTACCCCAGACTTCATTAAGATGTCTCTATATCTTGGCAATTACAGCAGAAGTAAAAACTGTGCCCAGAATTTACAATATTCAGGTGCTGCTAATATATATTGATTAAAAAGAAACTTTTTCTTGTATACAATTCTTTTCAGCTATCAATCTTCATTTTAGGCTGTGGCTACTATTAGGTGCTTTCTTCACTAATCAAAATAATTGTAACAAAATATCATTATTGATTTTAAAGTTACTGGGTTCATAAAAGTTCTGACATTTCACAATATATCAAAAGTGAATTGAAGCTTTTAAGACTCACAATTTTGAGACACAAAAGAAACTGGGAGGTAGACAGATGTTTTGAGGATAAACTGATATTTTTTTTTTGTCTAAGGCAGTATGCCATTATTCTTTTTAGAGCAGTGTAAAGGCTGCTGATCAATCCTATTTCAATTCCAGAGTGTTCGCTGCTCGTGCTTACGGAAGACTTTCAATGCACTTTTGGTCTTTGTCAATCTGACCTTCTCTTCCCCATCTCCTCTCCTCTCTTTAGCAACACAGCCAACTGGAAGTGCTTTAATAATTTCTGCCCATTACTGTAGACAGGAATGTTCTGTTCTTTAACAGTAATAAAATACTATAAAATAGTAGGTATTGGAGTTGGAGATATGTGCTCTTTTGGTGCATATTTTGCAAAGAATGGTAAAAAGACAGACAACATGACCCCAACAATTGCCAGCATGTACCCCCATCCAATCTGGCAGTCTCCTGCATAGTAGATGTCTGAGTTCTCACAGAATCTCTTCACAGTAGCAGAGTTGAAACCAAAAGGGTAAACCAAAAGCCCAGAAGCCATTATGAACACTAGAGAGGAGAAAAAAAGCACACCCATTATTATCAAACATTAAATCCTTTGGAAAGAAAGAATCCTTATTTTAGAAAGGCAAATATATATATTATATTAAAATCAATGGAAAGCCATAGCTTATAAAACCCCCTTGTGATTGGCAGATTATCCTCCTCTTCATAATTACCTCTTGTGGACAGCAGTGGTGTGACAAGGCAGCAAGTTGGGATTTTTTTCATGAGAACTCTTGCCATTAAATAACTTCAGAAACGCTGTGATCCAAATTATGTAGCCATGTAAAAAGTAAGGTGGTTCAGATACAATGGAATCCAGAGGAGAAGAATTCCTAAGTTGGCAGATTCCAAACCAGCTTCACTTTCTTCTCAACAGCATTTTTGTGCTTGAGACAAACAATTACTTTGTTCTGCCAAATAGAAACTTTAAATGAAAGAGTTCAAATAGAGGTTTTTAGATTCTGCTGATGAGGTTCTGATAATGTGAGACTCATTAGTACCAACTCAGGTTGTTTAAAACATCCTGCATCTGAACAACTGATGAAAAACAACACCATTTATCTTCTTTTTATTTATTTATTTATTTATTTTATGTCTCTTGACATTGGAAAGCCAGACTTACCCCCTGCAATTACCCTGCATTATCCATTGGCTTTTAACAGAACTTCACAGATTTTACTCTTTAAGGAATCCATGTCATATTGAAATACCAACTTCTGCAGGTAATTGAATCAACAGCAGAACCACCTTTTCCAACTTTGAAAATAAGACTGCCCAAGGTGTAACTCACGAGTAAGATAAAGATGCATTAAAATCCCTCAGGAAGAACTCTTGGAGCCTGATTCTGCCCACCTTGGAAGTGGAGAGGGGCTGAGCCAGGCTGGGGTTACACTACTTTTGTTTGAGAGAGCACTGAGAAACCACATTTTCTTCTCTATGCCTTCTGCTAATTAATTACCACTGCATTTAAAATCTCTATTTTAAAAGGCTTTATTTTATGTACTAAAAAGATACCATGGAGCAGTCCCTTTTCTTCTCTTCCCCTTTTTCCAGAACAGTGTTTTGTTCAAATTCAGGGTTGCAATTCAAGAAACAACCAGAATTAACAGTTATGTTTGAGCTGATAGATAATTCATAACCAGCAAACATCTAATGAAACATTAGGGGTATAAAACAAACAGTACGTGCCATTCTCTGTGTTTGTGATTGCCTTTCAGGTAGGGCATGTGCATATTACTCCAATTATAATATTGGAGAGGCTTAATCTTAAAACTATCCACTAAAAAAGGGCAATCACTCATTAATCTTCTTTAATTAAAAAACACTTTAATAAGCTTGAGGGCTAGATGAAGTCAAAAAGTTTAACACACAGTCTGTCAAGTCCCTGAATAATTTGAATTAAACCTTTCCTTCTAGTCCAAATGGAACCACTGAGTTAATCCTTTGTAGAAAACAATAAGGTGAAGAAAATGGAAATTAAAAGGAGAGAAAGTGGAGCAGCAGCAAAGTCTGTTTCCCTCTGGGTATCTCACATATGGGTACAAAGAGAAGCTGCCTGCCAAGAGCTGGAACTCAGAGCCAAGTGTTTCACCTCCTCCAGCAGCCACCCTCTTTCCTTTAAACCCCAGGAATAATTTTGCAGTGGTTGCCGTGGCCTTTTCCTCTTTGCAAGCACAAGGTGGGTGAAAGGTGCTGCTGCAAGAGCCAGTAAGGGAAAAATCCTTCCCAGCAGGGGCAGCATCCTGAGGCAGGCTCAATCCCTGATCCTCTGCCCCTGCTGGGGGTGCCCGGGACAGGGGGAGCTCATGGAGCTGAAATTCCAGCAGCTGTGTCCCTGCACTTAGGGCCTGACAGCAGCCACACATGCTGAAGATGAATACAAAGTTATGTTATGCAGACCTCCCTAAAAATGTCACTCATGTCCCTCCTGCACATGTGTGACACCCCTAAAAACAATATAAAATGAAAATACAGTAAAAATGAAGCTAAACCAGATGAGGACAAGGTGTGATAGTTTTAAATTAAAACAGGGTGGACTCAGAGTAGATAGAAGGAAGAAATTTTTCATGATGAGTGTGGTAAAACACCAGCACAGGCCGCCCAGAAAGGTGGTGGATGCCCATCCCTGGAAGCATCCAAGGTCAGGTTGGACAGGGCTCTGAGCAATCTTACTTAGTTGCAGACATCCCTGTTTGCTCCAGGGGAACATTTACAGGTCGCTTCCAACCCAAACTATTCCATGATTCTGTCATCTTGTTCAATAAAGGTCACTGAGCTTTCCCAAAAGAGCTGAGGGGCAGCACAGCCTGAGAGCCACACGACAGGAAAATTCCAGAGCACCTCCTCTGGTGACAGAAACATGGGAAATAACTCCAAAAAAGGGGATATTTTCCCTACTGCTGTTTACAAGAGTGTTAAACCACGAACTAAACTCTGTTAATCCCCAGACCTGTGCGGTTGTAGGTTCACTCTGACACAGCTGGGATGGGGAACAGGGAACTGCACAAGAGCCTGTGGTGCACAAGGGGTGCTCAGCACAGCCCTGCTGCAACCCAGGCTGCTCCACTGCACCAGGAATCCTGAAATAACCCCAGGGTGCAAAACCTTCTGTGAAATGTTGGGAAAGTGAGCCAGTTTTACAAGAAACAGCCACTGCTCTAAGCAAGAAGCAGGTCTAAAATTAAAATTTCAGTTTGTTCATATTTTCAAAGTCAAAATAGCATCTCATTCGATGGAAAAAAAAAAAAAAAAAGAGCAGAACTGGAAACAATCCTTTCAGTCATAAAATCCTCTCCTAACAGTTAAATTTCACTGTTTTTCTGACACTGTCTCAACCCCTTGCTCTATTTCACGTATCTGCTCCATATATGTTTTCTTTTTGATTGGGTTACACAGAATTGTTTTGAAGGCTGTGTTTTACACTGTTTTGATTACCACTTGGTGCTGATGTTGCGTGGTGTGATTTAATGGAAGCAGCTTTATTTTTTTCCGAGGCTAGAAATAATCTGTCACAGCTGAATGTATATGTTCACATATCAAACGGGCTAAAAAGTTACCCATGGTTTCATATCCTCAGGCATGTCATAGAATGACCTCATTATTCTCATTTAGGTGCCCTCTTTCTTACAAAGGCTCCAAATATTGAATAGCCCCGTTATTATCCGCAGAAGCCGAGCTTTCAGGCATGGTGCTAATGACTGCTTAATGGTGCTGTCTGTCAGCAGCACAGCGAGCTGGGACAGCACACAAAGGAACAGTGGGGCTCCGTTTAGGCTCCTCGTGTAACACTCACGCCTCTGCACGGCTTTCCAACAACAAACATCACTTTCAAAGGTGTCAGAACACAGCAGCGAGGGCATCTCACCGTTCTGCGTGCTGTAATCCTGCTGTCACACAAGGGGATGAGGCCACACGACATATTGGGGTCTGCTCTGCAGCATGAAGCCTCTGGGGTGTGAGAGGACTTGCTGGTAAAATGCATAGTTGAGTTCTTTTTTAACATGATTTGATAATTTGATTAATCTCCCATCATCTATAAATGGTTAAAAAGTTCTCCCTTTGTTTTGTTTTGTTTATTATGTGCCACACAGGTGTTTGTTCTTGCTGGGTTCTCCCCACTTGAGCCCTCTGCAGTAACTCACAGCCACTGCTGATGGCAGCCCAGAGACAAGGCCAAGCACATTGGTTCAACAGTGAGTCCTATTTTATTTCTGCTTTCTAAGCCCAAACAGTTACAGTCTCATCCTCATCCTCTTTGCTTCCCTACAGCCAGATGGTAAATGGCAGTTTCTCCTCTGAAGGGTTTGCCAGCCAAGGCCTGGTTTTATTTTTAAGAAGTTGGTTTCCAAATAACTTTAATAGGAATAAGGTATTACTTGAAAGGAGAACACTTGTTTTTTAGGGAAAACAGGGCTTTTTGTAGGAAAAAATTGTAAATTGTTGGTGAAAATACTGAGTTAATGACACTTCTAGTTGGGGAAAATAGCATTTTCTGCTGTTTTGAAATTAATAATATATACCTCGTTGTCATTGCAATGGTTTATTCATTTCATTAAGCTCCTGTACAACTGTTTAATTATTTAAATCTCTCACACCATTTTCAAGTTGATTTTAAACCAAAGCAAAGCAATGCAGTTCTCTGGAGTGTGTGCAGAGGGCACCAATGTACAACACTCTTAGATACCATGACAAAAAAAGGCTATTTCCATTCCACTTCTTTTGGCAAGACTGATGGAGTTTCCAACATCTGACACACAATAATTGAATCGTTTTCTGTATTGTGAAGCAGGAATGTTTAAACTGGGCTAAGCTTGTGTTTATCCTTCCATACTAATGTTGACATGGATGGAAATCCAAAGGTGGCTCACAAACATAGAGAACAAAAAAACCTGGTTTATTTTATTGTGTTTGTTAATGTGTTTAGGTGAGGTGTAGTAGTGAAATATGCTGTGTGCATGAATTCTCTTCCTGAAATTACCTGCTGTAAGAAGATTAGTTTGTCTTAGAAATTTAATTTGCTTCCTTTAGGAATGTATTATATTCCTGATACTTGTGACAATGATGGATTAATTGCAAGGCTGTGGACATATCAGACAATCATTGGAATTAGGGTTGAATCATAGGCAAGCAGGGGTGTTATTCCAACCCTATTACAGATTATCACAGTCTTATGTCTTCTTGGAAGATTTTTATTGACAGAGCTTAATCTACCAAAGCAATTTTCACTCATCTCATCAAGAAATTTCCTCTTACATATATATCCATTACCTCCCTTATTAAACCTGGCAGTTCTTCATATGCACAATCAGTTGACTTGGAATAACACATTTCCTCTCAGGTTCTTACATTTTATTCACCTAATAATTTTATTAGCTGCTTCCAGCTTTTCTTTATGTTTATGTGATTTTACTGACATGATGTTAAATGAGAAAGCAGGTGCTGATCCAAAGCCACAGACAGCTTAACACCAGGCCAGAAATACAGGTAAGAGGGAAAACCTGGCAGCCAGTAACACAGCCAGACATCCTCAAAAAATCACCTCTTGTCCTACTGCCCTGGCTGGCTTGCACTCAATCCTTCCCAGCACTCTTCCCAAGCAAATATTTTTCTAGCATGCCTGAAGGGTTTCTACTTTTGGGGTATTTTGGATAAATGTCCTTGTACAAAAAGGAGGTACCTATATTTCTCTTCCATATCTATCCCTTGAAGACAGTGCTAAGTAAGATCCAAGGTTTTTGTCAGTAATAGCTGCACATCAGTGTACAAATAGAAACCAGATGGAATTCTGGGCTTATCTGAAAATTAGTGATTTCCTTTTGACTACTTCAGGAAAGGAGGAATTACCCAGAGTAATTTGGAGAGAGCTGAAATAAATCTAAAATCAGCAGGCATCGTTTTAAATGCTTATTACATATAAATAAAACAAACAGGAAAGTGACTGTAAAATAACCAGGAAAGTGATCTCTCAAAGATAAAAGAAACCAGACTAAAATCCTACTGTTATAAGAGCTGAACTTTGGAGGATGAAGCAAACAGGGACACTGTTAAATGCCACTTTGCTCTGCTGAACTCATGGCAGGTGCATGTCAGGTACCTGGAGTTCAAACTCTTGGAAGCAGCCCTAGCAATTATTCCCTCCAAGGAAACCAAAAGGAAGAGCAGGAAAAAGGGATAATAATGCTCATATGCTTGGTATAAAGATGTAGCTGCCTTCCTTTGTAACTGAATAAAGAGCTGGAACTCCTAATAATGGCACAGCCACTTCTAACATATCACACTTTAGCTCTTCTTTGTAAAAAATTATTCCACTGGCGTCATTTCAGTCAAACATGTTGTGATTTGAGGAGCTTCTATCAGTGCTGGACTGGTGCCAAAGGAGTAGATCATAGCAGTTCCTTTTCTGGCTTTTCTAAATGGTGCAACTCACAAGTTAGCACTTAGCAGCTGTAATATAAATGTAGTTATAACGAGAGCTGTGTAGCTTGTCAAACCCCTTTGTAGCTAACAAAGGGAATGGGTTCGTTTGTACAATGTCTCCAAACTCTGTGTTCAAAGAAATGCTGAGTCTGTGACTCCAGCTCACAAGCTAAGGAACTGCATCAGATATAGCAGGTTGTATTTTTATATATGTACATACATGCAAAATTCTGGGGAAATGTGTGTATATCAAAAGCTGGGCAATGTTTTCCGTTTCAGTTTATTTGGATTTAGCTGAGGTAGAGTAGGATATGTGTTATTTTAAATAAAGCTAGCACTGAAATAAGGGTGTTGATACACCTTTTTTACACAAATCTTTTTAGTCCCACTAAAATACCCCACTCAGGTTCTGTTGGCACAACTCCCTCATTCTACAAATAGCCTGTTTCAGAAATGTCTAACAGTTGTAGGAATAGCTGAATCTATCTTACTTATTAACTGAAGGGAGTGGAATCTGACTATCCAGACTACGGAAAAGAAATTCTCTGAAGCCATCACAGAGGTAATTGGGCTTAGTAATTACTGCATTAGCTGCAAGTTTATTAAGGGCCACAAAAGGAAATGCCATCCTGGTGACCTTTGAGGCTGCATTTCACAGCATGTTTTCTACATGAGAACAAATGATGAAACTTGACTATTTCTGCCAAGTGAGTGGTAGCCATGGTGAAGATTTATAGGTGTAACCTGGTAATCTATGGGCCTAATCATACAGTTATAGAGTTGCGTGTCATTTACTCAAAAAGCCTGAAATGATCTAGTACTGTGTAGACTATGCTCAAGGAGTGCATTTTGTCATCTGCAAGGTTAGGAGAAATACAGCCTTTTTAGCAGAGTGTAAAAGTGAGACAAGAGCTAATGTTTCTCAAAATAGTAGCATGTTACATGAAATTTTACAAGAGTCAGAGAGCTAAGAAATGGGGACTGTCAGATGCATTGTCATTTGGAAACCATTATGAGTTTCCTCTTTTGTACTGCTTCAATAATTACATAGATTTTCTATTTTTTTTGGAAATTATTTAAGATTTAAGTCATGCTCACTTCATCTCTCTCAGAGCAGCAAACACAGAAGCAGACTAATAATGTAATATTGACATATTTAAGTGTTGGATTCTTTAGCTGAGAGCAGCATGTTCAGAATGTATCATGCCCGTAATGTGCCTGTGTTCCCTTATCTTTGTGTCACATTTTATTCAACAGTTAAGAAGTGCTAATAAAAAGTGCATATTTCAGTTGTTCTATTTTAGGTAAACATAACATGGTACACATTTTCTAAGCAATGCACATTTCTACAAATAGAAATCAGGGTGGCAAATGCTTTGCTTCTCTTCTTAATTAACCTATCCTTGCCAAAACTGCTATGTTCTTCAGCATGAGCAGGGAATGAAACTGATGACTGAAAATTTAAATTAATGCTTTTTCTTGTGATCTTTTGGCTGAGAACAAGAGCAGCTTCCACCTACCATCTGATGCATTCCCTAGCAAAAGAAAGTGTCAGCCTGGGTCCACGTGCAGCTGGAGGGAGTGAGGGAACAGACACATTTATTTTGTCTTTGCTTTGGAACCAGCTCACCTGGGAAGGGGAGATGCTGCCCAGCGTGCAGCAGGTCTTGGCTCCTGCTCTGCCTGTCAAATCCAAGTTCTTAAATAGCTATTTAGAACAGGGGCTGAGTCCAAAAGACAGGCAGTGATGTGTAGATCACCTGAAATGTCATGATTCCACGTGACACATTTGCTCCCTTCTCCTCCCCACCTGCTCAGCCCACAGGTCTGTTTTAAATCAATCTTTTCACCTCTCCCAAGACTCACAATTTAAGCAGAGCAGACACTGATGAAAACAGATTTATAATGAAGCTGGTGGCCATTAAATACCAGCCTTCCACCAGAGGTGACCTTATTGTAAAGCGTTGTACAGTGAATTTATTTTGACTTTGCCCATTCTCTACCTTGTCTCGCACGCTGGCAGCCGAGGCAGTGGTGGTGGGAGGTCTGAGAATAATGCCCACGTCTCCCTTCATTACAGCTGCACTTCACATCCCAGCAGCCTCCAAGCCTCAGGGATATCACATTCATTATCTCTTTCAGAGACATGTATTTTACATATATGGCTGAAAGGTGATTAGAATCCCTGACACAACAGTATTTTATCTGGAATGCAACCATGAAAAATACATGCCTAAAACAAAAAAGACATCCTACATCCTTCTCCTAATTGATTTAAGCTACAAAGACCAGCTTCAGTTTTCCCAGGGCACAAGAACTACCAGGAAGACACAAATTGCATGTTTTCAAATCTCCTCATAAAAACTGCTTGACAGGGGGTTGAAAGCAGAGTTTTCTGTTTCTCAGATGTCCTAGTCCTGTGAATGTCATCAGTCAGCAGAAGCTCACGTGCCACCACCTGATCATAAAGAGCAGTTCTGTAACAACCCTCATTTCACGCTGCTGATTCCAGCCCACCATAAATCAGCCACACCACAAATAATGTTGGAAATAATTGTCTGCTCCAGAACTCCTCTCTCACAGCCCAGGTGCCAACACAGCTGTAGCCACAGGCAGCCCCTGTCCTGCTGAAATGGGTTAGAGCAGCACCTCCAGCACTGATGCTCCCTGAGTGCTTGGAAGATCTTTAATGCTGCACACTAGAACAGTGTAGGTGTACCCATTCAGTGGTTTTAAAAACATTATAAATGGAGTCAGCTCTGGCTTGAACCAGATGCTCTCTGCAGATAAAAATGGGATAAAAAAAATGGGATAGCAAGTGCTACTTCACTGAAAGTTGCCTGGAAATGCAGCAGGTGATCCCAGCACTGATCCTCAGGTGCACGTGGCACTCTGATCCTGTCTCTCCCACCCTCTTTCTAATATCCAGCTTCAATATCCAGCCCTGAGCAGGGTTTGCTGTCACTGATGGCTGTTTGTGCAAATGAATCAGCACAGCACATCTGATGTTTTGCCTTCAGCCTTGTTTGACCCCTGTGTTCCTTAGCCAGATCTTACACAGCAACTGTGAGCAATGTCCTCTTAAAACCTGTGGTCAAAACTGTCCTGGGCTGGTTGTGCTGGCCCAGCCACCCTCAGTTAAGAGCAGACAGATCAGCCTTAGAGAACCCCAGCCACATCTCACACAAGAGCTTAATTCAGTCCAAAGCTCCTACAAGAAAGTAGTAAAACAAACAAAAAAACCCCCAGTTGTGTTGTGATGCAGAGCTACCTAGATTAGAAAAATCATGTTGAAATCCAGTGATAGAAATGCCCCAAATTACCAGCTAAATGAAAGTGTTTTGGGATATCCTATCTTTCTTATCAGGTTGGCCCAGCTGCACAATTTCCCATCTCCAATTATACCAAAAGGCCCACACTTCCTCCTTCATTAATGTGTTTGAAGGATTTAATGAGTTACTTCATCAGGTTAATAAATCCCCTCAATAATTCTATTACACTTTGATACAGTTATTCAAGAGGTGCAGCTAACAAATGATCATCATTTATATTTCTTGACAGAATAACTTAGTTAATAAATTTGGCCCATGAAATCCAGAATTCATAAATAAACTATGGGAAAATAGAATGTCTGTGTGGAGGAGGGTTTTTTTCCTATCTCTGGTTAAGGTTTGATTGGAAATCCTCTGTCTCTTGTGCAATAACTTCAGGCTAAGGAGAACTGCAGGAGGTTGGTGCCTTTTGGCAATGTCCTGCTTCCCACTGAGTGCTTGGGGGAGTCCAGCTGCTGCAGCACATGTGCCACTGGACATAACCCATATTAATTTGCTCCAGCACTCCCTCAGGTTTAAAATCCAGCTTCATAAAGGCTGTTCCATTCCTTGAGGCTAAGCTCTTTAGCTGATTTTGACCAGGTGCAGTGACACCCTCAGAAATAAGCATTCTATTCTGGAAATTATTTTAAAACTGAATTGAATTGGTTGCAATGCCTTTTTTTTTTCCCTGTGGCATTATAGTAAATGACATCATCAACAAAATAACCTTAGGGGCAAGGGTGTTTTCAGAATCTTAACCTCTGAATGGCCAGCAGTATTACAGCTTCCTATTACCAGATTAATAATATTTATGGTAGGTAGACTGCAAGAATAGGATCATACTATTTATTTACTTACTGTTGAAAGCCACCTCTGGCAAGAACGCATTTCCCATTAATCACCACCTTATCTCTGTAAAAAAGAGTTACTCTCAAGGACATCTGTATTATTCCCATTGTTTTATTAATACAAGAATAGCTCTGCTGTGGATTTTTTGACATTGAACTTTATTTATTTCCTAGATTTTCTTTTTTAGAGGGAGCTGAAATGCTTAAATAAACATTGAACTTCCCTAATAAATGAACTACTTAAGACCCCAACTGTAGTGATAAGATCCCAATATTTCCCTGAATATATTTTTATGTAAAGAAACTGCAACTCAGTATCTCTTTCTTTCCTTTTTTATCAGTTGAAACCCCAGTTATGAATTTTGAGTTTCTTCTGGGAGTGCTGATGACCTTGTTAAGTTGTGAGAGTGCCAGAAAAGTGGTGCCCTTCAGTCCAGGGGGTCAGAGAAGTGAAGCCAATTTCTAAGCTTGGGTCTTGTAATCAAAAATGCAGAATTCTCTCCCCTTTCACATAGGCTTTAGCCAGCATTTGAACCATTACCTATTATATGGGGCTGCAGAATGATCTGTTTTTCTAATTTTTCAAGAGCACTACATCCTATATTTTCAACTTTAAAAAATAAATCAATGTAGACCCAGCAGAGGACAATATCAGAAAAATTCTCTTTCCTGTAAGAAAAGCATTAGTGGAAAGCCTTGCACGAGCCTTATGCAGTGCCAGAATGAGGTGGTTGTGCCAGTAGAAGGGGTACCAATTAATGGTAATTTGCTGTTTAATTAGGTGTCCGGTACAGAACAATGGTGAGACACTTGTGGGGGTGGGAGGAGCCCCTGAAGGGCAGCTGGACACTCCTGCTCCCAAACTCAGGCACTGCTCCCACTGCAATGACTCTGGAGCCTGTCAGATGTGATGGAGGCAGGAATTTGTTTGCAGAGTGAAAGGTGTGATTCCAACCAGAGTAAAGGGCTCTGTCCTCTGTCCTGCCCCTCAGTCCAAACCGAGGGGGTGTGAGGATGCTCTGGGAGGGGTGCCAGCCCTGCAGCTGGCTTTGTGTGACTGCAGCCCTGTCCTGCTGAGAGCTGGGACCCCCCTTGCCACAGGCTGACACTGCCAACCCCACACACAGCAGTGAGAAACATCCCTGTGACAGGGGCTTCCTTCAGCACTGCCAAAAATCCCCACAGCATTTCCATCTTCCTGCATTTAAATTTGAATTAATAACATTTGTGGGGCAGCATGGGAAAATGAACTTAAATCCATCATTTGTCATCTCAGGATACTGAATTACACCATTACTGAAAGGGATACAGGGAAATGTGTCCAATAAACAGAGCACAGTTTGCACAATTTGCTTTGCATTTCCCACATCCTGCAACAAGAACAGGGTAGTCAGGCTCCTTAATGATCATAATATATGTACAGAAAGAGCAGTTCCCTCAGGGCTCCTGATTAATCAGGAAAATACTCATTTGTTCTGGCAGAAGTGATGTGCATCTAGGCAGGGCAAATGATGAACCCTAAGTGCACATCAGCCATCAAGGGCCAAAAGTTTCCATTCATTTAACTCATTTTCCCTCTAAGAAATAACACTCCATGTCTCAGCACTTGTTCTTGTCCCAGTTCTATTAGGGTTTTGTCTGGCAAAGGCAGAAAGAGGCCCCACATCCATTTTAGAGACTCTAAATGCATGGAGCTCCCAAATTAAGACATTTCTGCTGCTTGCTTAGATACCCCATTCAGGGGAGGACACGAAGCCTCAGCTGCTGTATCTGATCACTGGGCAAGAGACTTGGGAACAAGTTGGAAGATTTAAAGGATTTTTCACCAGCTGATCTAAATCCCTGCATGGTTTTTAGTACCCAAGAAGCTGCCCACTGATTGCAATCCTTCCTCCACTCCACCAGAGCCATATTAATTATGTTGTTTGGCACAGCTGTTGCCATCTAGAAGTTTGCAGTGTGGCATTTGAAATCTTTATTTCAGATTTTATTTTCTGTTCTGAGTTGGAAGTTTGCTAGTAATAGGTGAATCCTCTGTGCCTGACACGTATTTCCCTTAGTGTTCATTTTTAAATTAGGCACAGAAAGGACAAATTAAAAGCAGATGTGTCATATTTTTCTTCTGTGTGTTTGGAAGCTCACTCATGGAAATATCTTTGTCAGATAAATGAATTCCAGGTTACTGGGATAAACAGATGCAATAAAATACTCGTGTGTAGAAGAAACCCTTACAAAAATGTGATCCAACAACTCTTCAAGGAAATTGCCATGTAAGAGATCCAGCTTTGAGGCTTACCTCAGGCTTTTGCATAACATGATAGTTGGTACTTTAAACTGGAGAAAATGTGATGGGATCTTCTGGTATTTTTCCCCTTGCTTTTTCAATTTCATGGGATCAGCAGAAAGGGAAGGGAACCAAAGCTGAACTAATGCTGTGCTTTTGCCTCCACCACTGCCTGAGCACACGGCAGGGATTGCTTGGTGGAGAGCTGAGCATCTGTTACCCTTCTTATGGGCATCTCACAATTGCCAGAAAATGTGGATTTTTGGACTTGTTTTCAGCATAACATGAGAAAGAAGAAGACCAGAAATAAATGAGAAGGCTGAAATAGAATCAAAAACCAGTAGTTATTTAGTTTGGCTACTGATTTATTAATGTATTATAGTTAAGCACTGAGGATAAACCCTCACTTAAAAATGTTCCTCAGCTCTAGGCAGGATTATTTACAGGAAATAAAAACAGTTAAAGAATTAGAATGAAATCCTGCACGTACTGAGTCAACAGAAATGTTGCCACCAACTTTATTAAGACAGGTTTTAGCCCTAGATATCTACAAAGAACCACAATTCTCTTGCAGTGTGACCAGCAGATTAATATCTGACAACAGCAGTTTATCTTTCCCCACAGAATCCTTAATTTTTATGCAGCCAGCCTAAAAACTTTGCTCCACAAGTTTGTGCTTCAGTGCAAACCAGACAATGTTCCCTGCTCCTTTCAGACTGTTTGCTCACTGTCACCATTCCCATTTGGCTTAAGCACCTCCTGAAATTATTATTTTGTCTCCATGTCCCTTATAAGAATATTTTTCCTCTGAGGTATCTGCTTTCTCAGCAGCAATTTTAAGGCATTTCAGGCTGCAGAAGAAAGATAAAATAAACCCTGTGCTCATATATATCATAAAGAACATGATCCTTTAACCCTGTCCTTGGAAAACCCAGAAGCATTTGCTGTACTTCAGTGATTCTCCATATGCTTTTGCAAGGAACATTTTGCACCTGCCAGCACAACGCAGGACAAACAGCAGCGTTGCAGAAGGAAACATTAACTAATTTACACAAAGCCTTAGGTGGTCTATTAGCCCTTCATAAAATCAGGAATGTGTAATTACTGCATCCACGGACAGAATTAAATTTGATGGACTACAAAGAAGCAATGAGTGAAACAATTAACAACAAAGCCCAAGTAAACTGCTCTGATGGGAAGCCATGGCCTGGCTGAATGGGTCGGACAGTTCAGGTCTGTCAGGGTCTGTCAGCTCAGGGACTCTGCTGTCCCCAGGGACGTACCCACCCCAAACTTTTCACTCAGTGCAGACAGGTGAGCTCCTGTCACAGTCACCGCACCTGCTGATCCATTGCAGGTCGTGTAAGATACAACCAACAGCCCAATAACCTGCTCAGCACAGGAGTACCCTTCTAGCATCATTAATTTCATCAATCCATTCTTTCTCCTGTGCCTCTGGACAAAGTGGTTGCTCCTCCAAGCCTGATGCCATTGTAGGAGGATGCAGCTCAGTGGAGCACTGCTGCCAAGGGGGCAGTGCAGCAGCTGCTGTCCCAAAAGCCTGATGGAATAGCTGCTCCACAGGCTTTAGTTCATCAAGGTAATTGCAACTGCTCTGTGGCACAGTGAACAGTTACATTTGGGATGGCAAAATCCATCCAAAAGAAAAGCATCTCCCCTCTGCAGCTCTCCAGCCACGCAGGTTAATTGTGAGTACTTTGCAATGCCTGAGGTAAGGCAGGAACCTGGGGGGTTCTGTCACAGCTTCCATCCACAATTTGATTTAATGCCCTCCATGAACAATTGCATCTCAGTGCTTGTAATAAGGAAATGTCATAAAGGTACTTGCTGCCTGGTCCAACATCTTTTGGCTTTGACAGCTTAAATTTACAGCTTTAATTCAGCAGCCTGGAAGCTTGGTATTCTGTACACACACGGTGAAGGGCTGACAGAACAATATTTTATAAAAGTTCACCTGTGTTCAGCAACTCATGGAGGATATAACCCCTTGGACCTTGTGAAATGATTTGCAGACAAATTCAAACTCCACATTGTCCAGTGGCAAATTACAAAGTTCTAATCAAACCCCAGCATACCTGGATGTAATCACTGGAATGTTTTGCTTCTGTAGCATAAAGAGTTGAACTTCCAGCAGCTTGAACCAGTGCTCAGCAGGGTTCTCTCAGCCGTGAGCATCCCCAGCAGGAGGAGGAAAGGGTCCTTCAAAGCAAGTCAGATCTCCCTGCCCCTGATACCCAGGTTAGATAAATCCCCCAAACCAGTCCAGCTGAAACACAGAGCTCAATGTGCCCCTGTGACAGGGGCTGCCCCAGCAGCTCTGTGTGGGAGACTCTGGACAAAACAGCTGTGGGATTTCCGTGCTGTGCACGTGGCTGGCGTGCCCAGGACAATGTCACCCTGCTGAGGAAGGGAGGAGAACCCCAGGCACTGCCTGGGCTGCTCTTTAACACTCTGCTCCTTTTGCAATCCAATTTCCATCCCCTGGCTCTGCTCCTGCTATGTTCCCAGGGGTCATGGTAGGGGCTGTCACTAACTGCAGGCACTGCAAATGTCCCCAGTCTGGGCAGGAGATGCAGCTGTTTAATGAGCCCTGCTGTCATTACAGCAAAAATGAGTCAAGGACTTCCTTAAAAATGCCTCTTATTTATAGTATCATAGATTACCTTAATGTCTTTTAACTGGGATGTGCTTTGAAATACTGCACAAACATTACAAGATGCTCCTGAAATAATGGGAATTTAAACAGAATCTAACAAGGACAACATAAATATTGGATGGAAAGAGAAAAAGGATTTGTTGAAATCTTTGGCAAAGGAGTGTTCTTAGGAAAAGTCTGCACTTCTGAGCTGGAGTTTTAAAGCCCATCTTGCACATGGGAGTCAGTGCAAGTGTGTACTCTGGCACAACTTTTGCATTGTACCAGTTTTTATTTTATGGCATTAGTTTTAGTTTGTGCTTTAATCTGTAGTGGAGAGATGGAAAATTTGCTTTGTACCAACCTCTGTGTGTGTCAGTGCAGGCTTTCTGTGCCAGATAAACACATCTAGAAGAACTACAGCTACACATCCCTGTTAGAACAAGAAAAATATTTGAAGTATCTACATGGTGAATAAAGGAGATATCTGAGGCATGCTGATTTAAACCTGGCCAGGTCCTTGTGTTCCTACAGGGGATAATTATAGGTGAAATCTTCAATGGAACTGTATTATTCAGAGTAGGAGCATCTGCCAGTGCCCTTCCCATCACAACTCAAACAGCAGCAAGGAAATGAAGCAGTAATGACAGGGCTTCCATTTAGCCACTAAATCTCTTTTCTTAGGTATCCATATTTTAATGAGATTTACGTGCTTTTTAAAGTAGGAGACATTTTGATGATCTTAGATATAGTCTCTAATTAAACATTCTGTAATTAACCTTGGTTTATCTATGTCAAATGCCAAGGAATTTGAGCAAGCCAGGTTAAGCCCTACTTTAAGACATTCAGGGAAAGCAATGTCTTACACCAGGCTTTCTAAAGCAGGACAGAAGGATGTCCCTGCACCAGAGATCCCTGCTCTGTGGAGCAGAGCAAGGAAAGCCCAGGCTGATGCTGCTGTGTCAAGGCTTGTAGGCTGGATGTGCTCCCAGCCCAGCAGCCCACAAGCCTCTTCCCCTGGCTTGGTTGGAAATTCTTGCCTCTCTTGACTCATTCAATTTTTTTCCCAACCTTTGATGAGATTCCCATATGGGATGTGGCATCTGTGAGCCACAGATTACTTTAATCTGAAAAGAATGGCTTGGAAAATATACAGCTGACATAAATATACTGAGTTTTGAATGTCTTCATTCTCACATGCCAACGTATAACATTGCATTCCAGAAAAATACATTTAAAATAATAATTGCAATGGATTTGTAGAGGTCTGGCTCCTGTCTCACAGACAGATCTATGCCATACTCTCCTTCGCTTGCTACATCTGTGAAACATCCATTATTTTTCCATGGTGTAAATGATCTCATTTCTGTTGCTTTCCCTGCAACACAATGCCACGTTCATTCCTCCTTTGGAAATTTCAGGAAGAGAAGCAATTTGTAAGAATGACAGGGAAATGGCTTCTCATCTGTGTACACCACAGCAATCTGACACACAGAGAGAGGCTCTGCTGAGATACACAAATCCTAATTCCCACTGAGTTTCAAGCAGTCCAGATTAAAAAAAAAAAAAAAAAAGAAAAATCCAAACTGACATCAACCAATTTGATCATAAAGATTTTAATTCAGCATAGGTTAATTGAGAAGTCAGATTTACTGCTATCACTTCTGGAGAGGTGGGAGATAAGCGAACACAATGACTCTTTATCAACAATATGGGGACTTCATTTAAAGAGAGAGCATTAGGTTACAGGCTGGAAGATTAGTAGCAATCAGCCTGCTCTCAGAAAAGAAAATGCACTGGGTGATAAAGATAGAAGGCAGGAAGCTGGGTGCATAGAAATGAGGTTTGATGCCAAATATTACTGGTCAAATCTCAGCTATCTGTCAAGCTGGCACTGATCATTGCTGATGCACAATTATTATTACTCACCTGTGATCAGGTCATTTACCACTACCAAGCCAATGGCTCCTCCCACCCATTTCATTTCTTAATGGCATTTTAATGAAAAAAAAGTCCATCTAATACCTCTTTGAGATGACTAACCATTGTGTAATAGTACATAATGGTATATGAAATACATTTCCTTTTTCCCAATCACCCATAAAAGATATCAGCTGTTATTCTGTTCCTTAGCCACAGCTCCATAAATCTGAGTGCAGTTCTGCTTTTAGAGGTGGCAGGCTTATTTTTCCTTTTTCTTTGTGTGCCATGTGTTTTCCATACCAAAAAGTGCCTGTTTTGTTGCAAGTGACAGAAGGAGAATTTAAAGGGATGCTGGAGGATCATAAAGATTCCCCTCTACCCAATCCAAGCCTGCATTCACCTTACTGTTCTGCTGACTAAAGAATTAGAAACTATTAATATTGTCTCTGCTGGCAGGTCAGAAAAATACTTATTCTGTAGTCGAGCAGATTAATCCAAAGGGGAAAATAACCCTGCAAAGCCCTGCAAAAGCTGCTCTCTAACCAAGCCACTTTCCAAAGCCAGATGTTTCCAATCTGTTTAAGTGTTAATCTCATGATACGTCTTTTTATGCCTACTGAAATGATTTCAGCATGTATTGAACTATTAGAGAATTCATAAAATTAGGGCAGCTCTTATTTATGAAGGAGCTTTTTGGATGAAGCCCTATCAGTGTGTTTGTGAGTCCTGTGCTCATGTTAATTATTGAGGCATGCTGGGACCTCTCCCCATTAGGTTTTTTGATGGGCTCTGGATAGTGCCCAACTTTGGCTACTCCTTTTAAACACAGTGAAATCAGAGGCAGGGTAGAAGTGGGTAAGTGGGCAGAGGCTGAGGTCAGAGGTACAGTTTTTCAGAGCCTGTGTTGGGTATGGAAAGCAGATTTGCAAATGAAGGCACTGCAACCCAGTCTGATATCTACTCCAGCAAAAACAGGGTAACCATGAAAGGTGGTTATAGTTACCCATTCATCCTGAAAGCTGGAGGGATTATTTTCCTTCTTACATACACCTCCTCAGATGTTTTCTTGGTGTGACTTTGGTCTCTTCTGATAAAGAGCTGGTTTGAAATACGACAGCCAGACTGAGTTTTTAGCTGAGACCCCTTCCATGGCAGGTGCTGATGGGCTCTGCTGTCAGGGCCCACTGTGTGGAGAATAATGGCTTGTGAGAGGAAGGTCACAGGAAAGGTCAGGAGGCAGCTCAGGACGCCTTGCATTTCATGTCAAGGATCTTAAAGGGTCTAGGAAGGCTGCAAAAACTTCCCTCTGGGGCTGCTGACTGACAGATCAGCGTCGTGATTATAAACCGATTTTGATAAATCATGTTGATCTATTGTTTGCATGTGGTTTTAAGAGAGCTGGTGGTGAGCCGTGCATTCCTGTGGCATCCTAGAGCAAATCCATAGGGAAAAAAGGGAATTATGCCTTGCTCTGTGTCCTGCTGGCACACAGGACAAGGGAGCAGGACCATCTGGGAGCAGGATCTCCACACCAGGAGCTGCCCAGCCTTAAAGTGCAGCTCTCTCTTCCCATTTTGTGAATCTCCACAGACATCCCAGGTCCCCAAGGGCCATTTAACCCCTGAATCCTTCAGCAAAGTCCCTCTGGCTAACAAGCAGGCAGCAGATTCTGTCTGTGGGAACTGGCTGGCAGAGAATACGTGCAGTATTCTGCATCTGTGCTTACCCACACAGGGTGAGGAGTTTATCATGGGGCTTAAGGATGATCCCTTTATAAGTGTGGTATGAGATGAGGAAGAAGAATCAGTTTAAAATTAAAATGAGGATTTTTCAACTCGTCCTTAATATTTATAAGGCTCCTTTTGCCTTACAGACAAAATCCTCGAGGAGAAGATGGAAAGCTGTTCATCCTTATTTCTTGTGCCTTTAGTTCAGCTTCTCATTGTTTATATTATTCTAAGCAAAATAACTGTTCTGGAAATGCAGTCATTTACAAAATCCAGTCTACTAAGCCTTAAACAGCATAGACATGTCCTGCTATGTTTGTTCCTTTGTTGTTGCTCTGGCATTACCACACATTTTTCCATGTAGGAAAGGAAATCCCGTGGAGACCAGATAATAAAGGCTTGAATTTCCAGGGCACAGTGTCCGTCTCGCCTCTTGACCTGTTTGACACCCTCTTTCACCAAACCTGCATTCACTGAATCCAAATAAACAGCCAGCCATCAAAGGAAATACTTAAAAAGGATTGTTCATGGTTAGCCTTGATGAAATATACATTGGAAAACTGCATTTTAATCACGTTTGGAGCTCTGCATTTCAAAAATGGTTTTGTTTAACTACATCAGACTTGTCATTCAGGGAAGTTTCCTTCCGTAGGATGCCTGCATTTACAAGTCAACTTAACCAAACCCAAACAAATTTCCCAGGAGGCTGCAACAAACCAGACGAGCATCTCACACACTCAGCTCTGACCTCTGTGCTGTACCAGGTGTATCCCTGCTCTCTGCAAGATTCCAAGGTGCTGCATGTTTATACAACATCACCAGTTCTCAACAGGGTGTCATGAGGATTCATCAAAATCACTGCAGTCACTTGTTGGAACAAGCTTTGGCTGAAACTCCCCACTTGGCTCCACATCAGTTTGCAAAGATTAATCCTGTGTCCCAGTCAGCCTGCCCTGCCTAAATCCCCTGATCATCCTGGGCTGCACAGAATTGTTGTGCCTTGGTTTATCTTAGAAATAACTATTTCATGGTGTTACCTGAAATTATCCTTTGCATGTAAGTTAGAATTGCTGAATTAATACAAGTTTGTTAAATGCTCCAGGACATCTATCCTTCTTGAATTTTTCAGTACCATCATCTTTATCTTGCTTTAATGAAGATCTAGCTATAATCTGAGCAAAGTGTCACCTGTTGATGCAGTTATTTAGGAAGAATGTGCAGTTCAGAGCTGACTGAAGAGCAAATATCTCAGACAGAATTGTTTGATGCCAAATGACATGGTTATTTTGGGCCAAACTTCTTGGGCATCATTTGCTGTGTCTCCCACTGCTGTCATTTTTGTGTGACACAGTTCAAAGGCACAGGCAGATTGAAAGGGCCTTGTATCCTCTCATCTCTTGAAGGCACATATCCCTATTGCACACAGGATATTGCAGGCAGAGCACACAGCCAGCCAGCACAGGATAATCTGCCACAGGCAACATACAGCTTGTGGCCTTCCAAATTCTGCAGACAGCACAGGAAAACAAACAGCAGCCTTACAGACTTAATGGACTTTTAATGCATTTGATGGATTCTGCATCAGCAGTTTCTAGTGGAACATCTAAACAGGGAAAATTTCCTTCCCATGGAGATTTTGAGGAGAAAATGAACTGACAGTGCAAAGGCTCCTCTTTGCAACACTTGGATGCTGTGCAGGAGAACTCAGTGGCCAGACCCAGAGTCTTCATCTTTTCTGAACCATCCCTGAGTTTTCCAGGATCAGGAACTGAGCTGTGTCCCAGGCACAGGCTGGTCACGTACCACAGCAGTGAACAGAGGCAAAAGGCAGCAGAAAACTGTGACCTCCTTGGTCAGGACCATTTAACTCAACTCCCCAGAGCTGGTGAAGAGGAGGCACAGAAACTGGAGCTGGGAGTCTGCTCCCATGCCCAGGGAGAAGCTGTGGCTTTAGACAGAGAGTTGTTCTGCAGTTATCAGGAAGAAGACAAAGCCTTAAATTCCTTTGTTGAATCCATATAGGCAGCAGTGTGACACATTCCTCCTAGTCACATATCCTTGACTTTGTTACTTTTGCATAGTCTTTGAACTTCAGCTATTGATAAATAAATTGGTTTACAAAGCAGACAGTAAATCACCATTCACTGCTGAGCTGCTATTGTGCCACTCATTTGTAAGGCAGCTTTCAAGCTTTTTTTTAATCAGTTTGGCTTGACATTTTGTTTTCCTACTATTATTTATGAGCTCTATCTTATGAATGGATTATGTAAAATAGTTTAATTCCAGTTGTTGCAATTTCTCAGATGTCATCACACAAAAGCTTGCTTTGAGTAGAACGCTCAGGTCCAGATTTTGTTCTCAGCTGTGCTGATAACAAATTAGACCATCATCCAAAGGGATCAGAAGGGTTTTCCTCAAATTTACAACTGTTATGAGCTTTTAGGAAAAACATTTGAGCAATGCTCTGCTCAAAGTAAGCAAAGGCACATTGATGCCTTTCAGCAATGTTCTGCAGACAGGGCCAAGCCACTAAGCCACTGTCCTCAGCTCAGAAGCTGAACCTGGTGATTCTTCCTGCAAGGAATTATGAGCTGCATTCAGCTGTGACTTGACTGCTTTTGTTATAATGGCAGAAATGGGGATGGGTGGATTTTAGAACAGTTGCTTTCTAAGATTTTGGATGCACTCAGTCACTTCAAAGCAACTAAAACCTCGGTAGCTATTTAAAGCAAAGCACTTCAGTCCCCCTCTGATGGCAGGTGTTAGCTCTTCTCTGAGACAGCAGGCTACTGCTGTAGTGAACCAACAGCTCTTAAGCCTTTGCAGATGACAAAAATTGTGCCAATTATTACTCTCCATTTCACAGGTTTCTCTGATCTCTCAGCATCTGACTTTGCACCTGAGTGTGGAGCAGAGCCCGTGTAAAAACAAGAGCTTTGTTGCTAAGGAGCATTTGGGATGTACTATTGCTATTTATTTCCCTATACAAAATGCTACTTCATTTCCTGAGATGAAATATGTGATGTGGCCTGCAGCAGGTGCAGATAAGGTGCAGGATCATGCAAAGCAGAGAGAAAGAGTGGCTACAAATTTCTGCTTTGTGTTGGCTTGCTCAGGTTGTTGCTCTGTGGTTGCCTGGACTCAGGGCACTCGGTCAAGGGCTCAGCTCCTGCATTCACCCAATGTTTTATTGGAGCCCAGGCTGGCATCAGAGTAGGAGCTGGTCCCTGGGAATCCTCACAAGGAGCCAAACAGATCACATTTGTCATCTCAGCACACAGACCTGGGCATGGCTCATTTCTGTGACATCCTTGTGACAACACGCAGCCATGAAGATGATGGATGTCACCCAAACCATTACAGGGCAGTTTTCAGTGGCTGCAAACACAGAGCGAGGCAAAAGGCACCAGCTCTGTGTGTGTAAATGAAGCAAATACAGCCAGAGGCATGGGGACTGCACCTTTCAATCAGCTCCTTTGGCAGGCCTTTCCAGGTGTGCCTGGCTTTGCATGCAGGCAAGGAGAGCAGGCAAGACCTGATGGCCCAGCCTGGTGCCTGAGGCCTCTCCCTCATGGCCAACAAGTTTTGCTGGTGCTCTGCTGCACCCAGCAAAGCCCTTCCCTCTTTGGACCACAGAAGGCCCAAAGACTGCTCTGGGTGAAGGGAGTAATCCTGCACAGGGCCTTTAAGAGTAATTTATCCTTATTTAGAAAGGCATGTTATTCTAATGGCATCCCATGCCAAGCATGCTACATTTAAATGTTCCTCACTGGTTACAAATGTGACCTTCATTAACTCGTCTTTGTGCAGGAGTTCTACAGGAACAGCTCATTGCATTTTCAATTTAATTTAATTCGAATGATAATTTAAAAGTTGTTTGATGCAAATGCGACCATCTGCATCCTCGCAGCTGACACAGTTTTTAAAGATGGGTTTGTCAGCAGGGTGGGGGGAGCTTGATGGGGAAGAAGAGCCACGAGCTCCCAGGAGCAAACTGGGGATGCCTGGGAGGGGAGAGGAGAGGAGCTGAGTCGAGCAATTGCTGGTTATGAAAGTTGTAGGTGACTATTAAATTCTGGAGTGGTGATCACAAGTCATCAGACCGTGCCAGCTCATGGCACTGCTTGTCTGAGCCCAGTAACTGCCCAGGTATGTGCTGACCAGACCTGTTGTGACTCAAAACACAGGGAAATTCAGCTGCCAGGAGGGGCTGAGCCAGGTTAACAGCCCAGCAAAGACCTGTGCCTCTTGTAATGGCTTTAATTACTGTCAGGGACAACGCTGTCCCCAAACTGAGAGCTCACAGTGACTGATAGAAGGAAGGGAGTTGTGCTGCACATAGAAGCTCTTGTTTTGTTGTGACTAAATCTAAGCTGCAGGTTTCTGAGGACAAGTGCAAGCCTCTTCCTCCCCCCTGCAGTACTGGATGCTTGAAGGCAGTAAACAATAATAATAACAACAGTGTTAATGGCTGTTTGTTCACACTTGCTACTTGGCTGGCAAACTTTGGATAACTCAGTAAAAGTGAAACTCTGAAGTGTTGCACTGACTTTTATAGAACCTGGTCTGGGCTGACTGCTGATTTCTTCCTAAAGTAATATGATCAAATGGGCTGTGTCCATTCCAGGCTTTTGAAAAAGAGCCAGAGGCAACATTTTGCCCCTAATGCTTCCCTGCTGGCAGCCTTGGTCAGGTTGGATGGAAAGGAGCTCCTTGCTGAGTCCTCACTCTGCAGCAACAGTTCTCCTACCCCAGGGAGCCCTGCTGCGAGTCTGAGCATCTCAGGTGGCTCCACAAACCCTACCTGAGCTCTGCTGCAAAGGGAAGGGAGCTGCACCCTGGAAATCTTCTGTATTTCAAAGAATGCTGTCTTTGGCACCTGTGTGCAACAGGCTCTGCATTTATGTCGTGGAAATGTGGTTGAAAGCTTTTAGCTAAATTTGCAAACATCAACTCCCTTGCCAGTGTGAGGGTGAATGAGGGAAATGAGGAAAAATTACACTTTCTGGTCAGGAGAGGGGATTGGGCTGGCACTGTCTGTGGCTTGGGAGATCTGGTTTTAATTGTTCATGTCACTCTGTGTTCCTGAGAGCTGAATTTTCTCTTCTGATTTCTAGCGAAACTCAAAGTGCTCCTGCAAAAGCAGCCCACACCAATCCCTGGCACTCCCAAGACAGATCCCTTATTAAGATAAGTGTGCAGAATTCATTGTCTCACACCTAGGAACTGCAGGAAATACTGTTAGAAAACCAGCACTTTCTGTTGCAGAGACTGAACTCCTGGTGCATTAAGCTAAAACTTTTCTCACCCTTCATTTAAAACCATGTTTTCTGCTATTTCGCTTGAGCTCCCTAAACTGGGACAAGAGAGATCACAACACCTTTGACAGCAATGCCTAAAACTCTTCACAGGGCTCAGGTGTTTTATTTTGTGGTGTTTCAGGTGCCCCTGAGAGCTGTGTTAGCAGTCACTCAGGAATACCAAAGCCTGGGGATGCTTGTGTGCCTGCATCTTAGGGAGCAGGATGCACAAATTTCTCTGTTAAAACTTGGTCCCATTTGAAGTCCACCTTTCAAGCAGCCTGGTTCTCTATCTGACAGTAGAAAACTAAATGCAGCAATCTGATTTTTAATGGATGGCTTTCTCTGCAAATAATATTTTACCTGTATTTATGGGCATTAAAATATTATTTAAGTCAGTTTTTGGGAACAAGCAGAGAATTGCCAGATTTTCTTATGAGAGCTCAGACTGAGTGGATAAGGTGAACAGAAGCTTTATATTGCCTCTGTAAGGCTGATTTCTGCTCCTTCTGCTCTGTGTCAGTGCTGCTTCTCTCCAAACCCATTAGACAAACACTTAACAGAAAAAGGCAACCCCTCAGGAGAGCCTTCCACCTCCTGGAGAGATTTGGAGGAGAGCTTGCATCTCTACCCATTAGAGAAAAAGTACTTTTATCTTTTAAGTTCAAATGATGGATCCAAACAACATATGCTAGGAATGAACACAGTCTTGCTGAGAGAGGACTTGCCAAATCTAAGGCTGCTTCAGCAATAAATAATAATCCTAATTAGGCTCCTTCCCTCAGGAGCACCCAATTTTGTGATATTGATACTACATGGCATTGGAGCCTCTCATCTTAACAGCTATTCAGAACACCATTGAAGTGTTAGAAAACCCCCACCACACACAGAAAAGCACTTTTTTTTTGAAAGCAGACACTTAGAGAAAGTCACATTACTTGTGACTGTATTTTCCTATTGCTGTGTATCAGCTACTTCTGAAAATTAAGGGAAAAAATGAAACAGCAGCTGGTCTCACTAGTGCATTGCTATGCAAGACAGAAAGCAGCTATTTTACATGAATACTGATTGCAGTGGGAGAAAACCATGGACACTTTCATTTTCCCACAACACTCAGTTTCCTGGTATCAAACATCTCTGTAATAGAAACCTTATAGTTTGGCTTTCAAGAGGCAAAATCTCTTTAGCTGGTGTGTTAGAAGGACTGCAGATTTCATCTGTCACTGAAAATCCTTCTGTGCTTCCTCTACAAACATACAAACATCAAATGGTGGAGCTCTTCCAAGGCTGTCAGCTCAAATATCCTTTTCTGGCCTGGAAGATGCTTAGAAAGGGAAGTTTCAGAAACAGAGATGAGAAAACTCCAGTCCCAACTTCTCCATGCTTGTTACAGAAACTCCCACTACAGGCATTGCCCCTTGCTGCTAGTTCAGCTGCAAGGCTGAGAACTCATCTATTTTTTCCCTTTGGATGTCTGAGCTTTGGCTCTCTGCTCCAGATAAACCTTGAAAGGATTGAGAGGAAAGGAATGGTGCTTTTCCAGCAGCAGTTCTGCCTAGCCCAGTTGGGAAGCCATGGCTGACATGCCACAAACAGCCAGCAAGGGGGTCTGTTAGTGCCTTTGTTGTAGGAAAATTTCAGCAGTGCTGGGGTAAGAACCCCCCAACAGCTTGGTAACTGAGCCTTCACCCCCTCGTGTGCTCATAAATGAAACATAAAGCAGCCGCCCGCTCCTGCAGACAGCCGTGTTCTAATAAATCATGGAAATAATCTGGGAGATTCACTGCCCTTTATTTCACTTGAGTCCTGTAACTCAGCTGTTAATTGGATCTGGGATAAAAGCTGCTTTACTGCGTGTTCCCTAAGCAGGATTCTGTAAAGTTCTTTCCAGAATAACAACCTTTAGCACTGCCTGCTTTGTTTTGCTCCTGTCCAGCACAAGGAGGAGAGCAGTAAAGCAGCACGGCCAAACTCAAGAGAATTTTCCGTGTTGCTCTCCCAGGCTGTTCCTGTTTGCCCTGGGAGTGTCCCAGGGAAGGTTCATCCTGGTTTTTGCAATGTCAGCACAGCTGCTTCTGCCTCCAGTCCCAAAGCAGTGGTTCCCAAGGGGCCTGGCAAAGTGAAACCCCTTTGGAGCAATTATCCAAGGCTGTTCTAACCAGAAAATATTTTATCTTAATGGTTTTTCAGAAAGATCTTGGAAAATTCTGGTGTTTTAATTGACATAATGTACCTTTTCAGCTAGGAATTTCATCAATTAAACAGATGTAGGATGTACAACAAAAAGGCATTTGGAGGGGTTTTTCCCCTTGGGAAGGTGAACCCCAAATCTGTTTGTTCCTTGGCTTCCACTCATTGCATCACAGAACAAATTTGAGGCTTTTTTAGGACAGCTGGTTAAAGAAATGAATAAAACCTGTACCTATGGGAATGAGGAANCCCCCCCCCCCCCCCCCCCCAGTATTTTCTCTCTAAACTTAAATCCTAAAACTTTTAGGAAGAAGATTTGCTGCGAGGTGTCTTGTCTAGAAGGTGTCACCTCCCTGGTCCTGTCCTGTGCCGTGTGTGTGGCATCAGCTCAGGATGTGGCCCCTGTCCCCTGCCAGCACTTGCTCTGCCTTGCTGTGCACAGAAAGCACCGAGGGCTCTGACTACTGAGTTTATTGTTTACAACCCTAACCTGAACCAGTATCTAGGAGCAACAGCAACATAATTAGCTTTAGCAATTAACACTGCTTAGCTGAAGCTGCTGTAGGACCAAAGGCACTTTTTCAGTCTGCAAAAGCAGCAATTAGCATTTCATTAAGGTAACAAGCCTGGCTAAGACTCCTGAGCCTGCTGGGGTCTGCTGATCTAATTTTGGGATCCATCGATAAGCCCTAGGGACACTAAAGTGAGATGCATCAAGGCTTTCACCACCACCACGGTGGGAAAGGTGACTGGAAAGGGGTGGGAAGGTTTTGTCTGTCTGGGTTAGTTAACAGTGTAGCTGTGAGGTGTCACTGGGCAGCACCAGCTCTGAGAACACTCGGTGCAGTTGGGACTGTACAGCCCAAAGATTGAAACTGGGGCCTCATGGGACCCCAGGAAGCACAGGTGGTTCAGGGAGGCTCTTCCATCTCCAGCTTTCAGGTTTTACCTCTATTTTCTGTCTTATCTATATCCCCAAGCACACATCCTTTTTGTTCATTTTCTGAAGGAGAATCTATTTCTGCACCAGTTTCACATTCAGTTCTTTGCCTGGTTTGGTTTGAAACATTACACATGTGTTGGGAGAGAGACATCTTTCTTTCTTTTTGGTGGCTTGGGGGTTTTTTTTAAGTCTTGCCTGCAGCTGTGGCTTGGTGGTTTGTTCACCTTAAATCTGAGGTCAGGGAAAGGGGCTGGCTGCACACAGGCTCTGGGTCAGAGTGGGCAGGGACAGTCCCTGCTGTGCCCCCCCTGGACACTGGGGAGTTGGGATGCACCTCATGGACACACAGCTTTAGAGCACCAGGTTTCTAAAGCCAGGAGCTGTAATAGAGTGCACACCCCTCCCTCCCATCATTCATGCACATTTAACTCCAGCAAACAGTCTTTAGTGGTTTTTCCAGGAAATACCACTATAGAATCAGCAGAAAATACCTTTTTTTTACTGTTCTTTGGCATAACATGGGACAAAACCCATCTTGCTGTGATGCTTTGTGATGTTCAGGGTTATTACCCAATGCAGCTGTTAATGAAGTGTCTATTCCTTACAACCTGTGCTTTATGTAATCAGTAAATTCCAGCAGTCTGGAAGTTTGATAAAAAAGTAGGCACAGACCTGTACTTCTGTGGAAGAGACTGATATGATAAAGTCAGGAACTTTCTAAACTGCACTTTTATTGGAAAGTCTTTCTGTTGCAACAAGCAGAGCTTTGGTGTCTCTCTCCTGAACCAAAGAAGAGAAACTGTTGGAGTTTGGAGAAACTTTGCTACAGGATATTGCATTTTGCATTTCCATAAGGACTTTCTCAAAACAGCTTGTTCCTGGACATGCAAGAAAAGTAGGAATGTTTTCCTGATTCCTGAAAACTTACTAAGGAGGACAAAGAGTGCTCCTCCATTCATTCTTTACTTTGATTAAATGAAAAGTTTTATTTTATATCTGGATATATCAGGCTTGGGATTTTTTGGGGGGAAGCATAAAACAAAGGTCTCTAATCTGCCTTCCAGGGAGTTTCTGCCCCTGAGCTGCATGGAGGGGAAGGAGCCTGGCAATGGGACACCCATGCACAAGCTGGGGACAGGCTCCCTCCTTGTGATGCTGGTGTTCAAGGCCCTCTAAAACTCTGTGACCCCAGCCTGGTCACCAGGGTTTGTCACAGCTCATTACACAGCAGGAATGTGGAAGCTCAGTGACCTTTCCCAGAGGGACAGGCAGAAAAGCAACAGCACAAAAGAGGGAAGAAAATGTTGTACACTTTAGAAGATAAATAACTGAATGTTATTGTGATGGAAAATACTGGGCTGACAATGGGTACAGACAAAAATGTTCCTTTAAGGGTCCTGGTTCTGAGATTTGGACTTTTATTTGTTCAGCTGGGTGCAGCTTCCCTTGCTGCCCTGCTTGGCTATCAGGGAATTTCAGCAGGCTGGGGAATAACTCTCAGGTCCAAGTTAAAGTGGGATGTGGGGAATCTGAGCTCCTTGGTGATGCACTGAACTGGGGATGTCTTTCCTGGCCTCCTTCTGCCAGGCAAAGGAAGGAAGAGACCTAAAGTGATATTTTTAAACCTATTAAAAAGTCAAGGCAAACTTTCAGCCTTTGTCCTCAAAGCTCTCCCCTTTGCAGTGGGGGATTGGAGCCCCTGGGACTGCTCCCAGCTCTGAGTCCAGAGTTTCTCCTTTAAACAGGTCCAGGTTTCCAACCATCTTGTTTCCCCTTTCATTTTACTTCCAGTTTTTATTTAATCTGACTTCTCCAGTCTCCTGAGACAAACTGATTAATTCTTTTCCCCTTCGTAGTCCCCTGAGTCCCTTGTTCAATCTTTCCTGCCTCAGTGAGATCTTAATAAATGCTGCCTGTGGCTGGAAGTGGGATTGGGTCTTGGCACTGTAATTAATTCTTTACTTCCTCCATGGCTTCAATCTGCTATTTACAGCTGTCAGCCCCTGCAGGAGCAGAGGTTTGCAGACTGCCTCCAACTTTTCCCTCTGATTAATGTGTTATATCCACCTTGCTTTCTCCTTGCTCTTTTGCACTTCTTGCTTTGCCCTGTATCCAGTTTAGTGTTGACACAGGAAAACACTGCTGGACTTCCAGGCAAAAATGGAGACAGCAATTGCCAGGCTTTTCTATTTGCTTATGCTCTGTTATTTGAAAGCCTCTAGTTCAGGCTGCCTGCTTGTGGTAGGACATCCAGACCCTTGCAGCAGCATGACCATGCTCTGACTGTAATCTCCCTAATTGCTTTCTGGAGCCTCCAGTAGCAGCTTGGGGGATTTTAACTCCAGCACAGAAACTGTCAGTCTGGATGGAAGCAGCTTGGAGGGAGGTGGGTGAGACACAGAAATGAGTTGAGGACTGGAAGGTCTGAATGAGGAAAGGGTTTGTGGCTGTTGGCAGATCAGCACGTGGGAGCACAGTGAATGCTTGAAGCCTGCAAATACTACAGAATTATATAGGCTAATACGACAAAATATAAATAGGAGTGGATCAAAATTAATCAGGGGATAATTGAGCAGAGTGGGGGAGCTGCTCCTTGCTGGCTGTGGGAGCCTCCTCCAGCAGGGAAGGAAGCCCCAGTGCTGGCCCTGTTTTATCCTGAGGGAAATGCCTCAGCCTGGGACCTGCCCAGGGTTTCAGCAGTGAACTGGAAAGCTGCATTCAATATGCCAGTGAGGAAGCGAATGCAAATTTCCTCCTTCTCTCTCTTTTGGGTGAGATTTATGCCACCTCCACATGCACAGCCTCCTGGCAGCAATAAATCACAGAGGGGGAGGGAATGCTGCAAGGAAACCAAAGGAAACAGATACCCTGCAGTTTCTGTGTGCAGGGCAGGGAGAAGGGATGTGTGCAGATCAGCAGCTGCTTCCAGGCATCACAAACCTGGTTCAGCACACACTCCCACTCCTTCCCAGCACTACATTGGAGATCACCCACCAAAACCTGGGGATTTACTTTTTAGTCATCCCCCTTCCCTCCCCCCTGTGCCAGGGTTGTGTGTGCCCAGTCTGGGATGGAGCCATCAACCTCATCTTGGCAGAGGGGTCTGTTAGAGATGAGCCCTTTCCCTGCTCCGTGCCAAAGTTCTCTCCAGCATCTGATGGATCCCCCAGGATCCCAGGCCTGGGCTGCATTGCAGACCTAAGCTAAGGGTGTATCCCCAGCCCCCTCAGCCACTGGGACCCATGGAAAATACACCTGGGACCTGTGGAAAATACACCTGGTGTCTGGGTTCAGCCCAGGGAAAGCAGAAGAGCCACACAAGCAAAACAAGCAAATGTACCCTAGGAGTATCTCTCATTTGGGGACTGGAGAAGCTCCAGCAGCCCCCTCTCCTTGGGCACTGCCAGTCAGCTGTCCTCAGCTCTGCCCTGCAGAAAAAAGCAGGACAAGGCCAGGGACAGGCACTGCAGGGCAGCAGCTCAGTGCTCTGCTCCTTCTGCACCTCCTGCAAAAGTGCCCTGAGAAACCTCCTTGTCTTTCCCCAGTAGCCTCAGCCACCTCCTGGCCTTACCTTGCAGCCCCTGCTCCTGGGCTCTGGCTGGGCACTCCTGGAGGCACAGGAGCTGCTGAATCCCCTTCCCACTGGCCACGAGCAGCAAGGACAGCAAGGCACAAGGGGAACAAGTTCCCTCCAGTGCATCCTGCCCAGCACCCCTGCAGGGCTCAGCCCAGGGAATGAGCCTGCCTTCATCCTCTGGGAAAGGCATTTGGCTGCTGCCTGGAAGCACCTGACTGGTTTAATCCCCTTTCAGTGCAGAGCTCTGATGAGCCCCCAGCAGAACTAGGACAGCTAAAAATACTCAAGAGCACAAAGGAAGTAGTAATTTGGGTAGGAGTGAACTGAACTGATTGATCTCAAATCAAAAGGTTCAAGAGGTGCAAAACGTGGTCTCATCAGGACAAGCATCGGAAAAGGAGCAAAGATGTGGCCCAGTCACAGAGCTGAAGAAAAGCAGCAAAACCAAAAGATTTTGCTAAACTTCACAGCAACAGCAGCAGAGCCTGTACCAGCAGAGCAGGGAGGTGCCTGCTGATTCCCCACCATATGCTGACTTTACCTTTACTGTCAGTCTAAATTCTGCCAATTATTAAATTATCCAACTTGCAGCAGGAACGCTGTTAGATGTGATCCAAATGGTGTCACTACAATTATGGTAATTATCTGAAAACAAGCCAATTACTTCCCTCCTCCTCGTGCCAGTTGGTACCAAGATAGCAGCTGTTCGAGGCAAATTTGTTATCACGTTACTGTACATTTGTTAAAGGTTGAGGTTATAGATTCTAGCCTTTTAAATATTAAAGATGCTATAAAGTCATGGAGTGTATAACATATTAGGATTTTTTTTAAATGTCGGGAAGGGAGAAATTTCTTTTATATGCCAAGAGAAGCAGTGGGAAAGTGATTTACTCATGGTGGCTGACTGGAAATGTGTACTTTGCAATCAGCATACAGCCAAGCTATAAATTAACCTGTGTCAGCTTGTTACCTCTACCCATGCAAAATGAACTAAATGCAGAAGTTTTCTGAGGATCTTTTACATTTTCCATCTTTCTTCAGTGTTGGCATTCAGGATGTTCCACACATCCAGAGGCATCTTGCAGGCTTGGCCCCTCTACTGGGTGCACTTTCAGCAGTTTGTTCAGTTTGTCGAGTGTTTTGGCTCATTTAATCTTGTGAGAAGCAGCACCGCTCCCCCATGGAAGTGAAGGCAAAGGAGGGCCCAGCTCTGCCCCAGGCAAAGAGAGTAGGGCCAGCGTTGGGCAGAGCCACAGGAGACTCTTCATCCTGTGAAGAGCCTTCTGAAAACTCGTGTTATCAGGGCATCCTTTATTTTTGAACCTGTTCATACTAAGGACAGCCTTGCTTGAATTGCTGAAGGTGTCAGACACACAAAGCCCAGCACTTGCAGCTCCTGCCAGGGGTGCAAATGAAGAACTTTCAGAGCACAGGCCAGCGTGGGCTCTTGTTTTGCCCAGACCTTCCTTGTGCAAACCAGTCTTTCATCTCATGTCAGCCACCATAGCCTCACTTGGACTGACCTTAAGTTTTTTTCCATATGATGTTTTGAAATCTTTGCCTTTGATGTGGGTAAAATACTTCTTTCAATAAATGTCAAGAGCAGATTAAAGAAAATTAAATGGCAGAAAGAAGAGATTCTGCCTTTTGGCTGGAACAGCATTTTCATGACAACTGAGTGAATTGACTATGAAAAATGTGAATTTTCCTCTCTGTGCTCAAGGTACAAGCCAGTGGGATCTCTTTATATCCATGAGCTTTACACACACTCCCATGCATCTGTAATCCCCTGCAGCTTGTGTGCAGCTACAGAGCCAAGGCACAGGGCAGAGCTCAGTCCCTGGGAGCAGGTTAGTGGCATTAGCCTGCTGCTTTGCTTGAAATAATTAGCCATGCTCACAGATGACCTTCTCAGCAAGCCCTAAAGGCTGACAGATTTGGGTTATATTGAGCAGTAGAGGGAAGCACGTTGCAGAGTGCTCCTCCTGCAGAAATCCTGCTGGGCTCCCCCCACCAGCCCCAGAACTGGAGCTGGGCACTGCAGCACCCACACACCTGCAGTGAGGGGCTTCTCCCTCCCACAGACAATGGATGCAGCCACTGGGCTCCATCATTTCCCTGGACATCCCTGATACCTTCCACTATTCTTTGCTGATGCCATCTGCTTTGCTTTTCCTTTCCCAGAAAGTTCCTGTGGCTGTCAGAGCGACGTGCCAGGACTCTCCTTTCTGCATTTGGAGCTGTATCCAGTCCCTACTCCCTTGGCAGCACATGAAACACCACCTCACACAGGACACCACAGGTTTTCTATTCCCTCCTGATCACCACTTCATTCTTCCTTGGTGTCATTTAAGATTTACTTATTACCTTTATCCTTTTCTTCACATGATTTTCATGTTTGTTACATGTTAAAACTGCCTAGTTCAGATTTCTCTCAGTTAAACAGCAAAACATTCAGCCAACAAGGATTACATTTGATAGTGTTAAAAAAAAAAATAATAAATTTAAGAAATAATCTGGGCAGCTGCCTGTCCAGTTGTAGTATTAGATGAGAGGGAGTGTGTAAACAGGTTTCTGCTTATCAGTCCTGCTGCTATCTGCTGCACACAAACTGCTCAGCCCCACAAAATCCAATTTCCAAGAGGTTAGAGGAGGGAACTGTTTGCAGAAACACAGCAATAGAAATCTCCGAAGCCACAGCCTCATTACACTGGCACTGAAGAAAGAAATGATGCTTGACTACTCCTGGCACCCAAAGCCAACATTTACTTTTGTGGCTTTGATTGGAATAGGCCCAGCTTTGCCATGGGATTGTTTCCTCTTGTTTTTCCCTGCTTGTGTGGTGGGTGGGAGAAAGCAGCTGAGCAGGCACTTGGCTTGGGGGTCTGGAGTGCTCTCTGGACCTGCAGCACAACCATCACCTTCTGTGTGCCCATAAAAAGCTTGGAAACTCCACTTGGGAACACACTGGCAGGAGAGGCAGGGACACAGCTGCTGTGTCCATGGGGTGCCTGTACCAGGAATGGAGGGAGAGGGCCAGGTTGTGTGCCAAGCACAATGTTTTGAGTTTTTTCCCAAGACCTGGATGTGCACAGATGCTGCAGCTCAGTCCTGGAGGAGCTGAGCCCTGGCACTGGGGAGGAAGGAACAGCCCTGGAATGGTGGGGGCTGCACTCTCTGGCCTGGCTGCTGTAGGTGACAGCAGGAAGGATGCAGCAGCATCCAGTGGCAGCAGGGCTGTGAGATGTGGAAGGAAAACGTCCCTCAGCCCTGTCACAGGCAGGAGCTCTTTGTTTATTCCCAGATAGAGAGATCAGGAGCAGCCTGAACCTCCTCCTCACTCCACACCTCCTGCAAAGGGCTGCTGCCCAGAAGTTCACTGCTTCAGTAAAACTGCAAACTGTGAGCTGATTAGATATTCATAGATACTCTTTCTTGATTAGCTCACCATTAATATTTCAATGTCAGAACTGGATGCATAGTGCCTCCCTGCTCTCTTCCTTCCTGCTTAATTAATTTTGACCATCGCCAACAACAGCCTCCGACAGATAGCAGAAATTGAAGTGGGCTGTTCTGTGACTTTGCTTGCTGTAAACAGCTATTTGCAATTCCTTTTCATACATCACCCACCCGTGACAAAGAGCTCACAGTAGCAGAAAATGAGTCTCCCTCATAAGGACTTCAGAGCTCTGAGAGAACATTTGCTTATTCAATAAAAATAATCAAATAGACAATGCAGTAAGCACAGCTCGGCAACAAGATTGGTGTCTCACCTAGTAATCAGCTGGCTGTTATGCCATTAAATAAAAAGAAAGGGAGAGAATTGTTAATTTATCTTTAAAAAGAAAGGGCCTTTGATGTAGGGTAGCTCATAAAAGCTGTGGTATGGCCCAGCTGGGAGGAGATGTGATAATCACTGCAGCCCCAGCCGTGGTAGGAGCAGCACTTCATAAAATGCAGGCTGCATGGCTGCCTGATGCCCATCCATGGCTGATAACTGGACGTGCTGCTAATAGTCTGTTTGATTTTATTGATGTGCTCAAGATATAAGGGGGCAGGAGGAGCAGTGAGGCAGAAGTGATACAGCTGTGTTTGTTCCACCCCAGCCCAGGGGACTGTCTGCCTTCATCCATCCGTCCTCCTCCTGGGCCTGCAAGGATGGGGAGCTTTCCTGTGTGACAGAAGTGCAGTTGTCACCTCCCAGATCCACAGGCTCCTGACACAGCGCACTGGGATTGCTGTCAAGGTGTGCCTACCTGGGCCAGAGCAGAACTGGATTTACAGAAACAAAATTTTTGCATTTTTGTGCTGCCACCTGAGCTGCAAAACAAGCTCTCTGCTACTGGACATGCTCCACATCTCCATGCATTGCTGCAAACCATCTTGTCCCAGCCTGCAGCATCTCCTTTCCTGGGGAATACACCGGGATGGGGACCCAAAGCAAGCAGGAAGGCAGGAGCAGCAGGTTGGAGCTCAGCTCCATCCCTTCCCTGCCATAACTCAGGCTGTTAAACGCCTGGCCAGAGCTTGCCATCTGCTTCCAGTCTTCTAGGAATAACCACTGAGTAATTCAATCAAAAAGGAGAAGATCCTTGTTTCACTGAAACGTAAGTCACTCCTCAAGTAATTATAATTTTATACCCCTATCAGGAGCAACAGGGGCTGTTCATTTTATGGGCTTTAGCAGCCAGAGCTGTGCTTCTGCCAAGGTTACGGCTGGGAGGAAAACCCAATTTCACATTTTCTCAGCCATCCAAGGCTTATCCATGATTTTAGCTTTTTGGTTAGGCAAGTGAATAAAGCCCTGCAGGACCAAGGCCTTTGTTCAGGAGTGCTGTTACTGTAGAACACAGAAAATGTACAGGCTTGGAGCAGCAGAGCTGACCAAACCATCATGAAGCTGATTCCCACTGGTGTGAACATGCCAGGTCTGTCCTTCCAGGGTTCTGCAGCACAGCAATAGCTGCCTAACCAGGGAGGAAAATCCTGCTGATCCCTCCCAGCAGCTGGAGCACATTTGGGGCTGCATCCCTCACGTGCTGCCCTAGAGATGGCAGATGAGGTCAGTCCAGGGGAAAAGCCTGCCTGCTTGCTCCATCCAAAGTGCCTGGGATGCAACTCACAGGGCTCAAAAAACTCAAGAGTCTTAAAAAAGATCCCAAAAGGAGACTCTTCTCCTTTCTGTTATGCTCTTTGGGGTAATTTATCCACTTAGATACTTCTGTTGTGCAGTTTGTGCCCTCAGCCTTAGCCCCACTGTCCTTTCTGGGGTTAATTCTCCACCTGCTTTTCCACTGCCCCAGATGTTCAGCCTTTTAAACAGATTTATTCCCTTGACTTTGAAAAGGGCTCCACCACGTTTCCATCTGTGTTTACACTTGGTGCAGGGTAAATTTCTCCTCTGAGCAGATCTGTTCCTTCCCAGCAAAGGAATCCAGCTCAGCACAGGCTCAGACAGGAAGGCAGAGCAAAACATTTCCGAAGCTCGCCTGGGAGCTGTGCTACGTGCCCACAGGAGGGCAGAGACCTCTGCCAGACTCCCTGCATTGTCAGGCTGTGCAAAAAGGAAGTGGATCTGGCCCAGAGCCACTGCTCCTGTGGCTGTTCCCAGGGCTGGCTCCCCAGCTCACTGCTTTACCTTAAGTTTTATATCAGCCTTCGGGTTTTGGGGCAGCATGTTGGTGTTGGCAGACAGGTGATGGCTTCTCTACACACTGCCCTGCTCTGTGACCTGACAGGTCCTTGTCCCCACTTTCAGATGCCTTTTAAATTACAGCCAGCATCCAACCAGCCCATCAAACATTTACATCTCCCCCCAAGGCCAGAGACTGTCTCCATGCTGCTAATATTGGTATTAGCAACAGGCCAAAAACTTCAGCACTGCCAGAGATGGCTGGGCACTGGGGCTGACCAAAACTCCCTGAAATGCATTTCTGAGCAGACTGAGCTGCAAACTGCTCCTGACAGTCCTGAGCTCCCTGCCAGCATCAGAGAGGACAGGAAGGTTTTTTTCCTCCGCATACACCCTGGGCTCAGTGCAGATGGATGAGTCAATAAAGATGATGTGGTGTCTACACAATTGCTTCAGGATGCATGAAATTCAGCTATGAGCTGCCTCCCCACAAGGGAGGACATTCAGGTGGCCCTGGAAGAGAGTTGCAGGGTTGTCTCCTCTTCCCAGCAACAGCCAACAAACCAAACTTGAGCTAAGCAAGGAGGGGGAATGGGAGAAGTCAAACTGTTGGTGAACAGAAACCTCAGCTGAACATGTAATTACACAGCAAGGAGATAAGAGAATGTGATCCTTCTCAGCACTGTGGGCATGCAACAAGCAGGCTGGCCAGCCACTAATGACAGCTGATAAATGATAAATGCTTTAAAGCTTTGTAGGATCTGGGTTATTACCTGAACTTGCAAGGGAAGGGGGACCCTCTCCTGCAGTTGTTCTCTGCTGCAACAACCAACAAGACCAATTAAACTTCATTAAAGACAAGCCATTATCAAAGCCATCCCTCACCAAAAATTCAAGAAGGAGCCTGCTTGGAAAGCTATGGCTTGAGGAGCCTTCTGGTAACAGCCACGAGTCCCACCCTGGTGCCTTGGAAATGTTAGAATCCAGGAAAATGGCCTGAGTTGTAGAAGGAACAATGGCCTGTAAACTGAGAGTCACAGGCAGAGGGAATCAAATGAAATATAGATTTTCCCATCTGAAACACGTGACTCTGGCACAGTGCTGGGCTCCTTGGGGCTTGTATTTCCTCAGCGGCAGCAGTGTTGGAGTCCCAGTGGTACTTGTTATTTGTAGTTTCCATTTATGACAAAGCACTGTTATTATTTACAGAATATACTTTTTTATGGACTGTTACTGCATCCAAGTGCAATAACTGCTCTAAGCTCAGATCTCTGGGAGAACTGTTGAAAGAGAAGCAATTCAGACACATATTAATACGACAAGGATTTCCCCAGGTTTAAGGGAATAAAAAACATGTTTTGTACAAGTGAAATAGTTCTTTCTTACAGTATAAAGCTGCTCTTTTCTGATGATAGCAATGAAAGAATATTGCTTCTGTCACTGATGCCACTGGAAATGTATTGCCCCTCTCCAAGAAACCAATGAAAGGACATGGCTGGTTTATTCTCTAAATGAGGCTACTGAGAAATGCTCAGCTCCTGGCACTAGCCCAGACATGCTGCTGCTGCTGCTGGGACCTGGCCTGAAGGGAGGGCAAAGGCACCAAGTCAGCAGCTTTGTGCCAAATGGCAAAACCCACCTGGAGAGAATCAGAGCACACTTTGAGGACTGAGCAGAGGGAAGAAATCTGTCCAAATGTCAGATGGAAATGAATCTCTATCAACTGTCACTGGGTTGGAGCAGGGCTCAGCTGCTCTACAGCACAGCCAGGGTCTGGCCCCTTCTCCTTCAGCAGCTCTGCACCTTGTATGAGTCGAGCTGGAGCCCTGGGAAGGCTGATCTGCACTTAACCTGTGGCAGGGAGCCTGGCTGTGAGGAGAGCTGCCAGCCCCTCTCCCTTCACTGCCATGTTTCATGGCCTGCCTCTCCAATGAAGATTTTAGGTTTTGGAAGTAAAATCATGAAATTGTTCTCAAACCAAGATGATCTGTCACTCGAATAGATGCATTGGAGTGAGCACAGAGAAATTACTGTTTCAGCAGAAGTAAAAATTTCCTGGAAGGCTGAAGTTGATGTTTGTGGTTCTGCTTTCATGCCTGTCATATCTGCAGAGCTGACAAGTTCATTTTCCACCTGTAACATCCTCCCAGGCAACACCTCCCAGCTAAATGGAAAAAAAAAAAAGTCAATTGTTGCTTCTAAAATAGGAGTTCATCAAATTCCTAAGCACACAGAGACTGATGGAATAACAACACCTGGGCTTGGTGCTGGTCCCCAACATCTCCACAGGGTTCAGAGCAGTCCTTGCTCCAGGACAAACCAGCCCAAGGCTCAGGATGGTTGTGGCGTTTACTGAGCTGAATTCTGGAGGAAATTAGCAGAAAAATGTAACAGAAGAGGAGTTGCAGCAGTTCAAGTGAACAAAATGAGAGCACAGGTAAGTCAGGCATGAGCAACACTGGCTCTGGAGCGAGCCCTTCTCTGGGCTGAGCCCCTCTCCAGCTCCCTGGCAGTGAGCTCCTACCTCAGATATTTATTAGTTGTGTCAGGAATTAGTGAGAGTTCACTGACTGAATAATAACGTGCCAAAGACAGTTTTTTGACTTTGCTAATGTAATTAAAGAAAGCAGGGGGAAAAAATCCTTGCACCAGGGGTGGAATCAGGGCTTCCAACGGCGTAGTGCTGTCTCTATTGCCAGGACAAGATGAGATGTGGAGGGGGGAGGATAAGGATGGCAGTGAGGATGAGCAGTGAGGAGGAGCATGCAGTTGCTCCCAGCTGTGATGGGAGCATTGCTCTTTCCAGAGAAAGACAAACAAGCTGTCCTTGCAGTTCAGGAGCTGGACACATCTCCAGGCTCAGGTTTTACCCTGCTGTGTTTTCCTTTCGTGCCCAAACACCTTGCAGGAAGACTGGACTTGATTCTTTTGCACTTTTGAGGAACCTTTCCTAAATGGGGAAACAGCTTTATGGCAACATTTTCTTACTGCTCTGATGATTGAACACATCCAGCAATGTCAGTACATGAGGACTGAGCATGTTTTTCAAGAAGCTACTGCCACAAGGAGAGGGACGGCGTGGGCTCTGCGATAAAAGCCAAGATGCTATTTTTAAACAGGGATGGGGGAAGCTTTGGGTGATTTGAAATCAAATTAATGCCTGGACAACACGACTCTGCTTCCCCTCAGCCTCCAGTGCCAAGTTCCTCTTCCGAATCCCAAGGATGTCTTGGGATCAGTGACAAACAACCCTCGGCGTCAACAGGACGGGGCTCCGGGGCTGCGGCAGGAAAGCGGCTGCGGCTCTGCCCCCGCCCCGGGCTGGGAACGGCTCTCACCCTCCTCTCCTCGGCGAGTCCTGAGCATTTTTAGTGTCTGCTCCCACCCCAAACTGTGCCTTGCTGCAGGTGTGTCCCCCCAGAGGGGTGCTGTGCCACTGAACCAGGAGCAGAGCTGTCCCCAGTGTCCCGTGGTCCCTGCAGCATCCTCAGCCACGAGAGCATCGCAAAGGGATGCTTGGCACAGTGCCTTCCTCGTGCCATTCCAGTCAGGATTTCTGGGCCAGGGGCAGGATGGGAGGGATGCAAGACCTCGCAGGGAGTGATGGCTGCAGGGAAGGGAAGAGTTCAGTGACTTTAAGGCAGCTCAGCAAATTACCAGGCAGCCACGAGCCCTCTTTGCTGCTCCATGGACACACTGGCCTGGCAGCTCCCTCCTGGTGCTGTTTTTGTCTAAGTTACTAATTACACATTACCTATATGTCACCAGGCTGATCGATAGGAGGCTGAGGGATCAATAGGGATGCTGATGACAGTGCTGTTTACCATTCACAGCCTGCACAAGCTGGGACAAACAGGGCACCATCGATCCCAGAGGTGGGCTGCGATGCAGGGAGGGATGGGAGCTGCAGTGAGGGGGAAGGATCACGTGCTGCCTTCCTAAATGACATTGTGACACTGGGACAGTCCTGGCCAGGGTCCTGCTGTGGTCCTGCTGTCCATGGGCTGTCCCAAATATCCCCCCCATCCTGCTGCTCTCCCTTGGGAGTGGCACAAGCCATTTTAATTTAGGTTGCTTTTCAGTCCTTGGGCATTGATACATTTAGAAGGTTCACACTGATCTGAAAATGAACAATTCTCCCTCTTTCTGTGTTCTTACTGGATGATCAGTGTCTAAAGAACAGACAAAAATCACGAGGTCTCCTGTATTTTGCTCTGCTGCTTAACTGACCAAAAGCTGAGGCCATCTCTGGAATGCCATCATGCTGCTGCCAGTAAGAGGCATCTTGGCTGCAGAATGCAATCAAATTTTCCAGGAAGAAGCTCTTGGGACTACAGTGAAACCTGGGATTACAGTGTGGCTAAAGGAGAGAATTGCATAACTGGGGGTTTCTGCCTGTCTTGCTGGAGTCTTGTGACTGCTCTGATTCTGTTGTGGCAATGCTGGGAAATTGCTCTTTAAATCCAAAAGAGCCTTAGAAAGGCACAGGCAGGTCAGGATCCTTTCCCTCAGCACTGGGTTTGTCTTGAGCAGTGAGTTGATGGTGGTAGGATTGGACAGAGAGCTGTGTGGGGTGAAAGCAAAACTCTCCCTGAAGGTTTCCTGTGCTCTGTGCCCTCTGTGAGGTGCCAAGCTCTGCAGCCTCCTCCTGCCAGGCCCCAAAATCCAGGGAAAGGACCAGCAGCCACGGGGCCACTGGCAGGTTGGATCAGCCACCCCTTGCCAGCAAAGCAAGAGCCCTTTGCCTGAACAACACGCAGGGAAATCTTCCCAAAAGCAGCACAGTCCTGGCTTTATTGAGGCTTTTAGGGATGAGGGAGGCTGCTCATCCTGCCTGGGAGGATTTGTTCCTAAGCAGCAGATGGAACCAGCTTCAGTGCTGGAGTGTGGTCACCCAAAATCCTTCCCTTAGCACCATGAGCCCCCAAAGCAGAAATCTGCCCAGATTTTCTGTTTGATGGGGTTTGTCAGCCTTGATTGCAGTCTCAGTTTTCAGCAGTCACGAGCCTCAGTGCCCTGGGAAGGCCATTCCCAGGAGTGAGGATGCTCCCAGTCCGTGCTGGAAACCTGTCAGAGCTTCTCTGGCTCTCAGCTCATCCAGCTTCAGGACACTCCTGTAAGGCAGTGACACTGCTGGGGACTGTGTGGGCTGTGCCAGCTCAGAGCAGAGCCCTGGGGCTCCTGGGGCACCACCCACAGGTCCCATGGGTGAAGGCAGTGCCTGTCACACTGTGATGGCCCCGTGCTCCTTCCAGCAGCTTCCCCACTGCCAGTCACTGAAAAACTGCTCTGAGAGCCTTGCAGAGATGAACTGCAATGTCCAGCTACAAGGCAGGGCCCCTGAGCAGCACCTGGCAGCCTCCAGAGAGGTTGTACAGGCACAATCAGCCCTGGAGAACGTTCCCTGTGCTTCCCTTTCAGCCCCATGCAGCAGGAGACGTTTCTTCCTGGAATTAACTCCTGTTTCTAAAACCCCAGCAAAGAGGCTTTGGCTGAAGGACAACTGGCAGGATTTCAGCTGTGCCCCCATTTGCCCTCTCTGTCCCTGGGGTCAGCCCCAGGTTGCAGCTGAGGATTGGGGCACCCCACATATAAATGGCCAGCTTGGCTACCTCAGCCTCTTTGGAGGTGCTGCCATGCAGTTTTGGGAGGAAGGATCCCCCAGAAATTTCATTTTAGTGAGCTGACACCATGAACAGGGAGTGAACTCCATCTCTAATCTCTCAGGGGCAGCTTTGTCTTTGTAGGGTGTGAGAGCTGAGCAAATGTTCCTTTATCCTTCCCCCTCTCCCTGTTGCTCATTAACTCTTTCATTAGGGATCATCCTTGTGTCATTTGTGTGGATATGTTGGTTTGTTGGGTTTTTTCCTAAGGAGTGGATGCCAGGCATCAGGACTCATGTTTGCAAAGTACGGTGGCAATTAGCCCAGCTCTGAACCCTGATGGCCTGTCTGCATCTGCAATTAGTGCTCTGCTCTGTCTGCCTGAGATTTTTATCTTCCTCCCTTCTGGGGCTGCAAAAGGCACAACTTGGCTCTCCAAATATACAGCAGGAAAACGTTAAAGCTGTAGCTCGAGCCTGGCTGCCCTTGCTGTGGGGCTGCTCTCAGGGTTGGTTCCTGTTTGGTTCAAGGATCAACCCTTGGCCTCTGCACCTGCATTTATGTGAGTGCAGCTCAGGGCATCTTTCTGAGACAGAGCAGAGCCTGTGGGGGCTGATTCTGGCTCTGCTGGTACCTCTGCTCCTGCACTTCTGGCGTGTTTCATGCTTCTGGCTGAATGCACCTGCCTCTGTATTAGAACATTGGATTCCTGATTCAATGTTTTATAGAATTAAGCTGATTTACTCATGCCTTTGGTGTTCTAAAAGAATACCTCAAGTTGGCTTTGTGAAATGGGAAAACGAGAGCAAAATTTGGGTTTCAGTGGGAAAATGTCTGGTCAGACAGAGGAAAGGTGACTGTGGGACCTGGAAACCTGGGATTTGGGAGAAACAAAACCCCAGTGCTCTGCCAGCATCTCAAGAGCTGCCTCCCACCCCCCATCAGAAAGCTGCTCTACCAAACCTCCTGGGCTTGCTCTGCTTTCCTTCCCCCCATATAATTTCATCTATCCTAAAATCCCTGTTTTTCTCCGAGATAATGTGATTTTTGGGGAGGAGTTTCTCTCCCTGTCACCTCGCTGCAGCTGATTTCTATTGAAAAGCTTCCTCCTAGGGAGGGAGGGGGGAACAAGGAGAGAAATTATGGAGGGGCAGCATTTCTGAATCCAAATACATTAAACCATTTAATTCTGTTGACTCAGGGCTGCCTGCCTCTGAATGGGAATTAATCCACAGTGCACAAAATTAAAAAGCACAAGACAAAATGCTTAGCAGGCAATGCCAGGGTTTAAAGCAACCCATTAGCTTGCTCAAACGTCCCCAGTAAATTTTCATTTGTCAATAATGCTTAGAGCCTACAGTTTATTTACAGCCTGTTCAATATTACCAGAACCCCTGGCAGCTCCTCATTTGTATTTATCTGCCACAGTCACTTTCCTTTCCAGGGACTCTTCCTAATCCTTTGCTTTGTATCTGCTCCAGACACAGCAGGGATGTGCCACCCCCCAGGCAAAGGTAATGTGGGGTTACCCTTTTCCACCCTGATTATCCCCTGCAGGGGAGACCACCTGCAAGGCCACCCCAGTCACCTCCCAGGGACCCATCCCTGGAGCTGGGATCTGCTGCCATGGGGCTCCTCCAGCCTCTGTCCCACACCCAAGGGACCCACCGGCCACCACCCAGCGGAGATGGGAATCTCCAGACTGGGAGAAGGGGACAGGCACAAGCAGCTGTGTGTGGACCCACAGCCCGGCTGAGCTGGAGCAGCCATGGCTGAAATCTGTCCTCCTCCATCTGTCCCCAGTGGGATCTCACAGGATGAGCCCTGGAGAGGAGAACGTGTAACAGGATTTCCCCTCAAAGCAGCTTGAATGCCTCCAGGCAGAGAACAAAGCCTGGCTGGCCCTGAGAATTTCTCCAAGGAAAGGAGTTTATTCTCAGGCACAGACACAAACGGGCATTAATCTCCTGTCATGGCTCCTGTCCAGCTGGGGGGTTTGGTCCAACACTCAGGGACATGGCTCCCTGCAGGGGTGACAATTCTCCAGTGGGGTTTGTCCCTCCCCAGCTTCCTGCCCTCTCCCTCTGCACTCCCCCGAGGAGCACAGGCAATTGCAATGGAATTTTAAGTGGATGCAGCATCACCAGGGCTGCGTGGGGAGCCTGGGGGAGATTCAGGACAGGCTGGGCAACCTCTGTCTCAGGGTAAAGCTCCGAGAGGGAAATCCTTCTGGAGGCTTATCCACAAAGATGGAACTGGGCACTTCACAGGGAGCCCAGGAGGTGCAGCAGCACCCTGCCAGCTGAAAGCCTGATCTCCACCACTCACCACAGCCCCCTGAGCTGGGGGCAGTGAGTGGGACCTGCAGCCCAGGCTCTGTATGTGGTTGGAAGTGATGCTCAATTGCTTTTATGATGAATGCAGGAGGCAATCACTGAACTGAAGGGCCGCTTGCTTTTCTCCCACCCTTGGGTAGGGTTTGCAAGCTCCTCATGCTGCTGAGCTCCAAGATGCCACGAAAGGACAGCCCATCTTTCCAGCCCAAAAAGCAAAGCCCCATCACTTGCCTGCTGCTGTCTGCATGTAGCCAGCCAGGGTGCAGACTCGGCGCTCGCAGGCTCCGCCGGGCAGCAGGACGGCGACGATGGCCAGCAGGGAGCTGAGGGCCAGCAGGGCACAGCCGCCCGCACACAGCACAGCACTGGTCTGAAAGGACACAGGGGGCTGTCAGAGGGGTCACCCCAGCAGCACACGCCCCCGAAATCCCCCTCTGGGAGTGGGCAGTGGAGCCCTGCCATGGGCGCCTTCTCCCACCTTTTCCCCTCCACGGATCGGTTCGGTCTCAGCCCAGGCTCAGCCGTGCCCTGCTCCCAGGGCCCTGTGACAATGGCAAGTGCAGGAATGCATGAAGGGCCACGTCCTAAGACAAGTGCCATCAGATGTGTGTGATGTGGCAGTGCCTCTGCTGAGTGCAGCAATGGATCCCTGAGAGCACCCTGGCAATGAGCAGAGAATTTGGGGATCCCACTGCTGCTCTCATTGCAGCTTTGCTGACATGGCTGGCTGCTCCCACCCCCAGCAGCCTAAAAACAGGGAAAAGCATTAATTCATGGCAAAACAGCTCATCCTTGGGTACAGGAGTTCAATCACTGCCCTGCTGCTGTTTCTGTCCCCATTGCAGGTGATAGCTCCTGCCAAGGGGATGGCTCTGGCAGCAAGGTGGCCTGTACCAGCAGGGACAATGCCAGCCCAGCCAAGGACACAGCCAGGGGCAGTGAGGGGACCTTCCTCCACCACCCAGCTCTTGGCAGCACTCAGAGAGCGTGAGGACACCTCAAGCCCTGCACTGCAGCAGTCACGTCAACTCCTGTCACTTCCAGCAAGTTCCAGGGAATGCTGCTGGCTCTGGTGAGTCACCCTGCACTGACACCCCTGCAGCTCCCTAAAGCAGCACAGCTCCAAGGCAGGTCTCACCCCCATCTTCCTGAAAAGCCTCACTTTTATAACCTGTGTGGGAGCTGCTCTGAGTTCTTAGCACACTTCCACCCTTGACCAGCCCTGGTGCATAAATAGGCTGGTGAGACATTCTGGTTAGCCATGCACACTTTTCCTTTTTTATTTTCCCTCCTCTACCTGAGCTTTTGGGCAGCCGTGGTTATTACAGAAACAACCCCCAATACAGCTTTCCATTTACCTCCCCTCACCAAAGAGGTTACAAACAATCTGCTACATGTAAATTATTCTGCAGGAACCACAGGCAGGCTGAGCAGGGGAAGAGGAGCTGGATTTACCCTGTGATGCCAATGGGGGTTCCCAACAGCTCAAAACCCCCTCCCGTTAGTGGTGCTGTCCCACAGCTCTGGCACTGCCCACATTTCCCTCTGTTCTTGGCTGCTGAGCTGGTGTTTAGCAGCTGCACTGGCTGGTGCTGGGTCACACAGCAGCTGCCACTGCTCCAAGAAGGGACACACTGGTGCTGGAGAGGGACAGGGCACCACCTGACACCCTGGTGTGAGTGCTTCTCCTGGGGCTGTGCAGTGATTAGAAATCAGCATCTTATTTATAGCCTATTTATGCACTGAGCAATGCAAATGCTGTCCCAGCCATAAATGAATTCCTGACATGCAGTGCAAAAGAAACAGCAGTGCAAAAGCTACCCAGGGAAATGGGGAGGCTGCTCCAGCAGGGATGGCTGCTCCAGCAGGGATATCTGCTCCTCTCCACAGCTTTCCAAGCCACTGGGACCTGGACAGACAAGGGCTGCTTCAGGGCTTGAGATACACGGTTGGGACACCCCCAGCAGGGACCCCTGCCCTGTCCCTGTCCCTGCACCAG
>VWZP01016760.1:854529-1005172 GCA_013396995.1 Dicaeum eximium | reverse complement strand
AAGGAAGGAAGGAAGGAAAATCTGTTTTCTGTGCTCTTCACAAGCTGCATCAACAATCTCTACTTTTGCAGTCTATTTTCTCCTCAGTCTTTATAATCACACAAGTTATTCCTGTTTATCTTATTTTTGGCCATTGACATGTTTGATCAAGTGTACAGTAATAAAATATTAGAGATACCTGATCTTTTAATAAGTATTTCTGGAAAATTTTGTTTATTTTTCCATCATCATCAACCACTATTCCAAGAGAAGTTAAACTTAATAAAGAACTAAAAAAACTAGTCTTATAATAAAATATCCAGCTCTAAGCTGTTGGAAAGAAACACAAAAAAGGTCACATTTCATCAGGCTTTAATTTTCCATTTTCATTTTCAAAGAGACTCATCTCTGTATTCTTCACAGAAGTATAAAGCCCTCCCTACCTCTGATAATCCTTTTATGCTTTCACATTAATATAACAGAGTAAAGAGAATTAATTATTAAGTACTGCTTATACAGTGCTGTAAATATACACTATGTTACAAAACTTAAGATAAGCAATGGCTCCATTCCTAATGAGCTTACTATAATTAAATTCATTGTTGAATCTACATATAAAATGTAGCTAGGAATCAAACCACACGGCAAAAAACCTTTAAGCCAGGGAGAGACACAGATGTGAATCTAACTTGTTCCTGGGTTATGAAAATTAATAGCAATCGTAGACTGGTTAACTATTGGCTCACATAATTCACTGAGCTTTTTGGCAAGTATTGATAAATGTGGAAATTGCGTGTTATACATACACAAGGGAGCTGAAAACTGACCTGAGATAGGATGGCGTGATGGTCCATAATCTCTCTAAAGTGTGAGGTAATTTTTCTTGCAGATGAATATGCTGGATATTAAAAATACATAATGGTATGCTTAGCATTGTAGGCACATTGTTTCAAATCAAGATACATTCTACCTTCAAACCTCAAATGAAAAAAATCCCCTTCACTGCCCACATTACAACTCACAGCTGTAGCATAATTGTGTGTTTCTTTGAATCAGTTTATAAATTGTGTGTCTTTCTGGGACTGTTTATACTTACAGGGAGAAGGTATAGGAGATCAAGTACAAAAGAACCAGAATAAAGAAAAACATAAAGACAAATCTGTAATGCTGAGTCTTGGTCATAAATTGATATTTAAGAATACTAGGTACATTAATGTGTATATCCATTAAATGTCCAGTAAATATTAATAATTTAATTGTTTTCAACATTAAAAGGAAAAAAGTATATATCTCCTCTTCCTAAATCCAAATGAACCTGCTATCAAATATAACCTCACATACTGCCTTTTAGGTTGGCAATCATTCCATCTCAATCTCACATATGGGAAGACTTTGATCACAGATAGATGAACAACTTCCTAGGAAGGAATCCAGTCTCTTCTCTACATCATGCCCATGAGGTTGCTTGAGGTAAAAAGCTGTGATTGGGTGCTAATTCTAATTTCGTGATGTGAGCAGAGTTGATCTGTTTATAAAATATGATTTACCTTCCTTTGGTACTCCACTCACTTCACTTGGGGTAACAGACTTTCCTCCTTAAACATCTGCTTTTTGGGTTTGGGGTTAAAGATGAAGGCCCACAACCTTTTGCACAGTAGAAGGAAGGAAATGGGGTCATCTCTGTGATCAGTTTCTTTTCCTATCCCAAGAGCTCAGAGCACCTGGGGGGATGGTTTAGCATGGCAAACCAAGCCACACCCCATAGCTGCTCTCTGTGGACAGCCTCGGGGTTAGGCAGATAAGGGCAGGAAAGGTGAGAATTTTTAATCACAAATCACAGCTCTCTTGATATAAATCATCACAGTAGAGACAAAAGACTTTGTGCACATACACTATCCACTTTACTAGACATTATGCATCAGCTAAAATGCCAGGGGAAACAATCCTAATTTTTGGTTTCAGCAGTAAAGCTTGGCAACGAACTGTTAGGCAAGGATTTTTGAAGGCTAACCTTGAAAATACAGAAATATATTGTCCTACTCTCAATATTGCTCATAAAATTTCTGCAGGAACCATGCAGCATTTTTATTTCTAGTGGATTATCTCTAATGGGAGAGCCTCTAGATTCCTAGTGTTAAATACAAATTCATACATTTCTTGTTTATTCACAGCATATGTTCCTTGGCTATAATACATGACACACACTGTGTGTTGCTTCCATAAAACAGATGCTACAAGGAAGCCAAAAAGCATGAATTTATCTTTAATGTTATACCCAAAACGGCAGAAAAACACTAACAGAAGAATGCTAGATGAAGAATCAAAATATCTATAATTTTCTCTAACAGTGCCAATTGAAAAGCATGGATGTAATGAACTGTGATATAAAGATGGACCCAACTTTAAGAAGTCTTTATTTTCAGTTGTGTGTTTTAAACCACTTAACTTGATTGTTTAGGATTTTGTATATTGACTGTGCACTAATATTTAATTCTTTATTTTTCTCAGGAATTTACCACATAATAAACCCTAAATCCAATTCACTAATTTAAAATAACTAACCTGATATATTTAGACTATTAGATTTTCACAGTTATTATGAGGAATTGTTTTCTGAGAGCAGGTACTTTTGTGTCAAATTCTTTCCTGTGTTAACATTAATGTTGTAATTACTTAAATTTCACTAGCATTGATGTGGATCTCCTTGAATGCAGGTTTGTAATGTTTTGCCTTCAGCACAAAACTCTGGAATTACTCTTCTAAATATCCAGTTAATGCATCTGTTTTAAAAAAAAAAATCTACTGTGGGAAAAGAGTAAGCATGATTAAACTAGATGATACAATTCATTTCTCATCCTCATTAAGAAGTATATTTTTATAACCTGTTTATTATATGCAATATATAAACTTTCCTGAAGATAAATGAAATTTGCACCTTACATATATATGGGTGTAAGTAAAAAATGATACATTTTCCATTATATGAGCCAAGACTTGAATTTTTAAACTTTTGAAGGAACAAAATGAAATACAGCCCCTTTCCAATGTTGCTTACCATATCATATTCTTGTGCAATTTATCCATACATAACATAACAATAAAATTGAACTTTGATTCTTGCAATCACATCACACTTGTTTATTTAAAGGTCAACCATTACTCTTAGAAGTAAACCCATTAAAATATTGTGATGTAAGGATGTAAATTACAATGAGTCTAAATGTGAAGTTATTACTTAAACATCAAATGACACTGAATACGTGACTAAAAACTAAATAAGATTCATCAGTATTCAGCTGAAAAAATCAAGATCAGAGAGTGGGTATGATTTTTTTTTAACAGTCTGATAGAGCTGGGCCTGAAAATTTGAAAACTTTATGAGATTGTGCTTTAAGAAAAAAAATTCTGATATTTTCTGATATTCTGTTTCCTTTTCAAAATACAGACAGTCATCTGAATATGGACTGGCTGGTTAAAGCCAATCTCAAAATTATTTATATGGGAAAATTAAATAAAACAAGGTCAAAGCACCTTGGTGTGAAAAATAACAGTCTGTACTGTAAAAATATATCTGTACTGTATCAATTTTTAATGTTATCTGATTTTATCCTGATTGCTAAGTGGATATATTCCTCATCCTCCTCATTAAAAGAAGCTCACTGGAAAAAATGAAAAGGATTACATTCAAAGAGCATGGATTTGATTCATGCCTAAAAGCAAATGCAAATGATAATCAACTGTCTTAGGAGAAAGTCAAGAGGGCTCCTGTCTGAGCTACAGCAGTGGGTCTGGAAACTGAGTTTGCAAGGCACCAAAAAGAAAGGCAAGGGACCAAAAAGAAAGGCAAGCTCTGAGTGGAACAGATGCTGAGACAAGGTGCTTAAATGAACGAGGGAATGCAATATCTGTCATCAAAGTGTGAGCCAGTAGCGTGTGACCTATTTAGTCTAGTGAAACAAAGGCTGAGAGAGGATAATATTACTGTCTATAAAACCTTTCAGAGAGGGGTTTAAGCTTTTGGGAGGGAGTTCTTGAAGCAAAAGGATATATAGAATCATGATTGTGAATACATTTAGACTGAAAATACTAGAACAGTCCAGGAGTCAGAGCTCAAAAATGCATCTATTTAACATTGGACATAAAATATAAGAGGAAAGCCTTGAATTACTATGAAAATGTTAAACAAAGGAAACAGTTACTGTGCTGTGGCAAGAAAAATCTGTCAAACTATCATGCTGAGATCTTTGATTTTGTTTGTTTTTTTTAAAAAATAATTTAATGCCTTATTTTGTCCATGGAAAAGGGAATCACGAGAGCATCAGATTATATGTTGTTTTTTTAAATGCCCAGATTTGATAAAATTTTCCAGGGTTACTTATATATGGAAATTTTCTATAAGAACATAGGTAGGTGGTCGAGCTTCCAAATCCAACCAATCTGATTGTATTTAAAAGTAGGGGTGGTAGTGAGAAAGGGAACCTGGAAAACCCAGGCTATGGGTTTGACTGGCTTACTTTCAGCTCCTGGGAATAGGAAGTGTTACAGAAAATCACAAGCTGTTAATATCACCTAGACCAGTGACAAATCTAATATTTGTAGCTGGTGAGGAGTGCAACAGAAAATATTGTAGTAGATGTGCATGTTTGTGTGACTATTAGGACTGGGAAGCTTTCTGTCTAGGTAACATCCCCAAGGCAAGATTATTAATTTATTATACTTTAAAAAAAGGTCACTTTCTTTTAAAGCGCTTTTAATGCACTCTCTTCATTACTTTCTCAGGCTGCCATATATCCCTCTCTGTTGAGTTCAAGGCAGAAAAGAATACCATGGACCACTTGTTGTTTTTATTTGTCAGCTCAGAAAATCTGCCTCGTTTAACCTCCCTGGAATCAGGAGCATCCAGCTCAGCACTCAACTGAAAAAAAAAAAATAACAAAGTAGGAACAACAGGGTGTCTGTGAGTTTAGGTGTTCAGTCCCATGTCTGAGGGGGTACCTGAGAGATAGCCAGGGAAATTCCCAGTGGGGCCACAGCACGAGCACAGCCTGTGTGGAGCTGAGCCAGCCTCCAAGTGCACCTTCTGCACTAAGCACAAGAGAGAAGGAAGGCTCAGAAAGTTTTCACCAAGTGTTGTACAGTTCTGGTGGGGATGGACACCATTACCCCCAAGGTGGGAATCAGCCTCGATGGAGATTGTAACAGGAGAGGATTAACTGCCAGCATGTATTTGTCAGGAGAACATCACAGAAAGCCAATCTGATTTGCTTCTAAAATTAGCATAAAGAACAGGTAAATAAACAACTCATAGGCATAGACATAATGCTAGTAGGATTTCAGACTCTTTTTGTTAATACCACAAAGTCCAGACAGAACTTACTGGGTGTGTGCACAACAATACTGCAAAGCTATTTTAGTGGCTGTGCACAAATATCTGCTTTGCCATGTGGGTTGTATCAAAAATGTTCATCTACAACTCAGTTGATGTAAGTTAGGTTAGTTTAATTAATTGTTAAGATGACATAACCGGTTCTTTCATATGTCATATTAGAATTATCTAGAAAAATTTAAATGCTCTGAGATAATATATGTTGCAATTTATCATAAAATCATAGAATCATAGAATGACTTGGGTTTGAAGAGGCCTTAGAGGTCATCTAGTTTCAAGTCTCCTGCTGTGAACAGGGACCCTTTTCACCAGACCATTTAAAATGGAAATGTGAAATTTCCACTTAATATGAAAATGTGAAATTCTATCTATGGACAAGAAAATTATTTTCATATATATGGGATGGAGAATGAATAAACAGCTTAGAATACCACCAAAAGAATTTGTGGCCTATATTGTGACCAGAAACTGAACTTAAGCCAATTGAGTCTGACTGTTGCAAACATTTTGGCATGTTTGAGCAGAACACCTGAAGTAAAACAAAATAAATAATCTGATGCTGTACTCCATGATCCTAAGCCAGAATACTATTCTTAGTTTTGATCACTATATTTTACAATTTATGTGATCAGATGAGAATAGATGATATGGAAGCAATAAAGATGCTCATCTTGTCTAAAAGAAATGGAATGCTACGAAAAAGATTTGAGAAAACCAGGGTTATTTAGGCTAAAGAAAATAGATAATATATAAAAGATTCATATAAAATACAGAGAAAGAGAATAAAATTTCTTCATTTATACAGAGATGGAAAAACATTTTACTTAATGTAGCAAAGACTGAAGTTGAGGTTAAGAATTAAGAAAAATGTCCTATGATTACTGAAATAGATAATTTTTAAAGCCTCGCCTCCAAAATGCTAAGATTTTAATAATAATTTAAACAGATATTTTTTAAGAATGACTTTTTTTTTTTTTTTTTCTTCCTTGGGACACCGATGTTGTTAAAGTGCTTTCCAGAACCGTTTACTTATGGAATAGAAAAAGGATATTTTACAGTGAGGTTTGATATACCTTTTCAAGTAGAGTCATGGTGTTAAAAATCTCAAACATTCTAAGGTGGTATTTGGCACATTTATGAAAGACATAGTCAAGTCTTGACTCTTGCTCAAAACTATACCCTATTTTCCAAGCAGGTAATCAAAATTGTTTCACAGAACTTGGTTTTGATACCCACTTTCAGTCAGCTTCACCTAATGCCTATTAAAGACAATCCAAAAATTTGTACTTTGGTCAGGTTTTGTCAAGCTTCCTCTGGTACCTTACATCTCAAGCAGTTCATTTTAAGCAAGTGTACCAAGTGAAAGAGTATAGGACTACCAAACCACTCAAAATGTGAATGGTATCATTTGGCCTGAAGATCACTTCAGGTAATCATTTCTATGATGAATGAATGAATATGAAACAAGTGAAAGAGGGACTTGAGGCTAAAGGATTTTAAAAGGATTTTGGAAGTGTAATGACCATATCCCAGTGAGCTTCAAAGGAACTTCATTACTTTAAGTGCCTTTGAGAGCCCCATGGCTCACCCACAGTGTAAGAGTTCTGCTGTAAGACACGGGGTGTGTGCAGTTCATCCTCTTCTTTCTTTGGGATCTGCAGATAGACAGAGACCAGCTTAATTCCACTTCCAAAATGTACCAAGTTACTTCAAAGTATTTGCCTTAATGCCAGTTCAGAAAGGACTCACATTTCCTAAAACTTTCTAAATTGTAGTGGTAAACTGCAAAGACCCCAATGCTTCCCACAAAGGGTTTTGGAGAATTCCAGAAAATTTTAACAAATTGTTCTGTCTTAAAAGTTGTTCAGAATATCTTCTCCTTTTAAAAATGATTTTTCAAGTGTATTTGCTAATCTGGTTTATTTTCCCCTAAATATAACTGATAAATTATCACATTATTTGTCCTAGTTCCAGTAGTCAATAGATTTAATTACAAATTACTTGAAGTCATCCATTTTGACTTAACAAAAATTTTCAGCATTTTTGTGTTAATTTTGAATTTGAATTGGGAACTACAGAATGCCATTGTCCTACATCATATGTACAAGCAATTTCTTTGTATTGTATTTGAACTCTCTGTAGATATTATGTAGCAATTTTTTTCAGAGAGCATCAAACATTATTCTTGATTAAGCCTTATGTTATTGGATATCAACATAACATGAACCCTATGTGTTTTATTTCAGACTGCATGTGATCAAATCTCTTTGACTCAATGCCTTTAGCAACTACAGAACAATTTATGTGCTACTGGACAGCATCTTCCAGTCCTGCTTCATGCATGAAAAATCCATGTTGTGTGCTTAGATTACCCAGTGATGTGAACAGATGTGAGAAGAATTAGAAATTCTACTCAAAAGTGAGTAGAATCTACTCATCTGAAATAAACATTCGTGGACAAACACCCTAGGAAAGAAAATTCCAAGGTGCCATATGTTATTAAATAAAAGAAAAATATGTTTTGGAAAACTGTCCAAGGAAAATTAAAAATGAGATTTATGTTTTCATTTGTTCATATATGAAACACATAATTCAGAGTGAAGGGGGCTATGGGGCAGCATGGAACAATGAGGCCATTTTGAATAGAAAACAAGAGTTAATAATTGCTATAGATATTTATAAGCTAATGTGTGAATTCTACACTGTATTATAGAAGAATGCAGTTAATGTTGTGACCAGTGGCTCAAAGACCAAGTGAAGAGGAATCATCAGTTGTGACTCCCAGGGTTCAAGAGGCACAGACACATCAGAGTGAGTTCGGGGAAGGGCCGTGAGAGTGATTGGACAATTCAGAGATTTTGACATATGAAGGGATGCTGAGCAAACTGAGGCTTCTCAGCTCAAAAATAAAGGACTCAGGGGGTTTGCTGGATCTTACCAATGCATGTAAATACCTACCTGGAGTAGGGTAAGAAAGATGGCACAGCCAGGCTCTTATTGGTGCCCAGGAACTGCACAGGCAGGTAGTATGGGCACAAGTTAAAATACAGAAAAAATATATTTAAGAATAGTATTTTTTCCATTCTGTGATTTTTTGATTTACTAAGTGCTTTATTTCTTTTTTATGTAAGGGGAAAAATGTTTTCATGTATTTGCATCCTTGCAGAGTACAGTGTGCAGGAATTGTAACTTATACCAAAAGGTATGAGTTATTCAAACTTAAAACACTTAAAAGTGTATTTTCCAGGAAAACTATTCTCTAATCTAACACTGAAATGAATTCTGTCTCTGTGTAAAAGCTGACTCTGTGATGCTTTGAAGTTAAAAACATGATTTTAAAGCAGGGAGAGTTTTCAACTCTTTTCCCTAATTACCTGTTGCTTTTGAGTTTGCAGTGACTAATGTTTTTGAAAACAGTCTTCTACTTGCTGGAAATAATCTAAATTCTATTGTTTACTTGCATTCATGAGGTTTAACAGTTAGCACTGTAGTCTTCCAGTGGTCAGAGAAATCCTTTTTGTAACTACTGTTATTTTTATTTTTTATATATTTTTGTTAGCTTTCTTTTTTAGCAGCCTATACCTTGCAGCACTATATGAACACTTCTTTTATACTAATACACATCTAAAGTGACTGAAGGATGTTTTTCTTTATATTTACTATATCCACAAGCTATCACTGTAAACATAACCTCTTGCTCCATGCACTTTTCAGTAGTATTTTCAGTAGTATTTCTCAAATGTTGACTGAACAGCCTGTCACAAAGGCCATCAGCAAAGACATCAACAAAAATTTAGAGCTTTTTAATGAGCCACTAGGGTACAGTGGAGTGGACTCTAAAAAGTTTAAATGATAACTATTGAGTACTACATTTTTTTTTAATATGCTTCAGGTTTCTAATAAGTCAAGGACAGAAGGATCACTTGGGCATGCATTTACAATAGCTGATGGAAAAGAGGCTCAGCCCTGACTGCAGTAAATTAATTTGAAACCACATTAATACACTTACAAATATCAGTCCATTAATATCATTGTGAAAGAAAATGCTTTAAGGCATGACACTGTAGAAGGGTTTTTTTTGTTTTACAAAGGTAGAGAAGAATTTGCTAAGATAGAGCAGTAAGTTTCAAATAGAAACATTTTATAAGCAAACTTTTTTAAATGTAAGAAAATTCATTTTCTATCTTACGTAGACTGATTTAAATATTACCCATTTAGTTATGTTTCAGAATAATGGACTTGCTTATTGATATATTCAAAACAATGTGGTGCCAGGGAAAATTTACCTTTATTCCACAAAGGAAAGCCTCTGTTTTCAGATACACCCATATTATGTATACAGCCATTTTAAGAGACACAAAGAGCATCGTTCTCTGCTAGATCTATTAAATAAGACCTCAATTCAAGAGAAAGAAAATGCCAGCTTTTAAGCAGATTCTTTAATGCAAGCCTGTTCCTAATACATGTTAATTTGGACAATGGGCGATTCATAAAATTATAATTCAACAATTTTAACAAGACACTTGATGTCTCATTTTTCATTTTTGTGGCTGCTACTTTTTTTTTACTCCATGTAAAAATTTACCCTTTCAGAAAATATTACTGTACAGATACTCTACAACTAGGAAATGTGTTAGGCTTGCCCCTGAAAAGGAAATCTCACCAAGCTGTGTTCATTGATGGTTTGAGCTGTGAAATTGTTACCACGATGTGTTTGCCTGCCTGGCACTTCCTCTCTTCAGTGCCTTCTGCTAATTGTCATAGAGGACAAACAATACTTTGTTTGATAACTTTCAAAATTCTTATGAAAGTTTATGGGGAGTACCTTCATGTCAAAATACCAACACTGGACAAATAAATAATGCAGATCTCATTCCTCTGAGACAGTGAGTTTACATTGTAGCTTCAAATTAGAAAGAAACCTTATATTTTAGGTGCTGTGAAAGTGGTATAATTTGAATGAAAGTGATAAAAAATTTTGTATGTCTTTTGCCTGTCTGGTACAATTTGGTTTAGTTTAATTTTAGGAATTAATATTTATAGTTTCCTTGGAGATCCTTTGCTGAAAGATGCCACGCAGTAGCAATTAACTACCATTGCTGAAATTGTTCTTTTTATATTTGGCAAATCACATTCTTCTTTGGTTTTTCGTTCTGAAATAGGCAGTTTAAATGAGTATGCTCAAATTCTTGCCATCAGAAATATCAGTTTTGTCATCTAAGCCACCATTAAGAGCTCACTAGAGAGATTATTAGGCATTTACTAAACAGAAAAATCAGGCAATTAGAGAAGCTACAGTGGTTTTCATCTGTCTCAGAGCAGTTGATACTCAAGGCATTTGAACTCCAGTGCTTGTGTAGCAGATGAAGAAAGGTGATGCAGAGGCAAGGAGGATCCCTAATTAATCCTGTAGCTGCAAGAACTTTTCAAACCAGTGATTTAGTGCAGACATTATAAAAGGTATGTTAATTTACCTGTGGATCTCCCTAGTCAGCTGGGGTTGTTTTCCTGCACTGGACCTCAGAGGCTGACATATTGACCTATGCTATGGTGGCTTAGGTTTAATCACAGTTCCAGCTTCTGGATGCTATGTTCTATGAGAATCCAGCAATTAAGCAATGAAACAGATTGGATTTGGGCCTTAACTGTCTCCTTGGCCCCAAGCTGTCTAAGCACTAGTACACAAAATATATGAAATCCAAGCTAACAAATTGAGCAATCAGGCAGAATATGGCGACTTATAAATAAACATCAGCAAAACTCCTGAGGGAAAAACTACCCATTAATAGCTATCAGATATAATGTTTTAAGAAACAGAAAGAGAAGTATAAAATTGCTGAACAGAATAATTCAAATGTTACCATAATTTGCCCTCTGGTGGATATGTATTACCTATTATATGAAATTCTATGAATTTGTGCTATTTTCCGTCACATTCTCATATCATTTAGTGGATGGAATGGATGATGATTACTTAATGAGCAGCTACTCAAGTTTTTCTTTTTCCCCTGTGTGGCCACAGGAATTATTTACTATGGGAAAGTTAAATCTGCTCTAAAGGCAGAATTACTTTTCTCATGGTCTAAGCCACTCTCCAAAGAAGTACCTGAATGCTTTACAGAACAGGGTTTGCCACAATCTGGGCAGGTTTTTAATACCCTGCCTGCTTAAATATGGTCTTGAGAAGAATTCCCTGGATGAAATACACAGTATTACTTTCAATTTTACATGACCATGCACCTGGCTTGGGACAATTGCAGACACACCTGCAGGTTGGGTGGAGAAGTGATTGAGAGCAGCCCTGTGGAAAAGGGCTTGAGGGTGATGAAAAACTCAGCAAGAGGCAGCACTGTGTGCACAGCAAGCCACTGGAATCTGGGCTGCATCCAAGGGAACCCAGTCAGAAGGTCAAGGGAGGGAATTCTGCCCCTCTGCTCTTGTGAGACCCCACCTGGAGTACTTCCTCCAGCTCTGGTGCCACCAAAACAATAAGGACATGGAACTGCTGGAGAAGTCCAGAGGAGGTCACCAAGTTGAAAAGGGGGCTGGAACACCTCCCTTGTGAAGTCAAACTGAGAAAGTTGTTCAGCCTGGAGAAGAGAAGGTTGTGTGGAGACCTCACTGCAACCTTCCAGTATCTGAAGGGACCTGCAAGGAAGTTGGAGAGGGACCCTTTGTCAGGAACTGTAATGGTAAGACAAGGAGGAATAGCTGCAGAGTGAAAGAGAGATTTAGATTAGATCTTGGGAAAAATTCTTTGCTGTGAGGGTGGTGGTGGAACAGTTTGCCTAGAGAAGTTGTGGGTGCCTCATCCCTGAAAGTGTTCAAGGAAAGGCTGGATGGGGCTTTGAGCAGCCTGGTCTAGTGAGAGGTGTTTTTTCCCAAGGCAAAGAAAAGAGAGTGCAAAAATTTTCAGTTTTCATAGTGAAATCTGTAAAAGTAGAAAAATCTTGAAAAGGTGAAGTACATGAAGACATTCCCTTAACAAAAAGCTGCTCAGTGAATGAAGCAAGTGTCAGGCAGATTTAAAAAGAAGGAAATGCAATCAGTCTTCCTATTGATTTATATTTATCCTTATCTAATTCGGTATAGAATGTAAATTTAAATCCATCTACCATCTACTGCTACAATTTCCATCCAGTGGAAATTAAAATCCGGTTGTTTACCTCATGCTGAATTATTCTATTTACAGATACTTCATTTATGATTAATCAGAAATTGCAATTGCATGAGCTAGGTAGATAATACACATGACAGAGCCCAGTAATCCCAGCCCACAGCTTTTAATGACCTCAAGCTCCCTCGCTGGGTATGTGTAGATATTTTGCTTCCAAACAGCATGGTTTTTACCTCACTTCCTACTCACCCCTGTAACTGGCTACTCAATTGCTATTTATTATTAATGACTCAGTTTACCCTGAGGGAAATATTCGACAAAGCAAAAGCAACCAATTGCACGTGGCTCATTAAAGTCATATTAGTTTCAATATTTGAGAGGATATTTCAAAACCATAAATAGCTTATTAAACTAGCTACATCATCTTCCTCCTCTCGTGTGCATATAAGAATGTATTTATTCTTGTGCCTTAGCCACCATCAAAGCACAGTTATGAAATTTACTTTTTTCATACTGCTTTTTTGAAAACTAAAACCATAGGCATAGATTAAAATAGTCCTAACCTAGAAGGAAAAAGTTATTTGTGAAAAAAATTATGAAGGATTAAAAAAAAAACTTTAAATTGCACAAGTTCTCTTCAATAAATACCAGGTTTGACCACAGAAGGTTTGGGGTCAGAAGGCACCTCTGGGGATCATTTATTCAACACCCAAACTAATGGACATGTACTTCCAAATCCACCACTTGACCTGAACATCTTGGTAGTTAGTACACAGAGACACAAAAATAGCAAAATCTTTAAATTCAGCAATCTTCAACCTCTGTGGAAGTCCTAAGTCAGAGAAGTTTTTCAAGACAGGCTGTAGGAAAAATGCTTAAAACCAAGATTCCAGATGCCAGTGTGAAGACTGTTTGTGGAAATAAGCAGAAAATGTGGAAAAGGATCACACAATTTATGTGTATGTAGTTATGCTTTGATATTCAGAATCACAGAATGGGTCAGGTGGGAAGGGTAGATGCAGGGCAGGTAAGATTTGTCAGATATGGCCCAAATTTTTAGACTGTCAGCTGAAGCAGGTATTACAGTGGTTTTAAGCATGAAGCTATAGAAAGCAGACTGCAGCCATAAGAACATTCATGGCTGCAGAGAAGAGGATGTTACCTTTGCTGGTGTCAGCCTGGGACAGCAGGAGAGGAAGAGCTCAAAACACCCACGAGGATCCAGAATGTCAGTGCAGTGTCTGCTCAGCTCTCCTCCACTCAGCTCAGGGTTATCTCTGCAAAAAACCCTTCCTCTTTCAGGCACAGATCTAGTTACTTCTACATTGCTGGACACAGAAAGGAGAAAAAAATGACCAATTACTTTTGGAGCCCTGGGGAGGAGCAGAGCCTCACTAATGTCCCTGTGCACCTGTGAGAGTGACAGTTCACTTTATAAGCTTCAACACTGAATAGCTGCTGTGGGTACTTTTTTACTCTCAGTGTGAACATAAGCTCTGGCTGGTTCCAAGCAAGGAACTGAAGAATTACATCTATTTGCTGCCACTATATATTTTGTATAGCTCCCAGGAAAGACTTTAATTTGCAACACACAGGCAATCATTTTTGTCAAGTGGCCTTATTATGATTATTACTTGTTGTATGTGGTTCTCGACACATTTATGGGAAGATCTGAGCCAGCTGAAATGACCTTGCAGTACACAGGATCACATCCAGAGAATAAAGTATTTTTCCTTTTTGAGGAGTGGCTTAGATATTTCTGAACAATCCATTACAGGCATATACATTTTCAGTGAAGCTTCTGGTTTTATCAATCAAGTTTAGGCACTTCACTGAAATAAATTAGAAAAGCATTTCAATGTTTTTTTTATGGTTTTTGTATGCTTACTAAGGTTAGGTTTTAAATTGTAAATTCTTAACTAATATTGCCTTTTTAAATAAAAAAGACCTTAATATTTTATTAATAGTTGACAAATAGTGATTTGTTTCAGATAAATAACAGAAAAACAATGCCAAAATAACATAAGAATGATAAATACAGGAAAATCAAGGCACTCTAAACAGTACAATGCCTTTTGAATTCTTATTATATCCTACAGTCAGCTGTTTTTAAAAGGTCTTGTCTGGAACCCTAAAAACCTTACAGCAGTATAGCCTAAAATTGCAAATATGAATATGACAATAATACAGGAGCTGGAAGAAACTTTGTGCACATTAGTGTACTTGAAGAAAACTGTGCTTCCATTTATGACTTTAGCAAGCACAAAAATTCATTTGTATTTATAGCACTTCAGAAAGCACGTCCCCTCCGTGGCAGCAAGGCTCAATGGGAGAATTCAGGGTTTAATAGCATAATATGCTAATGGCAACACCTATACATGGCTGAGCCTGTAATTGTGTCCCTCTGGATATGGGCACCTTGTCTGAACACATTCAAATTGTCCTAGAGTGCATATGCCTGGAGCTATTCCAAGCTCATTCTACTTCATAGCTGCTCTAAAAATAAACTCAAGAGTTTTGCACTTCATTCATTTAAAAGCACTTACAAGAGCTGTGCTCGGGTTGGGGATTGTGATGTGAAGTACTACAGGTCCAGTGTAGTTCCTTCCCAGAGAGCTTCTAGGTGCAGTTCAGGAAGGAGGCAATTACCCACAGAGTACATTCAGAGTGCAGTGAAACTTTCTCACAAACAAACACAGGCCACAGGACCTCAGTGTCTTGGCACAGAGGATATCACCACTCTGGGATGTCTATCTCACATGAGGAATAACTTACTACTATTGCTATTTTAGCATCTCAATTCTCTGCATTGTAGCAATGTCTGAGGGTTACTAGCTAAGTAGTTATGCTCCAGTTGGCATATTAAGATTACATCTATTAAAAAATTGCTCCCTAAAGAGGTCCAAGACAAAAGAGAACATGTGAATACAAGAAGCAGAGAGGAACAGCTCTGGATACAGGATTGACTGCCCTGTGTCCTCAGGTGCAGTGACAGCACACCTGCAACACAGCCATTACTTTTAAGAAGCATAATTTTCATGTCAGTGATTTCTATGGCTTTTGAGCTGTTTGATACCTGTAAAAGCAACATACAGTGCAGTGGGCTTCAGTAGCTGAATGGTTAAAGTGCTTAAAATGTTATCAAAAATATTACTTAATAGAAATGTTGCAGTAGTTCCCAAATATTTTTCTTACCTTTCTACAAAAATAAATTAATTTGTTGAAATCCACTTTGGAGCGACTTTCACTTTTTCTCACACTTGAGAAACAATTTATGAAGGAACAGGAAAGCACCAATCTTCTCAAACCAGAACAGCAGAGATAAACACTTGATGCACTCTGATACACAGAGATAATGCAGGCTCAAGCGGTACAGTATTGGGCATCTAGGTCTCTGAAGTGTGGAATTTTCAGCTTGAAAAGTAACAACTTCAAGTTCTTCCAAGAAACTGAAGGAGAAGAGTTTGAAAAGGGAAAAAAAAATACAGAGGAAAAAAACCTGTAATGGAAATTGCTTCTTCTGCCTTAATACATAAAAAAGCTTGTTTCCTATCAGTTGCAGAGATGCAAATCTCAGCTGTTCCTGAAATTGCAGGACTCTTTAACAGACAGCAAAATCTGGTCCAGCAAAAATAGTTTTATTTCTTATTGTAGCCACCTTGCAACAAGCACTGTCCTTTAGGAGCAAACCTTTGAAATTGAATGTTCTCTTGCTGCCTTTTATCAGAGAAGAGAAGCCCGTCAGAGCTCTTTGCAGTTTCCCAGGGGTGCCTGCAGACATTAAAAGAGATGAGCAGGTCAAGGCACACTAAAACATGAGAAAATCCCAGACAAATCTCACCGGAATTTACCTCTAATGTCCTCTTTGGGCAAATGTTCTTGCATGAATTCAACTTCATGCACACCTGCCAGTAAGTTTGTAGATTAAGATACATATATATTTTTCAGGGATGAATAGTAAATCATATAAGATAAGATAACCTGGAAGTACAACCACATCAAGAATTTCTTGCTGCTTGTGGGTGGAACACACAAGTAGAAAATTAAATACCACTTAAAAGGGGAAGAAGTAGGACCATAAAATAGTTAAAGCTATATTTGCAAGTGTTTAATATTTGGATTTTTAAGCCTTAATTTCCCTGGACATTATTAAATGGGCCTGTTTCTGTGCAGTTCTTTATTACTTGTTTTGACTTGTAGGATTTTCAGAAGTGCTTAGGCAGTACAGATTGGAAACAGACTTAAACTCAAATTTAGAAAAAAAAAGCATAGATACCTAAAGGATCATTTTTGTCAGAACCATTGAGATCACTAGTGTAAGTGACATAGGAAAGGGTATTCACAAAAGCTAAGTTCAGTCTAGATAATTTCCCCAGTCACTCTACAGAATTCATGGGAAAGAAAACTCTTCTGGACCGTTGTTAGGAACAAGAAATGTCCTGTATTAAGGGATGTAGTGACCTCCCCCAGCCTCGGTTCTGGGGTGAAACCAGGCACCCTACTCCATGCCTGGATTTCCCTGAGAGGTAAATACAACTCAACATGTTGAAAGGTCCCAAAAGCTCAAAAGGAGAAGAGAATCAGGAGGGCTGGAGTAGGTGAGAAATACTTTAGATTATGAATGCTGATTGGTGGCAGATAATTGTGTTTATGTGTGAATGACTGAAACAGAACATTTAAATTCTCAAGCATAATCCTACTGTCTGCTACCTGCAGCAGATACAAACTGGTTGTGAATTTTGGCAAGACCTGGAACTAAAAGAAGTGGCACACACTGAATTGTGGTTAATACCAGACATGAGGCAGAACCACCAGTTTGGATACATAGTGCATCTGCAAACAGAGTGTTCAAATGGAGAAAAACAAGCTGTAAAATGTAAAATGTAAAATTAAGCTGGAAAAACTTCATGGCACATAGCTGACAGGACTCTGCCCAGCTTTCCCAGCAATGGAAAGTGAAGGATTTGAGTGAATGTGGCTTTGGAAAATCTGTGAGTGTGTGAAATAATCAAAAAGGGTAAAAGCCATAAGCTTGAAAGGTCTTAAGTAAATCCCAGTATTCAAATCCATACAAGATTTTATTCAGTTCATCTCAGCCATGACAAGGGTTCAACATGAGGAACTGTCCAGGATCAACAAGCCTTTCAATCATATCCTGAAAAGTGTTTTCAGTCTTGATGAGTGACAAGGGGGCCCAGCAAAGTTCACCTTTGCTCATGTCAGAAATGCTCTGCACTCAGCAGAAAGAGCAGGGGTGAAAGCCCATCATGCTGAGAAATGTAGCCTAGATTCACAACAAAAACTTTAACAGAGTCTTAAGTAGTGTTAGATCTAGTTTTGACATTGGCATACATGAATACATATTTTATTATTTTAGCTAGTGATGCTTTTTCAAGTTTATTTGCATTCAGCTGCAGAAAAAAAAAGGCAAACCAGTGGATTCCTTTGGTATGGAATAGACATGGAGTATAAGCAACAGGAACAGTTTCAGTTTCATATTCTTGTTTTTGTAGGGTGGTTTGGGTTTTGTCTTGGATTCTTTGTTTTTGGGTTTGTTTTGGATTTTTTTGAGGTTGTTTGGCTATGGTTTTTATTTGAAGTTTGCCAGAGTAAACTACACCAAAACCAAAATGCTGTTAAAGAAAGAATCAGATTTAGAGATGCAAAACTATCACCTTCTGAACAGCTCTGCTGCTCTCTTTAGCTAATCCTCTGAGAATTCTACCCTCTGTATGGCTTCCATAATTGCAATGTTCAGTCATCTCAAAGACATTATTTCTGTCTTATTGTCTGAAATTATGCCTCCTATTCACATCTGATAATGGTTCTGATTTTGAATCATACAATTCAGACACTTCACAGCAGTAGCAGCAAGGGCAGAACATTTTAATTATTTTGCAATGCCTTTGTTGCTGGTGTCATTTTATCTTTCATCCCTACATGCTGTTTTTCTACATGCACATCTCACAATTTGCACTTAGAACTAGAAATAAGGAAACAACTATAGAATGGAAGTCAGATTAAAGTCCTGTGCTTTAACCTAAGTGTTACCAAACCCACTTCAATGAAGCCTTAAATTTTTCCAGTCATTCATTTGGATGTATAGCCTCTAAACTACAATGGATTTATGCCTGATGCAGTCCATAAGAGGCAAAAGAGGTGTTAATTCACTCACAATTGGCTGCTATTCCAGTTTTACACCCCTGGTATGTTTTTTGTCTTTCTTTTAGTAAAGTGTATTTACTTTAAATTAACAATTTGGCTTTAGATTCAATAAAAATGTACACACTAATTTATGTGTCTTGTATGGCTAAAAAAGAGCTAAAAACACCTGATAAATTAAATTACTATGCACATGAGAAATGCTACAAACCTGTTAAGAATGTATATATATATATTTTTATATATCTTTCCAGGACAAATACTGGCATTTAAATGGTCTGGGGAAGGTAGCTCCAGGTAGCTTGATCCACAGTCTTAGAAACCTAATCAAAAGCTTTTCCTAATTCTTGGATTGAATCTTTATTATTGAACTTAGATCAATCTATTCCCTAGAATCTTTAAAGAATGACTGACACCTGCTTTTTACACACTAGGTTGCTATCCCTTCTTCCAACTCTTTTCTCTGTTTTTTTCTTTCTAAATCTTTATATTTTTTCTAGAAATAAATCTATTCCATAACTTTTATGTATTTGTTTACTCTAGGATGCATCATTAATTTATATATTTTTTAAAGTTGCTAGAGTTAGATGCTTATTATAACAGTTAGACAACTGTTATAATTATGTTGTCTAACCTGTTTCTAAGGAATTTTTATGTTATCTCTTTCACAATCTATCCCAATATCAGATTTTTATTCAGCTAGAATGAGGCTTTTCCTTTTTGGCAATAGCATTCTAACATTAACTGATATTTTGCTACCTATTTGCTTTAAGGTCCAGATGCCATCTTTTCTCTGTTTTATAATCTTTTCTCTTTTGTGTTTGTATGTTTTGTTTCTCTTTATATTTTCTTTGTTAATTTACTTTTCTTGATTTTGGACTCCGTTTCCTGAGTGGCCAAGTTTTTTTTTTTTCCTGTGACTATTTCTTCTGATCTCCTTGCATGAAACACTGCCAAAATATTCCACAGGGTGGAGAGAAATCTTCTGCACAAAAGTTGACTGACATAGTGTTTGCACACACTTTACCTACCTGGATGTAGCCATGTTATTCCTTGAGGGAATTCCCAGGAGGAGATGAGCTCAGGCAGAGAATACAGGCACACACATGATGTTTATAATCCCAGACCACTTTTTATGCATGAAGCTGAATGGAATTTAGTTCCACTCATCACTCTGGTTTGCACTTATGTGCTTGCACTCTGCAGAAAACATCTTTCTGTCATAACTAACAAATGCCACACATGGCTGCTGCATCTGATCTCCTTGCTATGAACACTATGAACATTTAACAATATGTTAAATACATATTTTGGCTTGAATTTGGTGTAGCCATGAGCTTTCTCTGCTGAGTCATTTATTTCCCATTGTCTTGTTTACCTTAGTTTGCAGTTCAGTTTATGGTGGCAACAGCTTGTACAACCTCTAGTTCTTGCTTATGTGATTGGAGTGGGGGAAGCTAAACCTTCAGAGGTAAAACACTGTCAGGCAGAGCCTCATTCTGCTGTTCTTCAGTGCTGTGGGTTGGAGACTCAGTATAGCCATAGGTACAGATTGCCATTATCAAGAACTGTCTAAAAGTCAAAGGTGTTAAGCTAGCAATTCTTGCATGTGTATAGTCTTTGTAATAACAAGAGTCAAAACAGGTTGTATAAACAATATAATTGGTCTAAGGTTGATTTAAATCTAATCTCAAAGTCAGAAGCATGAAATCTATCTCTTCTAAAAGTTAAATTAACACATATCTGAAATATTATATACTGACCAAAGTAGATAGAATTCATTAATTGATTTTGCTGGAAAAAATCCAACTCATATCACTTGGGAAATCTGCCCTATCAAAAAGACTGAAGATCTGAGAGGTATTAATGCCTACTAAAATTAATGGGGACTGCTGATGTTCTTGGAAACAAACCCCATAAAGTTGCATTAGCTTAACTTACTGCATTTTTTTTATTTTTAATGTGTTTTCTATTCTTATTATAAGGTCCAGCAGAAGGGCAATATCCTGCAACACAGCAAAATTTCATCTTTATGTGACAACTACTTTAGTCACAACTACTTTTCCTCTCAGAAAGTTATTCTACAATGTATTGAACATTGTCAGTGAACTGGGAAGGGGACTGTGAAGTATTACCAGAGAAATATTCTTCAATATTGCCTTTGATAGTATTTGACACATGCTATGAAAGACACCTGATTTTACTAAAGTTGGAAAAAGAGCTTATATTTTTTATTCCAGAAGAGAATGTTAACACCAGTAATGAACTATTCTTATCAAGTTTCTTGAAGTGATGCATTTGCACACATTCCTATGCCAATCAATATCTAGCTGTTGGGGAGAGAAACACTGAACCAAGATGAAAATCTCAGAGCAATATTTATGTGCCAATATGTGGGACTAGTTGTGAGCGAACAGAACACAGCCCTTCCAGGGGATGGATCAATCACTCATGCAGATTATTAGAGAAACACTTCAGGAACAGCTGCCCAGACATCAGTGTCTTCCAGTGTCCTTGACAGGTGACCAAATAGCTATTACATCTCCAGTGCACAGCAGTGCCAGCTCAGCCTAACCATTACCACAGGCACAGGCTGATACAGAATTTAAAAAAGGCTTTTCCCATTTAAGGAAAATTTCATTCTCCTCTGATCAGCAGCAAAGGGAGCAGTTAGTGTTCAACAGACCTTTGAGTTTTAGAGGTAAAGACCTTTCCCTGGCCTTATGCAGCTTATCTTGGATTCCATATATTAGTACTTAAAAGTCCATTAATCCTAACTGAACGTGCTTTACTAGAAACTTTGAAATAAAAAGGCAGGATAACTGCTGAACAAAACAGAGGGCACAGACTTCTTACCTGATATTCCCCCTGACATTTCAGCATCCAGCCTCTCTCAAACCATGTAGCTGCAGCAGCAGAGACAGAGAGATATGGAGTGACTGAGTCACCTCTGACATTTATTTTGAGTCATGAAAATAATATTATGCATTTACAGTGCAGTAATTTTTCAAATTGAATTTACCCCTGTGGACTTCTCCAGCATTCTTCTTGTCCGGTGATAAGGCTGAGTTTTGTTCACATTTATTTTCCAGCCATGCTTCACAACCACTTGAACGTTTCCCATTCAGGAGGAAGAGTTTTGTTAGGGCACATGAACCAGTCAATCTATCCATGCCAGTGAGCTGCAGGAAAGGCCAGCAAATGGTTCAAGTCACTGCTGCTCTGGCCCAGCAGTCCACCACTGAAGAGAGCAAACACTATTAATGCATTCAGTTTCACTTAGTACTGGAATAAGTGGGTACATACCATGTGAGGAAATACCAACCCACTAATAAAAAATAAATAATTTTGGTTTCAATTTCTTCAAATTGTTAGTTGGTTTTCACACAGAGTAATTTTCTTCTCTTAATCCAACAGCCACTACCAGCAGTAGGCAATTTATTTCTCCAGCTGATGTTTTTCTGTAACTGCTCTGAATTAATTCTGCTCATCAATTTACAAACAAATTCCAAATATGCTAGAAGGTACCCCAATGATATGAAGCTTTGCATAAAAACTTGAGCTACACAAAATCCATTCCATAGTATATATAACCTAATATAATACAATCACAATGTATTGCAGCCACTGAAGTAACAAGAATTTTGATTTCACATGCAAAGAAGCTGTGAAAGTCTTATTAAACAGAGACTTTCTGCAATTTCCTAGTGTCATCCTTATTGATTAACTTTCACTGCATCTCTCAAGTCTTAGAGCAAGAGTTGTGATATTGAATTTTTGTTAGAGCTCTTTCTCAATAATGTAATTCTTTTTTTTCTTCCATTACCATTTCCTGTGTCAGGTTCTAATTTTTGGATGCAAATCTACGGCAAACTTCATATCATCTCCTATAGCAGCTGTGTGCTATGACAAAAGGCAAAAAACCAGACATCTATTTAGCATTATGCTACCCATTTTAGCATGTGTAAAACTTGTACTAAATGAGGCAAATTATCTACTGTTTGGGTTAAAGTTTTACAAAAGTTTTGGTGTCTTGATGTTAAAGTTCAATAAACTGATAAATTAAAAGACCACTAAATTTCTGGCCAATACTGCAAATATCTAGAAAATATCTTTCACTTGAAAGGTTTTTAATGTCTTGATTGAACCAAAATTCTTATGATTTATGGATTAAAAAGGAATTATTATGAAATAAAAAATGTATTTTTGAGGCAAGGTGTAGATTTCCACTGCTTTAATATATCAATGGAATGTCTCATGTCACAGTGGACAAAAAAGTCTACCTAGGTCCTGTAACAGAAGAGCAGAAGGCACCTCATGACTACTCTGCCTCTAGTCCAGTTTTGCAGGTAAACTTCTATTGTCCTTCCTATAAAGTGATTGTGCAACCAGATTTGGGTTAAATTTCCAATTTATAACCTTATTCTTTATTAAATTTTTATAGGTCTGTAAAAGGTTTTTAAATTTTTATAGGTTCCTGTTTCCATGACTATATAAATCTTGTGTTGCAGAACAGTGCAGCTTTCAAAGATGGGGTGAAGCTTGTTCTTGTCTGTAGCCAAGTGACCAGAATATTTTGGACAAGTGTTTGTATTTTGAATTTCTCAAGCTTAAGAGAAAATGAACCTGAAGAGTGAGTTTTAACTTTCTATCCATAAAGATAATTTTTTTTTTTTTGGTGGCATTTCAGGGTACCTGAAGACCCTCTGAAAGGATAAATGAATATCACAGTCTGTACTGGAGACATGTAACTCACTGAGTTAGCACCTGGAGGTCAGGCATGACACTGTGCTAGACAATAATCCTATCCTATCTGTGGGCCACTACTTTTAGAATAAAAACCTTCATCTTCCTCATTGACCCCTCCACATGGTCTGTTGCAAAGTGCTTCACCTTGCACACGTTCTGTGCACACCTACCAAGATGGCTCTGCCTTGTTCTTGGACTGAATTTGTTGATGCACTGAATATCCAACAAGTCTTCTTATCTTCTTGTTTGTTATGGTCTGTTTGGGTTTGCTTGGTTTGTTTCCCTACTTCTGCCACCTATATTCTCTCAAATATCTTCTCAGTCAAGTACTCAGAGGCACTCAAAATGTAAATCTAACACGAAGTTTTGATAATGCAAGTTTTACCTGTGATTCAGGGATCATTGAACAAAAACAAACAAACAAAAAAGCCCTCACTGTGCTGGAAGTGAAATTATATTGCTTCCTTTTAGACAAAACCATGAAAGTCTGAGTTCTGTGGCTCCGATGGATAATCTATAATAGCAACTGAACAGTCCAGGCTCGTGGTGAAGTTACAGTCATGGGGCTGCACCTTCTCTTTAAAGTACTTTCACCATGTTGTACTTTTCCTAAATCCTTTTGATTAGATTGGAGTGCAAATGTCACAATTCTGATTTTTGCAACTGAACCATGTGAACATAACCAGTTTTTTAAAATATGTTGTTAAAAATTTTGTGAGGAAATTGCCTATTGTGTTTTGTTGCAGTTTTCATTAATATAATGTAACTCAGCTTTCTCTAAGATTAAGATCAAAGATGAATAACTTTGTGCTCAGCTAGAGCATGCCATTTGCTAATTCATCTGAGATCAATAATGCTTGAATGAATAATTTAGTAAACCACTGTGCATCCTTTTCGGCTGCTTTATTTTCTTCCACAAATTACACTTATTTGCAAAAAATATACAGCCTTTAGAGAGCAAGGGAAAAGAAATGCTTTCTTTCTCTTTATTTTCCTTTTTTTTTTCTTAGTAAGCAGAAAATTAATTTGTGCTTTTTAATTCTGAATACCTGACTGAAAATCTTTCAGGAATTTAAAGTCTCAAAATTGGCTTTTATTAAAGCACTCCTTGGATTTTCTTTTTACTTTTTTTCTTGATGACTGTTTCTCTGATGCTCATTGCAGTCCTGTGCTAATAAGTGATTATGAACAACAAATGTAGTGTTGAAAAACAAACATTGTTTTCTCTGTGCATGATAACACCACTGTAGCTGTTGTCAGACAGATTGATCTTTTGTAACAAGTCCAAAATGCCTGAAAGAAATTGAACATATGCAAAACACAGCTAGACCAGTGACCTAAATTATCAGGCACAGGTCATTCCAGGTATTTGGGTGTGAGGCCTCTGCCCAGAATCATTTAAGACTGAAAAGATCAAATCATGGGATCAAATAGGAAAGATTTCTCCAGTGAAATCTTTTTCTCACAAAGGGATTAATGCACTTTTAAGGGAGTGTTCTAGCTAGGGAGATATGGATTAGGATGTTTTTAACTCAGGAGTGAATTGAAATTATATTACCATAATTATGTTTCTATGTTTTCTTCTAATAATTAGTCTGTGGGCCAAAAAGGTGGGGTGAGGTGGAGAAAAGGCCAAAAGTACTATGAATTTTGGTAAGAGCTTCAGGTAACGAATGAATGGATGGTTGGATGGATGGACACATTAATTCACACAAAACTTTAGCTGTTTTTATTCTGAGACAGATATCTCAGAAGCTTTACTGCATAAATGATTTAAGAAGACTCCTTTTGCTAATGTCACTTCTTCACTGCTTGCCTTGCAGTTATTTTGATGACTTCTTAAGGATATACTTTCAGATTCATTAGATAATGCAAGTCTCACAACTTTCAACCTCACTTTAAAGAAAGTTATACCTTCAAATGCTTATGGCTGCAGATAATAAGTAGAAAGCTGTTCTGTGCATTTCTTTGATGCACAGAACCTTAAAATCTCATTTTTATTGTCACATTTTTAAGAGAAAACCTTTGGGAAATGCAGGAAAGTGATATACTATGCTATGGGACTTTAAAAAAGAAAAAAAAAAAAAAGCCACAAGGGAGATTTGTGTCTCTCTGGACCTGAATGCTGGACAATGTTACCTTAGGACATCCTAGATAACACTTGGTTACTACCCTTAGGCAAAAGAAGTGAGTCCATCACATAGTGAAATCAGGTTGACATATGCTCTGGTCTATTGGGTTAACTGCTTAAAGTGATGTATTGTTTTATTCCCTCCTTTATAAAAAGAGAAATCTGACTGAGGATTGCATACTTCACTCTGGCAGTAGCATCTAGCACCATAATACTTATGTCCCTTCTGTATCTAGACCACAGATATGTGAAGGGAAGAATCATCAATGGAGAACAGATACCCTATATTGGTGTGAATAGCTTTTACAGTATTTGTAATTTATTCCCAATTAGAAACTGAAAACTTTGCCTTTTCACAGATAGTTTAAAAACAGGATGAACTAGGATCTAGTATTCAATGTTAATGTTATGCTTTGTCTTTATTAAGTGGAAGGTTATTGATTTGAATAATTGCATTGGATGGCATGTCATTAACTTGTGTCAGTGAATTAATGCAAACAAAATACCTGTGAAGAGAAAATTAGTTTGTTAATACTGCTGATAGTCATAACGATGTATTGATTACATACTAACACAATAAGATATATAGTTATATGCAGTATATTAATTCTACATTGAGATCCATAAATATTTTTAATATTGTGTCTAATTGTCCAATTATACTTTCTGTTTGGAATCAGACTACAGGGAATTTTCACCAGTAAAGAAATATGTATGGTCTTTTTCTTTACATGTCTGTGCATGTGTTTTCTTTTGGATTACAGAAATGTCAGAATCAAGGTGTCCCTGTAGCTGATCCTACTGGCTACATGCTGAGCAGAACTTGTATCCACAAGGGAAATTTTGCCCTGGGCTCTTTAGGAACATAATGCAGCTGAACTGTGTTACTGGCAAATGATGTGTAAGCAACTTCATTTTAAACTGTGCATTACTCTTTTTGTGTCAGTGACATCCCCTCTTCTTTTCCTTTATTTATCCATGTTAGACATTCTCAGGTGTATATCTGAAAATATATTTCATTTCAAAACTGAAGTCTGTTGTGAAATAATGACAAAAAAAAGCCCACAACATGTCTGTGGTGGCAATTTTAAGCCAGTCACAATGCAGGATTTCTTCAGAGATCTACAGACATAACTGCACACAATTCAGCACTGGGCAGTGTAATTTTGAGGCATTTTCCTGTCTCAGGTGATTCGAGTTTTTTGGTGCCAGATTTTTTTCTGTGTGAGGAATTCCTCCCCCAGTGGCAGCACTGTCAACAACCCTATTTGTGAGCCTGACTGAGGTATTTACAAATTATTTTAGATTTGCACATTAACATGACACAGAATAACCTTTTACATCCAGTATCAAGAGGTATATTCTAAATACAAACATCTAATAAATGCATCAAGGCACTTTTTAAGCAGCCCTTGGCAGTACAGGTGATGCCAGATAGAACAGCTCCACTGGGGTAGCTGGAATCTTTCCATCTCTGGCTTGAATGCCTCTATTCCTACTGCCTGCAAATGTCAGATACTAACCAATACATACAGATAGATTTATTTAGGCAGACATCATAAGTGTCTTGTTGAGTTAGAAAAAAAAAAATCAGGAATCACTGGGGAAATAACTCTTCCAGCTAGTACTAAAACAATAGACCAGAATGACTACTGTGGAAAGATTCTCACATTTGTGATAAACAAAGCTAGCTTGGATAACAGAAATTGTCCTTCTGTGCAACAGCAAGCTAAGAATATGGCTAATTTACTTTGCTTCTTGTCAAGATATAGGTGTATACCAAATTTTTTGGTGTGCTAGATTACCATTTAGCCTTCTCCCATGAAGCTAAGTAGGTCATCCCTGCACTGAACTGAAACAACTACAGTATTGATACAACTCAGGCAAGGAAATTTTCCTAGAATTGCTTTTTTCCCTCCATTTCTAGCAGTTGATTTAGAAAAATCTCGTATTTTTCTTTGAGATCTTCATATCCCAAGACTGACATATGGAATGTTTAAGTGACTGTACCAAATTTACTTATGGATTACCATATCCATGGTAAGAACAAATTTATCTCTGTGTGGTAGAAATACTATTTTACTTTTTTGTTAATTATTTAATATGAAGGGAGGGCATCAGTAGCATTTCATATGCTTTAACTGTCCAGTAACAGATTCCCTGAAAGTTTTTGACATAAATTATGCCATAATTTTACAGTGTCATGGGTATTCCATGACAGTTTAGCAACACCTGGAAGCAAAGAATTAAGATGTTAAGATGTGTTCTGAATACAATTACAAGGCCTCAAGCACTATATTTTGGGTGTGTATTGGGTGCAATATTACTTAGAAGGAGAAGGGTTACCAAAAGAAAGCTACATTAACTTGCAGCTCAAACGTGAGAAGTGAGTGCAAGTTCACTGTAACTTGTAACCTAAAACAATGAATGTCAGTAAAACCAGTATGATTTTGGAATAAATGGAATAAACCAGTATGAAATGGAATAAATTTCAATTAAATTGATTTAACTCTCCAAAAATCAAATATTTATGCTAAATTACACTATGCTTAATGGAGACGGTTAGGCAGCCCAGGAAGTGGAACATAGATGAGAGTGGAACCTGAGAGACCAAAAAATTACATTTATGGTAGGTAGAACAAATAATCTTGTCAAAATGCCTGTGGAAGTATTCAGTGTCTGTGGAAACTGGATATGAACATAATTCAGTCACCCAAACATTTGTGAGTAGTGCTATTCAAGGAATCCTTATCAGGACGGCATTATGTCACTGGATTTGTGAGTAATCTGGCAGCAGAAAATCTGACAGGAGACCTGAGAATATCTCAGATGTTAATGGTTGCAAATGATTAACTGTATCAAACTGTATCAAGACGTGAACTTAAAAAAATAGAAATTAGAGAAATAGTCCTTAAAGACTGAAATAGTTTGAAATAATTAAAAATGTCAACCCCTCAGGTATCAATGTTGGGGTGTGCACTGTTAACATCTTTGTCAGTGACATGGACAGTGGGATCCAGAACACCCTCAGCAATTTGCTGACAACACCAAGCTGTGTGGCGCAGACACCCTGGAGGGCAGGGATGCCACCCAGAGGGACCCTGTGAGGATGAGGATGGAGAGGGGGGCCCATGGGAACCTCCTGAAGCTCAGGAAGGCCAACTGCAAGGTCCTTAACCTGGGTCAGGGCAGTCCAAAGCACAAACACAGGCTGGGCAGAGAAGGGATTAAGAGCAGCCCTGAGTAGAAGAATTTGGCATTTTGGTTGTCAAGGAGCTCAACACGACCCAGCAAAGTGGACTCACAGATCAGAAGCCAAATGTGACCTGGGCAGGATTAAAAGAAACATGGTCAGCAGTGCTTGATATTCAAACAAGGTGATCTTTAAAAACCCTTTAATGCAAAACAGTCTACAATTCATGAAAAATATTCAATAATATAGTACCAGAGCTACACCATGATTATATCTGATAAACTAGATTAAACGTAAATCTGGGAGTCAGAATAACAGAGTTATAGGTTATAAATTAGATAGTTTAGAATAAATAATGACCAGACAGGCCAAATTGTTACACTCTTGCAGATTTTTCTGTAGCATTTTTGTAAAGGCCTCATGATTGTTTATGCCATCTCAGGACTCTCAGCTTCACTGGTGAGCTCCATTGAGGAGAGCTGGGCAAATAATCATGCAGATGGAAATTTCTTAGTGTTGTGACAAATCCAGCACTTGCAAAATGTAGTTTTATCTTTCCCTCTTTGGTAGATCTTCTCTCCTCCTTCTACCTTTTCTCTCGCCTTTTTGTTTCTTCTATACTCTAACTACAGCCCAACATTTCTCCTCCATCTCTTTCCAGATCCAGAGCAACCTATGGAAAAGGGAAGATATAGAGAGGATATATTATCTCTAATTAAGAACATGAGCTAGAATTCTGCTCATGTCTAGACATAAAGTTTTGAGCAGCCCAAGCTGCCTGTAATTAAATTACAAAATTTCTTTGACTGCATGTGGTAATGAATCCTTTGATTGCTCAAAAATTATTTTGATTTCAACAACTGTTGTAAATGAAAATTTATCACAAGTGCAAGAACATCCTCAACAATATGACAAATATTTCATGTGTTGGTAATAAACAGTAATGTTAGGAAATATTTGGGAGTAAAATGACATACTTTTGGAGAAGCTCATAAAAAATTTCTGCACTGATTGGGGAAGTGGATTTTGAATGAAGATTTTGCAGAGAATTATATTAGGATGAATAAGCAGCAAACCTATATAGTACTTCAAATGCCTATTCTTACTATTTCCTAGAGATGTAGGCCATTAAGGATTATGCAGAGAATTATAGTAATTCAACTATTGAATTAATAGGTTTTGGAGACTCTAAACTCCAAAATACAGGTCCTAAATTCCTTGAGGGGTTGGTGGAGCTGCACTGCTTAATCATTTAAAATATATTGCCTATGACTGTCAAATATGCTTTTTATTTCTAAGACTTTTCAAAAGGACAACATTTGATGGCCTTTCTAATCAGGAATAAACTCAGGCAAGACTGAGTCAAAACTTCAGATTACACCAGCTAGCAGTAGAATTCAGACATCTCTCAGTCTCACCAGGGAATTGACTTTTTCTTGCTAATTGCTTTGGTCTCCTTGATATGGTTCCTGCTGCGCTGCTTATAAGCCTGACTGATATCCTAGAAATGCCTTCTAAATGACTTCCTTATCAGTGACAAATTCTTTTAGCTCCCTAGAGGAGCAAGGAAGAGAGTTGTTTTATCCTCTTTCACTAAAACATGAAGATCACTACTGCTTTTCCAAAACCATACACAGCAACTGACCAAAATGCAGCTATTATGACAGTGTTATTGCAATATTGTTTTCCAAAATGAAAACTGTGTATTGTGGATTCAACGCTGAGTCTTACTCAGACTTCTTTGAGAAATGTCAGAGGCATGAAATGAAGGAAAAAATGCTGCAAAAAATGGCTACATAATATTGCTGATGCCTTGTTTCACTGTTAATTTTTTAAGGAAATGGGTTTGGAAAGAAGTTGAAAAGAAATAAAAAAATGGAAACATGCGATGAGAGGATGAACCCTCAGAAGGAAATTGTAGCTCTTCCTCCATAACCATCCATTTTTCCATTCATAGTGTATCCCATCTTCTTCATTCTGCCTGTTCTTAAGACTGTTTAAAATATTATCCCAGTCTTTCATTTACATTATTTGCTTCCTGAGTGCTTTTGACTCTGTGTCCTAGATTTAATCAAGAAAACCTGTGCAACTTCTAGATGATAATGTTTTTGTCAGGTCATGGTTCATGATCCCCACTGTTTTTTGCTGCAGGAACATCCAAGTTGGAATTCTCAGTGAATCATAATGGAGTTCCAGCTTTGGAATAATAGATATTGGTAGTGACACTGCAAAATATGGCTGTCTTAGTTTGTTAAATACTGGCTATCTGAAAGGAAAACTTGAGGTTGTATTGACAGATCAGAAAATGAAGTTTTTAATTGTATTCAAAGTAGGCAGTGTGTGCTATATGATCCCTTTCACAGTCACATGTAAGGAAAGAGGATTGATAGGTATCAGTGATGTTTGGTGACTACAAGTCACTTTAGAACAGAATGAGAGGTTTTCAGTGACTTAGCATTGCAGCTAAACTCAAAGGGAGCACTGTGATACTCATTGGAAACTGTGGCAAGAACTTAAGCCTGGAAAAGATTTACCAAAGCTTCAAGCTTTGCCTCCTTCATATCTGTATGAAATAAAGTTCTTTTCACAAACTCCAGCACTATCCAGTTTGACATTTTTGGCTGCACAGAGGGATATTTCTTTCCACTTGCAGCATAAATGTTTCCATGACAAATGTGCTCTTTGGTGGGTTTATGCCAGTATTTTCCCTTAGCTCAGGTCATTCTCTCCCATCTATGTTCTTTACTTCCTTGAATGAATTGCCAGACAGTCTTAGCTTCAATCTCTAGTCGTTCCAGTTACCTGAAGGGAGAATCCCTTGTAGTTCTTACTGATAAGAAACCATTTCCAAAAGTGAGCAGTTCTGATTATCTTCAGCAGAGGTCAGTGGTGCAGTTTATTATGATTTTAGTTGTCCCAAAAGTGCATTGAGACCAACCTTCTCAAAACTGGTTATCTAAACCAGGTGGCCTAAGGCTCATAATCACTTGTCTTTGAGTTGTCAGAGATAAATGGCCACAAATTCATCACGCCAGGTTTGCTGATACAATCAGTCCTCTTTAATAACAAGATTTGGGAAGGTTCAGTTACCAATAAACAGCGGAAATTTCTTTCATGTTCTGTTCCTAAGGCATGAACCCAAGTTTCCAGACTCTCACTGGACAAGATACTTAACCATTCCCATTTCTGTGTTTATAAATCTGAAAGACTCTACTGTGAGGAGTGTTAATTTGTATTATCAGGTTTCTTTACTCCATCTCTTCTCAGTGAATGCAAGCTTGGATTTTTGCATAGGTTAGATTTAGTTTTGGTCTTGATGGTGTGCTGGGTAATAGTGTTCACTGGATCACTTCTTTCTGCATAAGAACATGAGTGCTGGGCAGAATAGTTGCCAGGTGCTTCATCCAGATGTTTTGGAGAGATTGACATCTGTCCAATAAATAGAAAGTGATTTTAGGAAGACCAAAATCTTCCAAAGTACAAGTCCAAAGTTGAGTGTTACAAAGTCTTCCTCCTCTGCTCTTGGCTCATTGAATCATGTTTTCACTCTCAATTACTGTGAAGACTTCAATGGACAGCTTTAGATAAAACAGGCAACTACCTGCATAATACATTAAAAAAAAAAAAAACAAAAATTTGAACTGCAGTTTATAGCCTGATCCTATGATAAAGCACAGAGAGATAGAAATATAGGAAACACAGTTGAGATAATCTCAACTGTGGAAGGAAAAAAATGCTGCAAATGCCCCTTTCCTCTGAATAAGGGATCAGAAAATGCAGGTCAAGTTTTCCATGCAGCCTTGAGAGAAGATGGTGGGCTGGAGGCCCAGCTCCATGCAGAGGAGTTGCCAGCTGTTTTGGGATGGACTGTGGTGGGGCATTTGCCATGCTCTTATGCTGCCTCAGGACCCTTTTGGGCAATGTGAGACTTTTATGCTTGCTAAGCATAGCCAGAGCAGCCAAGCTTCATGAGCCTAACAGGGAACAATAATGTGTTTATACAGCACGTGAGACAAAATTGCAGGTGCCAAAATAACAAGTGCAGAACCCAGGTTTTCTTATGTGCTTGGGTTATTAATTTGGGTTCATCTATCAATTCTACACTTCTGGAATAACTGCTACATGATAACAGTGCAATACTTTCTAATTATTGCACCAATCCAAATAAGAACTGACTTTGTTCCACAAACCCATTACACCAGAATTCACCAAAAAAAAAAAAATCCTCAATAACTGGACTGAGAACACTGAGCTGGCTCAAGTGTACAAGTGATATAAAACAGAAGTGTATAACCTCTGCTAGAAAATATGCTGGTCTTACCTGGAAGTGTTCATCAGCAAGCATCTCTAGCCCTAACAAGGGATGCAGATATTGCTGTCTATGTTTTACAGGAAGGAAAAAATTGTTTTGTGTAAGTCAAAAGGCCTGTGGTATAAATTGGACAATTTGTAGATCTGACTCATCAGTCCACAGTCCTGCCATATACAATGTCCTGGAGGCTATGCCAGCTCTGCAAACTAGCTGTTAGAGTAGAAAACAATGACTGCAGCAGTTTTTAAGAGAAAAATTCAAATAAAATATATTATAGTAATAAAACAAATTAGCAGCTGTTATCCGGAGGCAACAGCAATGAAGCTCTCACAGAACAGGCCTTTATTAGAAGTAGTAACAGTAATCATAAGTTCAAGTTTAACTAAGTGAGCCATTAAAAGTGTAATGCTGAAATGAACTGAACCAAATGACAAAGTAAAACATGCCTGGGGCAATGAACAGGTTTTAATTTGTTTAACTTCCATATCTCTGGTGTCTGGCTCTAAAAAATGATGTGACAAAAGACTCCTCACTACATTCTACTCTGAACACAAAATGAATTAGTAAAAGCAGCAGCAACAATAGTACATTCAGCCCCTTCACCTCCCACAGTGCTCACATCACTAGTCCTTTCTGGCTTTGTGCTCTGGTTTTCCATTATTCAGGGAAAGCCACAGTTCCTCCAGGCACCAGGAGGGTGTGTGCATGCAGTCCTAGAGACCTTCCCACAGCAAACACCCATCAAACCCCATGTTCTGCCACAGTTTGTTATACGAGAGGATGCTAAGCTCAAATTTACCAGAAAAATCACATCAGAAATATCTTGTACCAACTCTTCCTTTTTTCAATGTACATGTTCTAGGGGAGAATACTGCTGGTGTGGACTGCTGTGAGTGTGTCAGCACCCTGCAGGCATATCCAGGCAGGCCTGGCATCTCCTGGATATGGTACAGGCTTATGTCATTCAAAGCAGCTCTAGGACATGCTCAGAAATTGTGAAAGCAAAATCAGAATAGAAAAGAACATCAAGTTACATTACAGAGACATTTTCCCAACTTCTCTAGACCACAGCACCCTGTAGAAATTTTATTCCAGCTTTCTCTAAGATAAAATAGTAGTTACTTTGCAGCATAGTCATGACAGAACTCTTGTTTCATTCATATTTACATCCCTGATTTTTGTTTCACTGGATTTAGCTCCCACAATCCTATTTTGCTTTTGTGAAAATATAATTTCTTGTTTCCCAAAATATTAATGAAAATAGTACCAGAGAAATAAAGGTAACTATGGTTTTCATATAGCATTCATAAAACTACTTTAAATATTGTAAATAGCTATTTCCATCACCAGGCATGCTGGAGAAAGTTAACTAGGGAAAAAAAAAAAAACATAATGACTTTCAAGGATTTGCTGAAGGCAAAAAATTGCATTTTATAAATCAAATTCCCTAAAAATGCTGACTTAGTTTCAAAATAATTTTCTCTACTTATCTTCTGAGTTTCTCCTTGCTGTGCTAGAAATTGTACAGTGAGCTTTATATGAGCTGTGAAAATGGATTTGTGATTTTTAAGCTAGCAAATCTAAACCAAAATAGTAGTTGCCATTTTAAAAAAATGAAAACAAAACAACAAAATCCCCTGCATCAACAGCTTCTGAGGTTAAAAACAACAAATTTGACTAGTCAAAATCTTATTATTACAAACATCATTGCACAATGTAGGCTCTTATATTTTTTACTTGATTTATGAGTCAGTGAAATAGTTTCGTCTCACGAAGAACTGCATGCTACTCTAAATGTAAATAACTTCAATGAAATCATCTGTGCCTGGAATACTAGGAGTAAGAAGAAAAAAAAGGAAAACTGATTGGTTTATTATGACAACTTCATAGTGTGTGTTGTTGCAGTGTTTATAAGGAGACAAGAACAGCTGTAGAGTGTGAGATCCAACTCTACTCATTGCAGGGGCAGGTACAGGACTCACTGGGAAAAATATGGAAAGGGGCAACAGCTGTTTGCCTCCTGGTCTCTGGGAACCTGATGTTGCATCCAAAGTGTTTCATGGATCAAATCCATTATGAAAAACTCTATTCTTAAACCACGTGTGTTGAGTACGTTTTCCTATAGCAGTTTGGATATTGGCATATGTGTTCAGCTTTTTTTTCTACAGGTATAATCATGATCTCGCAGAATTTCCGTGAAAAAAAAAGGAGTAAATAGAAGTATATTTTCAGAGCAGCTGAAAATTAAATTTAATTTCACTTAACAAAGAAGTATCAAAATCTTATTAGCTTTTTCATTTGCTGGCTAGCTCATTTATATTCACATATTGTCTAAATACTTAGAACTAACTTCAAAAAATTGTAGGCACATATCTAAACCAGAACTTGTTACTGAAATTTTAAAATTATATTTCCCTGTAATTTCTAATGTGTAAAAATGTTCTGAAAAGTATTATACATTTCAAATATTTGGTGAATGGTACTATGCTGAAGAAATGTGCTTTTAACTCTACCACTTTTCCACATACACAAAGTGGTTTTTTGGGTGTGCTACCATTACAAAAGTCATAACTGCAAGATACAAACCATGCCTTTGTTTGCTGTGATTAATGTTAAAAACCCCAAACAACCAATATTCAGAGGCTGGCAATTTGTGATGAGGCATGTAGTGGTCCCTGAAGAAACAGAATTGAAGAAGATCCTGTCTTCCAAACAGGGCCATTTGCAGTGCTAAGTCAATGCACTACTCCTGAAAGCAAAACTCAGAAGTCCTCACCACCTCAGGAATTATTTAATTTCATTTTCAATTCTGCTTACAGCACTGGCTTCTTTGAATACAGAGAAGACACCATTCTTCACAGACTGGTGTTCTCTTGGGTGTTTTGCCATCATTTAGGGCACAAAACCTGACTTGTGGGAGGCATGGGGGGACATTCATAGCTCAGAGTTTGCTGTGTAGGGCATTTTTGTTCTGAGTCTCTGAATCACTTGGAATGTCAGAAGGCTCTGTGGTTTCCCTGTGACTAGGAAACAGGAAATATTCTTTGTGCTTCTTTCACAACTGCATTGGTGAATAATGGCTCCTCAGCTCATTACCAGGTCTTGTTCCCTGTCACTGTCCCTGTGTGCATTGAGCACAAAATGCTGTTTGATTCTCAGCCTCCCATTTTGTGAAGAACCTGTTAGTTTGGGTATAGTTCACTACTGAAAGTGATCACATGAGGTAGTATGGAGGAGTCTACCTCATTTGACTGCATGCCCCCTTCTTCAGATGCTATCTCAAAATATGTATACTTACTGTTTCAGGTGCTTAAAAGTGAAAAAAAACCCTCAAACACCCATATACACACAAAATAATTATTCCTTAGGATTGCAGAGGCAGCATATGGGGCCCAAATTTTATGCAGAATCAAATATTGTGTGGTGTGGCCTACCTGCTTAAGGAGTGTGAGTGTGTGTGGATGAAGAGGGAGTACAAGCTGTTCTGTCCGAGCTGAGACGGATGAATTTTGCAGTATGGATGTAACTTGGGTGATTCTGGAGGCTTTACTTTTGCCTTCTCATTTGGTCTCATAGGAAATTAAAATGTCTATAAATTACAAATTGGCCTTCTGCAATGTTTTTCTATATCTAATGGAATCCTCTTCAAAGACTCTTCAAAGGAAGTTGCAATCTGCAGAATAATTTTGTTATTGGTGAAGTTTTTACCTACCTTCCTAAGCTGTTGGTTCACTTATGCATCAAGGAATGTCTGTATTTCTTTTTCTACAAATATTATTTTATATCCTATCTAAAGTAACTATGGATGTTCTCATTATCCTTATAAAGGTTTAATCCTTTTCTAATTCCTGCTAAGCTCTTGGTCTGAATGCTGTACTGTGACAATGGGTTCTAATGACATATTATTGAGCCTTTGACTATTTAAAATCCCTCTTAGCCTATGTTTTCAAAGTACATTTCACTTGCCATTTTTTTACTGCAGAATTTACTTAAAAAGAGACACCCACTTCTTTGAAAGTCATGTTCAGTTACCCTCTTGCCTGCTGTCCATTTAGATATGCATTTCCTCATTTATTTAAAATTTTATTTTATTTTTATAGGTTAAAGGAAAGGCAGGTTTAGAGGTTAAAGTATCAGCTTTGGGTTTCCTTGTTGTGCAACTTCTGTCTATATACAGAAGCAAATCATTGAGGAGTTTTGCCCCAGTACTTATCTGTACAAAGGGAATAGTAACATTTTCTATCTTAAAATGCCCAGTGTGGTAGCTGGGGTTCCCTCTAGGTGTTTTAAAAAGAGAGTGTCATTCCTTCTTATAAATCATCACTTTGGTCAGATTAATTTTTCCTTTCTTATTTTAATCTTACATTTTTATTTAACGGGTTTTTTTATTTATATGATACCCTTAGTGAGAATTATGGATTTAGACATCTGCTAATTGCTATTACATAAAACTCAGCTACATTAATTAATGAAAAATATTCCTTTTGTCTCATTATTTCATTTATATATTAATTTCCTTGTGTTTCATACACTTATGTCTATGTACCACATCAGCCAGAGTGGTGCAGAAATATCACTGTTTCAGGAAACATTTAGAATATCAGTAAATCAATTTAAATTTCATCTAACTGGATCATTTGGAAAGTATATATGTGGGTGCTTCACAATTAGTGTTTTAAAAAATGCTGAGTCCTTCCATTTCATTGCTTTGTTTAGTGACAAGAAATAAGTGTTAATGTATTATTTGCTGAATTTTGTCTGGATGGTGACCATATACCAACGATTTTGACAGAAAAATAGACAGATGACCACTTCTGAAAGAGTTGAAATGGTTACACAGACAAATCATTAATATCATTTAAATTCAAAAATAAAGAAATTATCCAGAGGAGATCAACATAACACCTCTCAATGATTTCTCTTAATTTGAACTACAAATCAGATATTCTAACAAATACTTGAAAAGTTTTATGCATGAATTTTATTTTTTTTTCCATAGGAAGTTTCACAGTGAGGACAAAAAGGTCTTTGTTCCCTTAGGTAAAGTCAACCAGGGCATTTTTCTCATTTGGCCTTTTTTAGTTACAGTGATTTAGTGAAATCATTATTTTAAGTAAAAATTCTTATTATTAAATACTGCATTTATATTGCAAGGATGGCTCCTATCTACACCTTTAAGCAGCTTCATTACACTGTTGGTTCTGCTTTGTCAGTATTTCTGTGTTAAACTGTTCATATGACTAATTAAAATGTGATTCTAAATTTTATTTGTTATTGCTTCTATTATCTTTGTTATAACACACAGACATAACATGTTTATGGGTTCTGTAAGCTAATCTAATTTAATATTGTGCTTGTAAGTGAAATGTCCTTAATAGCAACAGCTGCCCTTGGAATGCTGATTTGAATATATATGTATAAACACACACACATATAAATATATATATATATATTAATCAGACTGCTAGGTTTTACCTACTTCTAGCCTTGCTGTTACTCCAGAGGAGCAAATCTTTTCATGGTTGAGGATGTTCATTCCTATTCAATTAAAGGACAGAGAAGTGGGTGCATGATAATCACATCCACACTATATCCAATTCAAGGAAAAAAAAGTAAAACAAGCATATAAAGAAAATGTGGTTTGATGGTTCATATTGCTCAGCTTGTAGAAAAGCAGATACAACCTTCCTTTTTCCTTTCCTTGGTTTCATGGCCTTTAGTATATGGGCTTTGCATCCCCATCACCCTTTATCCTTTCTACCAGGCAGCACTGACTTCCCTCCTTATTTTTCCTCTGTTTATATTTTCCCCTCTTTGCAAGTATCATTGGAGCCAAGGATTTGAAATTGATATACAAAAGTTAAAATAATTTTGTGTTATATAGTATACTATCACCAAATCACGATTATGTAACATTTTGGTACATATTATGAAGAAAAATTTAGTCAGCAGTTATGTTTCTTCTCAAGAGTTTTATTCTCCAATTCATTACAAGGGATGAGACCACTTAGGGAATGGCTTTGTACTGCATTACACTAGGCTACATTATACTAGACACTATGGAAAAGCATGTGCAAGCACAGGAAAAGTGGACCCTGACCCAAGGAATTTCCATGAAACAGGCATGATAGATGCAATTAAGGAAAACTACTTTATTACAAAGATAGGGTCTGTGGAAAGCAAAAGACATTGGACAGAGATTGCAAACTGCAAGACTACAAGGAAAGCCTCCCACTTCAAAATACCAATACTGGGGAAGAGAAATTATGTAATTGTATGTGTTTATTCAGTATTGTGCTGCCTATTCTTGCTTTTATGACAATTTTTGATTTTACCTTTTACAACAGTCTTCAAAATTATATGAATATGAGTGGCTTAATACACATATAGTGATTATAATGTATAGATGTAAAAGCTGTAAAGAAAAAGCTCAGTAATGTGATTCAAATATAATTAAAAATTTAAAATAACTGCAATAATTAAAATCAAAACAAAACCAAACATCTAACTGTTCTGAGTATTTTAAAAACAAGATGCATGGGTATTTCAGAAGATGTTCTCTCTCAAAAGATAAATTATTACCATGGTTCTTCATTTTCACAGCATAAACAGGAATGGAAATACAAGATCTTCACAGATGCTGGCTGAAGAAATAAGTTCATAAATAGTTAATTTTGGCTGTCACAGATATGTGGTTAATTACTATAATGAAGAACATTTTTGGGAAAAAAGAAAAAGTTGAATGCTGATATTACCAATTAACACACAAGTCTAAGAAGCAAAAATCCACAGTTAATAGATCACTACATAGTCCCTGTAATTAAAGTGTGACATGAGAGTCCAGTGTCACAAAGAAGAGAAATCCTTTAATTAGCCAAGATTTGAAAAGCAAAGACAAAACTGGAAGGTTAAACAGGGAGAAGCCACATTGTAACATAATCCTGTAAGAAAACGACAGGACTTAGACAACCTCCAATCATCCATATTTCTGTATTTGACATTGTCTTTACTGAGAAGTTTGTCCCAAAGCACCTGTCACAAGTTTATCTGTAAAGACTGCACCAAATATAACAATGGAAAACAACTTACTGTCAGACCTGCACAGGTAAAGCCTCAACAGCTACTGTTGGGTTTGGCAGAGACAAGGTTCTTGAATCACATTTTTGGTATTTTACACCAGGAAAAGGAATTAAATATGCCCTAATGGTTTAGGCTTAGTGTAAAAATAATCCTTTTATTACACCTATTTCTTGGAGATCACAGCGACTTGATTTATTTTTGCTCACTAATAAAATCTCATGTTATCAAGGCAATTAAATTAGGGTTTCCTTCAACAGAGTATAAATGAAAGTAGTATTAGAGAAAAAGCCACATTATGGACTCACAGACTTCTTCACTTTCTAATTTAGCTGATACGTTCCATTAAGAAGCATGGACTAACTCCTTAATTTATAGAAAACACCTTCAAAGTGTAGTCCACTAATGAATGCTTAGTTCATAAAAATGTAAGTCAGGAAAAAGTTTTGAAGGTATCTACAAGCTTTTATCAAATACACCATACAAATAAATTGCATGAAAGAAGTAATGCAGAAAAGTTGATGGACAGATGGTTACTGAATTTCTTAATCAGGACCAATTTCCTTTATTTACACATCTGTTTGAAACAGATAATCATATGACATGATATTCTTAAAAATAGATTCTACCATAACAGTGTTAAAATTTAATTTCATGTGTAAAATATTGCATCTGGTGTGTCCAAGACGAAAATATCTGTAAATGCAGCAGCCCAAGATTACTGCTTCTATTCTGGAAATACAGACAACTGTTGCAATATACACTAAAAAGCAGAAGTCTACTGTCTTAACATCTGCCTTAGGAGGGGTAGCTCTTATGACAGCTCAAAATTTTAGTTCCAGACTTTCAGCTGAAGCATTCAGCTTCATGTATTAAAGAGGCAGAGGCTTTTTTTTTGGTTGTTTGTTTTCTTATGGGGACAAATATATTCAATGGACTATGAATACAGTATGAGGAAACTACTCAGACAAGAAAAGGCTTGCAACTTCTGCTCTGTGGGTATCATTAACTTGTCCTGTACTTGTTGAGTGGTGGCATTTTCATCTGAGAGTCTTTTGTTACAAATGCTTACACAAATTTCTTTGCATTCCAATACATTTTTAATAGAGATTTTTTCCTGAGCTGAATAAGGCATTCTGTCTCATCCAAATAAAATAGCTGTGTCTGAAAGGGAGAATGTTGTTAGCTGTAATAGCATATCTAAGTGGCTTTGAAAAAAGAACTCATTAATTTGTAGCTTGTGCTCATTTTGCACTGAAATATTCATGCAACCTCTGAAAGTGTTGTCAGTAAAACATCTGGCTTGGGCACAGAAGTTCACTGTACAGAAGTGGCTGCTATTCCCCTGTCCCATATTCTTTACAGGCTCAGCTTGGCTTGATTGTACCCTTCCTCTGCTTCATTTCTGGGCCATAGATGTATTGGCAATGATGATGAGGATTTTCAAAGCCAAATGCCTCTTGCAGTGCTATAGGCCAACTTGTTTAGCCTGCAGCATGTTTGTAATGCTCAGGGTGATTATCACTTCTAACAAAACAGGCCCCAGAGACTCTCAGCTGCATTTACATATATTTCAGACTGTGTATATACTGAAATAAGTAGTAAATAACCTTAAGGAAAAATTATGTTCATTGGTTGGCCACTGCAGTGCCTACCACCTTCAGCTGGAGTTATGTACCTCCTTGGATTTAAAAGGAAAACACATCTCCCTCCCCGTTACTTGTGTCTGGATTGCCAAAACTTTGTACTCTAAGAGACACTAAATTTGGTTGAACTCTTTTTGTTGGTTTAGGAACATTTTTCATATGTGTGTGCAAATTTTTATCTGTGATTTTAAAATCAGAAATTTTAATTTTTTTTTTTAATATATAAATATATATATATATATTTTATTTCAAGTTGATCTGATCAGAATCTCTATCCATCCTCCTTCTGCTTGTGTTTGTCCTTAATATTGTCTTGACTAGTTTCTTTTAACTATGATATGATATTTTGCAATGATAACTGGAAAGTATTTGGGATGTTATACAGTTTCTTGTAAAAGTATACTTTTTTTGGATATTTTCTTTAACCTAACTTTTTGTTACTACTAAGTTATTGAATGCTGAAATACTTAACCTAATATTATGTCCCAAACAATAATGTGCCAAAAAGATATCTGACCTTATAAGCTTATTTTAAATGTAATTATTTGCTTGTAATTTCCACCATTTTCACCTACTTAAGTCTTTACCCATGATATGTGATACCCCATGTCAAGGTGGAATGCTTAAATCTGATCAGAAAGAGCAGCTACTGTAAGTATATCCCAGCATATTGTTTGCATGTCTATTTTATCTCTGTGATTTGGATGCTGATCTTCAGTAAAAAAGGCAAACAATGCATTTTGATAGCATCAGTTATTATGGAAGCATACAGATATTTTGAATCATCTTGTTGGAATGGAAAATCTTTTCTTCTGTGTCTGTATCTCTGTAGTGGACAGTCACCTATGAACAAAGGAGATGATGTGCTCTATCCAAACAGATTTCCCACAGGAAGACACATTCTTTCAGCTGTCTGAGATTGTCTGATCACGTGTAACTTTAAGGGTAATTCCTTGTCCTTTATTGAAAGGATCTTGGCTTGTTATTTTTGTGGAAGGGTCTCCTGCCCATGTGGAACATTCCCTTTCTTATTTCCATCACGTGTAAAAGAAAGACTGAACCAGTCAAACATCTTCAGAGCAAAATTTAACAATCCAGCCATCAATTAAAATTAAATTGAAGTATTTTCTAAAAAAAAGCATCTTTTTCCTACAGTTGCCAACACCTCATATCATTGATATAGCAATAGACCTGTTTACCTCACCTGTTTTTAACTGTCACAAATTACTGGGGTAAAATAATTAGCTAAGCTTCCTTTTTTTCTGGTTTTGTGTGGAACAGCTTCCTGGATCTGTGACTCCCAGGGAATATCCTGAAGTCACGAAAAACTTGTAAATGTGCCAACAATCTCACTGAGAACACTTACTGCTGCCATAAGAGATTACCCAATCAGAATAGACACATTAAATATTTAAATTAAAACATGAGCTCCAAAGATGCAGCAATATTCGGAGAGTATTAAAAAGAGCAATGTCATAGGGAGGAGAAGGAGGAGGAGCTGAAAACAGCTCAGTGCACGTGGTGTATCAAGGGATGAACTCCATCTCCAGCAGCAAAGCCACAGGACAACGACTTCTAAGATATCTGAGCTTGCAAAACAGAAATGAGATAAACAGATCCATCAAAATGTGGCTGCTGAGGAAATGGGAAAACATAATAATGGTCAGGAGCTCTCAGCTGTGGGAAAACCTGCTCGACAAGGTGTGAGTAACGGGGCAGCGGGATCTGCCACCAGCCTTTGGCGCCGTGTCTGCGGGCAACGCACGGCAGGGCTGCTGCGGCCATGGGCAGGGGCATCTGGAGACTTATTCCTAACACAAATTTGCACTCTATTTCCAGCCCCCACTCTATCTCAAATCCCAAGAGTGTCTTCAGTTAATGTTCACCCTGGATCCTGTCAGGTTTTTTATTTTTTTTTCTGATCCTCGACAAGGATGGGAGCCCAACTGCCTGGGCCCTTTGGAGTGGGTTCCCCCTGCTGAGTTCTTTTCTTCAAGGGTGAAGAACGAGCCAAACTCTCTTTTCTCTTTTGATCTTCAAGGTCTTGTTCATTCTTATCTTAAGTTCAGCATGCTGTCTGCACACCAGACTTAGCATGCTGGAAGTGAGGCACAAAATGGACCAAAANCAAAGTTTTGGCAATTTTTCCCAGGGATGAAGGTTAAAAGCAGTGTTCTGTTGAGGGTCAGAGTTTCTTAAAACAGGCAGAGAGACATTCTCTGTGCCCTGGATCCCAACAGATCCAGCATTTAGCATGAGTACGCATCCACGTGCAGAATTTCTCTGCAATGGTGCACACTGGTGTGCAACAGGCAGCGAGCTCATGCTCTAAACTCTTCTCAGGAGAGCTCAGGCGCCAACCTCCAGTGCAGCAGTGCATCTGTACCCATGTGACCCAATTAGATTTTCTCACCTTTACTTTCTCATCTGAATTTTCTTGCAACTTTTTTTTAACGCATGTTGATTTTGTCTTTTTCCTTCGTGAAAAATTAAGATATATGTCTTAGGAACATATCTCCTCTTTTGTCTTTCAGTTAAAAATTATAGCCAGGTTTTTGACATTTAGGTCAAGCATTTCTTTAAAGGCTTGTCAGGAAGAAGAGATAAATGCATGCTAGAAGTATATACATTACATTTCAGTTCCTCATGACAAGAAAAGGAGGCGGGGGAATAACTTCACTACATCTTTTATGTCTTCTAATGCCCCAGGCTAATAAAATCAAACACTTTCTTTAAAGTATAAAGCTGTTCCTTAATTCATGCATTTGCAATGTTTCCAACATCATTAAGAACAGATTTCTAGGTCTGCCCTAAGTCACTGAGCATTTCCTTTATGTGACAAGGAATCTCATAGAATAAAATAAATTAATCTACACTATTCAACAACTAATTACACCAAAATGAAACTGCTAGAGAATTCTCAGTCCTTGGGTACATATTTTCAGCTTTATGTTCAGATCTATCAGGCCTGCTAATTGTAACAGTAAACATATGTTTAATTTTGGCTTTGTAAACGGAAAAAGCTTTTAAGTAAAAAACAAAGACAGAGGTGTTAATGCTTGATCTTGGCAGGTAGAAAGAAGGAATAGCTCACTCAGGCTTATAAAAACACTGGGAAATTTTGCAATGGAAGGAAACATGTATTTGGCAGAGGGCAAAACCAGAAGAGAATATAATTTCACTGTAGCATAAGAGGAATTCCGCAATTAGAAAAAGCCAAATGCGAAGAAGACATTTGAATTCCTTGAGACTGCCCTGACTTTGGGTTAAAAGGTACTCAGAACTGTCAAAATATTCTTGGTATATACGTGTGCCAGTATTATCCATACCTGTTCTTGCAAATATGATTAGACTTTGATGACTGAATCTCCAACCAACTGTGTGCACCTTCTTGACTTCTCTGTCAGGTACTCTGCGAGGTCTCTGCCAACACTGGAGGTCTTTTTTGTGCCCAGCAAGCAGGCATGGCCAGTTGTGAGGCTGGACATCAGAGGAATTCATTTCTCAGACGTTAGGCCATCAAAAGCTTGTTAGATTGCTGTGGCTGGATCACATCCCAGTTAGTCAACCAGAGGAACTGGTGATTCAAAGCCTTACTCAGCAGGATGCTTGAGCCCCTTCTGAGCTTCAAGTGTCAGACCAGCACCACTATTTAAGATGGGAAACTTAAAATCATTAAAACTCACCGTCCCTCAAGCTTTGCTAACTGGCTCCTCAAAGAACAAGGGCTCCTGGTAGCGCTATCAACAGATGGCTCTTACCAGTGTAATTATAATTCCACTTTTTCCTGTGCCTTATTTAAAATGCAGTTACACTGATTATTCACATGCTTGCAATGACTGACTTCCTTAATCAGTGGTCCCAAAAATGTCACATCTCCCTGTGCTCAGACCTAAGCAGGAGGGAGGTCCCTGCTGGCACAAGTCTTGCAGCACCTCACAAGTCTTCTGGTGCCACTCTTAGTGCCCCTCTGCCTCCAGCCTGTCAAAACAAGATGGAGCAGTAAGAGAGAAACTTCCCAGCCCCTGTGAAATGATTGCAGCTCTGCAGACTCCCAGGCAGGTAGGCTTATGCAAGAATATCACAAAACCCAAAGCTATGATCCAAAGTTTGAGGTCTAAAGATTGTCTGTGTCCTTTCTCACTTGCAAATTTTAGTGGACCTGAGAAGAATCTGACATTAGGCAGATGAGTGTTAACTGGATATAAGTGAAGTATAGGCCTGATTCCTCTCCTCCTATCAATGCACTGAATATCTTGCTCTGCTTCTGTCCTACTTTTTTGACCTGTGTGAAGGGTGAACCAGCAGTTGTGTTACATACTTGCCTCTGGTAGCTGGCATGTTGAGAGGAACTTGTAGACACCTGTGTAAAAAATTAAATCATTTTATTGTGCGTAGTAGAGGAAAGAAACCACCCCTTACAGTGCACCTGGTGAATTTTCTTTCCTTTTCTTTTCTTTCTCAATTTCCTGAAAGAAAATAGTGACAATGAGCTGCAGTCCCATGCTTGGGAAGTGAGGGAGAAAGCAAGTGACAATCTGTGCTGCTGACACAGTGTCACAGTGCAATGAGGCATGTTGTATCATCTCAGCAGTGCATCAAGCCTGGGAAGAGCTCTAAAAATTTAACTGCATGGAAGAAAGAGGATTTTATAGCCTTTTGTTGTTAGGGTTTAGCATTGGGTTGCACAGGCAAAACAATCTGTGTGGTTTGCTCTGTTATCAGCAGGGGCTCTGATGCATCACCATGGTGCACAGCATCTCCTACAAGAGACAGTAGTTTGGGGCTTGGTCTCTTCTGTCTTACACCAAGACAAGTGTTTTATTGTTTTACAGGAGAGGGGTGGACTTCTGGCACTGCTCCAGTTTTCACATTGCCAGCTGTGTCTTCTGCTTGAGAGATTTCCTGCTTGCTCTGTGTTTACTTCTAAGTAGCACCATATTCCTTGCAAATTTTTTACCACAGTTATATTTTGCCATTTTGAATCTGGAAGAGTATGTAATACAGCATATTTAATTCAAACTTTTCTTAAACTGGTATTGATCAAAGGTGCTTCAACATGTGCCAGAACTCTACATTCATTATATTATTTATACTATTGGGGAAAATTGGAGGAGCTAAAGAAACTTTCTCAATATCATGTTGGTGGAAAAATCATGGAGGGGGAGAATATGGGGATTTTTCATAATGTCTTTGGGCACAGAGGCTCTTCACCTTCACAGTCCTTTGAGACCTCATTGATGATGACAGGAACAGTGTCCCTGTCCCACATTAGAGGGCAAATTAGTGTCTCACAGGCAAGGCCATATGGGTCAATGGATTTGTTTCATCGTTCTGTGCTTCAACTTGTCCTATTGCAAAAAAAAAAAAAAAAAAGGCCATAAGATGCAACTCCTGAAAGTTGCAAAGTTTCATAACTCAATAAAGATTCATCTCAATAAGATCACCCTTATTTCCCTTTGCTATGCAAGGAAGACACTGCTGATTTTTTCTAAAGTTGTTTGTGCTCTAAAAGTCAATTGGCCCTGTAAGGCTTCATACACAGAAACTGGATGAGGCTTTCTCTGTTAAATACATAAAATACTTTGAGGTGTCAGACACAATAGAAGTATAAAAGATTAATTGCTACAAGGGTACCTGAAGGAGTAGTTTCAGTTGTTACAGTTATTAAATAGCTTGAAAAATAAAAAGCATTATGTAGGGGATAGGAGCTATTGTCCTTATACTTCAACACCTCGGGCCAGTCAGAAAGATTATTTAAAAATTAATTTGATTAGCAGTCTAACCAGGGAGGATGTCACAGTGCAAAGGATTCTGCCCTCACATGTGGTTCCTTTGAGTTTCATATGCCCAGGAGAAAGTGCCAACTGCTTATGCAGGCACAATTACATTTGTAAAAAATTATCTACACATCCACAGGCAGCAAGAGCAGGTGTTTGATGTCTTTTTTCATCAGGGAGCACCAAGACTAGACTTCTTCACACAGGAAGATGAGGTGGGATGGAGGTGACAGCAGGGCAGTGCCCTCACCAGACAGGGATGCTCTCACACAGTACCCAGACAAGAGGAGCAGAGCCCATCCAGCAGCCCTGAGCAGACCCAGGGAGCAGGGCTGATCCCTCCCCAGCCCACAGGGATAAGGGAGAGGGCTGAGTCAGTAAAGCAAGGGTCAGATCAGCAAAGTGCAAGGCAACCTCTTTGTCTTGCATGCTTTTGTCAGTGGTCTGCAGTGTCACATCTGAATTTACAGTTTAACTTGTGTTTCACATGGGTCAGATAATCACTGTCATTGTTAGTGCTGGTTTTACCAAACCCCCAGGGCCTCAGCCTTTTGGGAACCAGTATTTTGCCCTGCAAATTTGGGTTGAGTTAGTTTCAAGTTTTCACAGCCACAAACTCATTTCTCTCTTATGCTGGATATGCTTGTACTCAGATTTAAGTGGCAATGTCAAGAGGCAAGTCTTAGCATTGAGCAAACACAAAATCAAATCCTTCTGCTTTGACCAGGATGCTTTCTCCTCACTTTTGAAGTCCTTCTTTGGAAAGAAAGGTCCACTGCAATATTTGCAGTTCTCTTGCTTTGTGTGCTCTGTATGTAATTGAGAAGGTTAACCTGTAATGGCAAGGGAGCAAATACATCTGTTTTACCACTTGACCATTGACAGTTCTGCCTAATTTTGAAATTCAATCTACAAATTAATTTTGCACTTTAACACTTTCAGGTTATTGTTATGAATCTCATTCGTGCTAGAAGTACATACTTCAGCAATTTTAAAGATTTCTTTATGACTGAATAACTGCTGAAACCTAACTCTCCAAATTTAGAGTTATGTGAGATCTTACTGGTCACAAGTGTGTGAATGTAGTAATTGATATGTCTCAATTCCTTGCTATCATCTTCTCTGAATTCCAATGATAATTAAATGAAAGGGGATGTAATTATACCTGCAGCCATTTCCTTTGGTTCAAAGGGAACCCTAGATGGCAAGTGGAAGCTCTTGTCAAAGGAGCAAAGTCCTGTTCCTACATCTCACATTCTGTCTGTGTAAAAAGCATTTTCTATCTAATTGTGCTTTAATTGCAATTGCTGTCTCCTACTTCTGTAAGGAACAAACGTAACAGTGAAAACTAAACTCTTCATCAGCATGGTCCACTGTTAAACCTTGACACAATATTCCTAAGGCAATTCCATCTGCCTTAGGTATTAAAATTTTGGTAGAATGTACAGAACAATGCTATGTTTGGTTTTGTGTTTTGGGTGAAGAACAGGCAAGCCAGAGTGGGAGAAAGAGTCCAGTTTGGGCTTAGGCTGCAAACCTGCAGAACCAGCCCATGGCTAGTCCAAACAAACAGTAATTTATTTTTTTCTTTTAACTATTGTTTTCAGAAAAGTGACATTTCTCCAGCTTCCCATTTGCACCTTTTTCCTGTGAAACTCCCCCCCATTGGAAAACTTTTCTCCCATTGTGTGTAACAGTGCACACACCTCATCAGGCATGTGATGCAACCAAAGAGGATGCATGAATGAGGGCAGAAAACCAAAATGTATGAATTGCTAGCAGAGTAGTGATTTTTCTCCATTTGTAGCTATTAAATCTGCATCACTCTGCAGATGGGCCTCTGCCCCATCCCCAAGAGCTCATTTCTCTCTGTACTGCAGATCTCATCCCTTGCATTTATTTCACAAAAATCACAGAATTTTCTGAGTTGGAAAGGACCCACAAGGATCAATGTTGAATTAATTGTATGTGCAGCTCCTCTCCCATGGAAGGGTAAAGGCCCCTCTGGGGAAGAGAACTGGAAATGGTAATCTGTTTTTTTGTATGCTGGGCTTTCTGTAGTCACTGTTGGTTGTGTGAACAAGTGAAAATAAGAACCTTGATGACTTTGGGGCCTGCTTCAGTAATGGACATGCAATCCTAACTTAGTTCCAGAGCTAGAACTGCAAATGTTTGATAAGAATTCATGGCTGTGTCAAATAAGGATAATATTTCTATCTTAAAGATTGATAATTAGTTAATCAAAGTTGCTAGGCAAAGGAAAAATTATAAATAGCTTCACTGGGATGTCTGAGGTATATGTATCTAAATCTGTATATTGACAAGGCCTGTTCCTGATACAAGGAAAAAATAGATCATCCAAAGTTTTGGGTTTGGATCCTGTGGGGAGAGGGTTCGTGGTTATTTTTCTGATTCAGTTTTGTTGTTTGGGATTTTTTTGCTTAAAACATTGCAATTAAATAGAGGAAGTTCTCTGTGGTGGTTTTCTTGGTTTTGTTTTTTAAATCCAGGTGCAGAAACTAGAGCAATTAATATTAATCTGAATTTGATTATTTGGCTCTTCAGCTTTTCATTGGATTATGTTGACTTTGTAATTTGATTGCTACACAGATGTAAGCTGTGCTGATTGCATTAAAATACGCAAAGGAAATTAAAAGTATTACCAAGTGATGTTCTGAAAACAGTTCTTCCTTGCTAGCTGTGAAGTCTTCCTTTTGGGAAGAGAAAATCAAAGGAAATTAATAATTATACTCTAATGCCAACCACTGAGTTACAAATAACCTATCTACATGGATAATAAGTATTGAGCCTGTAATTCTTTGTTTCTGGACCAATATGTGTTATATAACTAATAAAAACTTAACAGATATGAGCTCTATAATATGCTAAAGTAGGATATTAAAGAGGTGAGATCCAGAAGGGAAGCTCAAGCATTAGGCTTCTGTTGCACTAGAGTATGACAAGAACCACACAGACACCACTTCTCTCAAGGCAGGAAAAAAACCAAGTTTTATTTACACTTAGTGTTTTATAGAGTTTTGAGAATGACCATGGATTGGAGGATGAGGTTACCACCTCTCCAACCACACTGATCAATAAAAAAGTCCATCAAACTTCCTCTGCCCAGGAGAAAAGAATAAAAAACAAAAAGACAGTTAGCAAAACGTGTTGTGTTTACATAAACCAGCGTGAAAAGCTTCATTACAAAAATGAAAACAACAAGAAAACTGCAAATGAGAGTGACAGGTTTCTGCTCCTGCAGCACTCCTGGAGATCTCCTACCCCAAACTTTGGCACGAACACTCTGCTGTGCCACTGCTGAGGCTCAGTCCATACCTGGGTGATTCCCAGCAGGGAGCTCTGTGGCTGCCATCCATCTCACAGTCCCCTCTGAACAATATTTAGCTGTGGAGCACTGGGTAACTTCCAGAAAGGAACTCCCAGAAGATCCAGAAGGATCTTCCTATTCCTGTTTTATGGCCACCAAAAGGTGCACTTGCCTCTCCACTGGCTGCAACAGCACCCAAGAGGGTTTCTAAAATACATAAATTCTGTGTGTCATGGGACACAAAGTGGCCCATATGTTACTTCCACAAGTTATTTTGAAAGTATTTTCTGTTCCTAAGTAAATATCATAACTAAAAATTGAAATGTTTTCCAATTTTATACACAGAATGAATTTTCATTCAAACAAATTAATTCTTCATTAATATTTATTTTATTAACTTCAAAGTTATATATTTCCCCACTGTTTTTCCCACCAACCATTCAAGTGCACCATAAGAGAGGCAGAAGTAGAAAATACAGTGGAAATTTTAAATTTTCCACTGGTTTTTTTTTGTTAGTCTGAAAAATGGAGGGGGAAAAGCCAGCACTAATAATAAGGTTCACCTTACAGTTATTCAGACAACTCCTCTCTGTGACTGAATTTGGAAAGGAAGGTGAAGTCTGAGCTGGAAGTTTGAGTCTGCTAGTTTTTTACTGAAATACTCCCACTGATTTTAGAATGGCTGCTCATGGAACAATGTTGTATTCCCCATATTAAATCCCAATCTCAATGAGGAAAAAAAGAGCACAAAATGCATGAAGATATCTGAGATATGTTTCTAGTTTGAAGATTTATATTTCAGGGTAACTGAAGCACAGCTTCTCCTCTGCAGCTGAGGGAGTTGCCTTGACAGTCCCACTGCACACAGATGTGCTCATCCCTTCTTTGGGAGAATAAAAAGGAACTGCATTTTACAGGCAAACTGGGGTGACTGTGGTAGCACCTTACCCACAGTGAGGCCATCTAAAAATCTGACAGTAAAACTAACAGCTTTAATGTCTTTTTTCTGCTCAAGCAATCCCCTTAAAGCATTTTTAAAGTAACTCAATCAACAAATACATGCATAGACTTTCTAATTGCTTCTACAAGTTCCTCTGATGTCTAATATTGTATTAAACCATGGTAGTAGGATTTCAGTCACTTATGCAAAAATCACATCTGCAATTGATAGAAATACTTATCAGTGTATTCACTAAAATGAAAAAGCACTGAAGCAAGTAATAACATTTAAAACAAGTAGGAAAGCACAAATGAAAATGAAGCATCTGAATAATTACACAATATGCAGTGCAGAAAAAATGATATCAAAATTCCACTTCTGTTTCAAATCAATAACACTGAAATGTGACAGGAACTTGATGATGGTGTGTAACTAAAAATTTAATCCAGTCAAAATATCTTTGCAACACACTCATAGACAATCGAATCTTTGCAATTGTTTCTTAATGAAAAGCAACTGGTTTCTGGAAATAATTAGCTTATTTTATAACCACAATCAAAGAACATATGGAAGTAGACAAGAGTCTTGTTCCCGAGCTAAACATTTTAATTTACAATGTAAAGAGAAATAGAGTATGTAGTATTTTACAATCAATTCTTATCAGCTTTAATTTGTGAGTGGATGTGGTGATAAAGTCCTAAAGGTTATTTGCTAAAAGTGTAGAAAAAAGGGAATTAAACAATGTAAAAGAAAGACCATGGAATGGCCAGTGCACAGCAGGATAATGGTAAAACAAGAAGAATGACTACTGAGAACAGTTCTAAAAGAAAGCTTTTTTGTTCCTAAAACATATTAAAAATGAATGTTGATATCCCATCAACTGAAAATCCCTGAGAGAAAATAAGAGATGTTGAAATGCACTTCTGTGTTGAATGTTTTGTAATTCCTGAAAAATATGGAATGTCATCACCTCACACATTATGTCCTAATGTATAAAGCTGTTTCCTGCTGACATCAATTGTGACAATTTCTGTAAAGTCATCATAAACCCAAGAGGTAAAACTTTGATTTAGTTCACTACAATCTACAAATTGACTACTTTATTGTCTTGTGTTTTTCTTTGTTTTTTGTTTGTATGTTTGTTTCTTAAGTTTTACCATTTTCAGGAAGATATGGAAAGAATAAAAGGACAAACTTTTCAGAGGCAAAGAATCTTTATGTCAGAAAGCAGAGGCAAGACATTAAAAGGAGAACAAATTTAGGTTAGATACAGAGATGCAGCATTTAATTTATGTGAGCACACTGGAAATGAGCTTCTGTAGATAATTTAAGAAAGGAAGATTCACATAAGCTGAAGGATAAGTAGGTTTTAAAGATACCATTTGTCTGTTCATGGCTCAGATACAGGCACTGCAACTCACTGCTAAACTCTTGAATGTTTAGCTGGGATTTTTTTTTTGGTTGGTTTTCTGTCTGTTTGTTTGGGTTTTTTGTTGGTTTTTGGGTTTTTTAAGCTAAATCAGATTTAAAATCATGATTGGAAGCAAGACAATGAGTAAACATCATGAATGCATATTTTAGAAGTAACTCTGCCACAAATATTTCCCTGTGAGAAAATAATAGTGACATGTTGGTGCTGAGGTTTTCTGAGGTATGGAAGGTGTGCATGAGGAGCACAGAGGCAGGGATCCCTTGCAGAAGAGGAAGGGGTTTTTTGATTTCTGCTGGTTTGTCTTCTTGATTTTATCTTTAATTCTCTTTCAAAGCCCTACCCTGCCTTTATTATTACTTATGCTGTCCCTGTCAAGATGAAACTCACTCAGATGGAAAAAAAAAAAAAATCCTGAAAAGAAATCCTCCAAAGTACTGTATCTTAACTTCAAATCTTCAAACTCCAACTCTCATGGTTTAATTTTTTCTTCTTCATGAAGAATTGTTATAGCATGTGACTGGTAGAACCTGGGGTGGGATTTCAGAGTCACATAGTTCTTCAGAAGACTGAACTAAATAATTTTATTCAGGAAAACTCTATACCAAAGACTATTTTACAGTGGCAATGCAAGCAATACTGACAGAGTATTGCTGACAGTAACCTAACTGCTGCTGCAACAACACATCCCCTGAAGTGTGACAGTTACCCAGAAGCATATATTTTTATTTTTTTATAGTATGAACTAACACAAATATCTGCAATTTATTTCTTTGCAGATGACATCGAATTACTTCATTCTTACTCTGGGCTCAGAATGTTAATTTGAAAATTTACTTTCGACCAGTTGGTGCAAGATAAGTTCCTGGGCATCAAAACTCCATCACATCACTTTTTCCTGAAGGCAACATCGTCAGAATGAATCTTAAAGGCTCTTCCAGGTGATTTAGTTTGAGCCTCTCTGGTACTAAACTGCTGGGTTTGCTGTGGTGTAAGCAAAGCACAAAACGTTCAGGGAGTTCCCTGAAAGCATTTTGTAAAGGTCTGTTAAAATGTCTACTGGCTGAACATTCCTCCTCTTCAAAAAGCCAAATACAGCAACAGGGTGGCAATGTGATGATTAGTTACACTTTTCTATTTTACAGAAATGATTTATGAAGGGCATTTACTTAACAAGCTCTTTTTGAAGCTTTTGTACATGATTGCAAATGACATGTGTGACGTCCAGCAGTCCTTTCCTTTGCATAATGGTCACAGATTATACTTAGGAAGAGAAACATGGAGGTAAAGTGACAGCTCCAGAGTCTTAATGAGAAGTTTATTAAGAAACTAAGACTGATTATCAGTTGCAAATTAACCATAATGTGAGTAATCAGCAGAGATGTCACATTGGTGCAAGAAAAACGATAAACAGAGGAATGTTCATCCCTGTGCTAATCAAAAAGTACCTACAGCTCATTACAGAATGCCATTTCTAGGAACCTGAGGACACAGGGTTTGGGAAATGTGTTTTTTGGAAATTGTATTTGGCAATATCACTGTATGTACCTCTAGATTGTATTTAACATGCCAAAGGAATGTGGCTTTTTTTCTAAAATAGAGATTCAAGATCTCTGTGATAAAGCTAGAATTGCAGTACATAAAAGCTTGATTATATTTTTGGACCACTAAATTAGACTATGGCTTTGAAACAATGGGGGAAAATTTGCATTGATTAAAAAACATTATTTTGCCAGTTTATAAGGCAATTATAAAATGGATGCAAAATTCAAGCCACAGTAATCAGTCTCATCATTTGTTCTGAAAAGGATTGTAATGTTACTTTTAAGTGTTAAGTAGAATGACTAGTATTTACAAACTGCACACTGGGGCTCAAGCCTCAAACCTGCAAGGAAAAGGCTAGTCTAGGAAATAAAGAGTTTAGAATTTTGTATCATTCAAAACACAGCAATAGATATGAACATGATAACAATGTAGATATTGTTATCTGGATGGCAATGTGCCAGCAGCAGGAATTTTGGCACAGTCATCTTGTTTTGTTTTCATTGGTCCTCAAGTGCACTTTGCTCTACCAGAGGTAATTTCATCTCTCTGACTCCAGTCCCCCAGCTCATCTCCTTCTGTATAATATCCTCATTCTCTTTTTCTCTGGCACTGCCCACATCATCTGAAAACACCAGTGGAATCCCTTGATTCCTTTTTTTATCCTTTTGCCAGGTTCATTACTGAAAAAAGGAGCTCAAACTTTCCTCTCCTAGAGAAACTTTTGCTATTTAATACAGCCCTTTGCCAACACTTCTCCCAGATTTTACTTGTCATAACAGGGTTCTCCTGAACAAAACTGATTGACTAACAAGTTTACCTGTGACATATATCCAATAAATATTTTGGTGTTTTGTTTGAGGCTTTTGGTTTTGTTTTTGCTTGGGGGGAGGGCTGGTTTTTTAAAGTTTGCTTATTTTAGATCACTTTTATTTAGTCACTAATGTATTTAAGATAACAGAATTGGATGGCACAACTTATCTTTGGTAAAACTCTCATAATTTAATCCCATTTTTGTCTACACGCATGGATTTATCAATCTTTCCCTCAGTGTTTGTTCCAAAGGCAAAATCAGTGACTGGATCCTGTATTTTGTAATAGAAAATTTTCACTTAGATTTTTTAAAATATATATCTTATTTATTTATTTATTTACTTACTTACTTATATATACTGTGTTATTTGGAAATACTTTTCACTTTGTATGTTTCTGAGTTTGCTAGGGAATAATTGACTGTGTCTTCAGTACCCTTATACAAACCTCTTTGTGCCAACCATCCAAAATGAAATATCAGATATCCTGAGCATTTCTGGAAGCTTAATATCACTAAATCACCTCAATATTTTTTTCAAAGAGCTGAACTCTGAAGACATGTTTCTGCATTGGCTCATTTCAAATGTCATAATTATTTCAAGTCCTGCTTAGGATTTCCATTGCTATTTTTGTTAAAGGGAAATGAACTTTTCTTCTGAAATGACAGCTGTTTGCTCCACAAAGAAATATCAAAATAATATTTTTTCCCAATTGAGGCCAGATGTTTCTGTAAGACACTTAAAAAATAAATTTTTAATCCATAAAACAATTTGTCCATGCATATTTCATCCCATTCTAGCTCCAAATCTGCTCATTTTAATCAGTGTATGATGCTTAATAGCATTCAACAGACCCAATATGTGACTTATATGTGGGACAGATCATTCTTAAAAAATAGATGTGAGAGTCTCTAGTGAGTGGAGATCTGATAGGCAGAAAAACATGCAGCTAGCCCTAGGCACTGAAACCAGCCAGATACATGAAATATTTACTATTTCTAGTTCTATGATGTCTTAATAATGTAGCTGCATTTTAATTGTTGCAAGTTTTTAATTTCACGATTCTCTTTTGCATCAGGAGTCTGTCAGAATGTCTTCTCAGCTGCACTGACAGTTCTGTGTCAGTGACTCACATTCACACATTTGGTGAATCAACAGGGATCATGATGAGCTGCCTTGATCCAGAGGTCTCAGGAAAGCAAGAAAACACAAGAGGGAAGCCAGGGCACGCAATCCACAGGGAGCTTGCAGCCTGTGGACAAAGCTGTAAGCAGTGGGGAATCCAAAAGGGCCAGAGGAGCAAGGAGACTACAACACTGGGAATATTGCAGAAGAGAAAACTCAGCCAAAGCATTGAACAATTTTAGTATGTGTTTCAATGAGAAAAATTTAGCAGTTTTCAAATTTTAATACCAAATTTATGGTAAAATTCATGATAAAATGGTAGAGATGTTTGTACTGAAAGATAAGGAGGAACTGTAACATGAGATTTCTTTTAAGGCCTTTGAAGGGATATTATTTTCATTGTCCATAAACAAGGCACTACTACAAGGTCCTGTATGTAGAAGGGAGAGAAGTCTTGAATTATCATTCTCATTCCCATCCCATCAGAGACTGCTCCAAGCTCAAAGGAGATCCCTTGTGCTCTCCCTTATTCTATGAACATTTCTGAAAGTCAAAGTACAAATTAAACTCAAAGAGCAAAGCAAATACAACAGCACTAATGTTAGAAGCCAATGTTCCCTCCACGTCAGACAGGGACAAACACAGTTCCAGTTTAACTGGTGGCTCCATGAAGGCAAAAAGTTTTATATGGCACAGATGCTGATGCCACACCAGGAAGAACTATTAATGTTTTTAGCAAATTCCTTCTAAACCTTCTAGTATTTTTGCAAACTGACATAATGTGGATGGCCTGCCACAAGAAAACAGAATTGTCCTATTCAGTGATCTTAATGAGATGTCAAAGGGTTAATAAGAAAATTAATTTATCCTTTTAAGCACAAGAAGTAATTAAAGTCTAAGGGAAATCTGTATCATAATTGAAAATGAGTAACGAGCAAGTGGGATGTGGAGGAAAAATGAGTTTGGTAATTAAGACAGGAAGTTCAGTATAACAAGAAGGAATAATGTATTTGTCACCTATGGCACAATTATATCATGCTGATATTAAGTGGGAAAGCTTAAGCTGAAGCAGAACAATAGAGCTGGTGAATGAGGAGGCATTAGATAGTGACACTGCCTCCTCAGCTAAGGAAACTACTCCAGGGACCAGGGGTAGGTAGGCTCCTGATAGCATCAGGGCTTCCAAATCAATGAAACTGGAATGAATTAAAAGGGATTAAACAGTAATTGTATTAGAATTTATATTAAAGATCCTGAAGTTATTAGTTCTTTGAACTTTAAAAAAAGGTTCCTGAATTACCAGGAACACCTTGGCTACTGTTTTAATAGGATGGGCCAAAGTTTGCCCTGGTATCTTTCCCTCAAAGTCAATAGGGATCCCAGTGGTGAATCTGGCTTATTACTTCCTATGTTCCTTATCTGAATTTCTACTCTGAAGGTCTGAACACTGTAAAAAACTCATACCTCTAGAGGCATCTATGAGTTTATAGCCATTCAGAAGGTACTAAAACCTTTTGTATCCTTCACTTTCCATAGAAATTGATGCCAATGACGCCTAGGTGCAATAAAGATGTGAAAGAAACTAATAGGACTGAATTCTAAAGACAGTTCTTGTGTTCAAACACCCAATATAATTCACTTTGTTTCTTAGGAATGTATACTTAAGTCTTATACAACAAACCTAGATTTAGATCTGCAAGCATTTTTTTACTGGCAAGGTATTGTTAAAAGAATAAAAATGCAGAAGCATACATAAAAGCCAAAAGGATATTGCCAGCCATCAGTTTTCTTGCAAATATGAGAGCTGTTGTCCTTTTAGAGATGAGAGCATGGTAGGTAGCACTGAAGATGAGCGCTGTGATGAAGTGTTTGCATATGTTCAAGTCCATTCTCCAGGCTTTTTATTTCTGTATATACAACCAACAGATGCAATAACCACACTTTTCAGAGGCTTTGGACAAGTTTTGATTAGGACTTTTAATCTAGATTTAATTATCTATAGAGACAGAGAACTTTATTTAACCAGGTGACCATTTTAGAGCATCTTCCCCTCTATGAAATGTACTGCTGCTGCTTTTCAAATTTGAACATGCTCTGCATACACATCTTGTGCCCCATGCAGCTCTGCTCAAGGAACACGTAGTTGAGTTGTCTCCAAGTTTACTCATGACATGTATTTTGGCTGGGAAGATCAAGCACTACCTTTCCTAAGAGCTGAGGGGTGATTTGGTCTTCTTGACTCTTCTCTGTCCTTATTCTAAGAAAGAGAGTGCCTCAGGAAAGAGATGCCCATTCTGCCTTCCAAACATAAACAAGAATAACAAAATAAGTAATGGACTGCAGCTCCTGCGTTTGGGAGCTAGCAGGGGCACCTAAATGAAATCCCTCATGTTTCTAAGGAAAACCAGGGCAGCCTTGCCATACACACTGGCACTCAGAGAGCACCATCAGAGTCACCTTTCACAGGCAGGCACAGCAGGCCAGACTGTGCTGCTGCTGAAGAGCAAAGTGCAGGTACAAGAGGAAGAAAGACTGTGAGGATATAGGATATTGTATTTGGCAGAGCTTTTGCTGAGGAGAAAAGCTTCTTTTCTTCACAGCCTAATTCCATGAAAATTCTTTGTTGGGAATATGCAAAGAATTTCCTGTTGATTTCTCAATCAACCATCTGACTCAGAAACCAAGCACCAGCATCCCTCAATTTTGTCTCTTGAATTATCCATCTGGTACTGCATTCTGTTGATTGTAATGAGGATCATTTTGAACTAGCAAAGGTAAATTTGACACAACAGTGAACATGTAACGTGTTACTGCCCCTTGTATTGTCACAGAGCAGCTCAGGCACTGGTGCTTGCCTTTATTATCCCCTTTCCTGGCCTAAAGCATCTTCTAAAGCACCTTCTTGCCAAAGGCACTCCAGTCACACACATCCCTGTGGTGTTTAGAACACCCTATATCATGCTGAATTGAACTACATGGATGAAAAAAAAAAAAAGGAAAGCCAAAGCAAAAATGTTCTTGATGTCAGAAGGTAAAACTAAAAACCCCACACATTCTTGGAGAACTAAAGTTCTAAAGTAACCCAAATAATCATTTATTTGACTACAGGAAAATAAAAAGGAGAAATATATGTGATTAATGCCTCTAGCACTGTCGGTGTGAAATTCATGGTTTGCTGACTACCTAAATTGCCTGGCACACTGCTAACCCTGATCTTAGCTTTATCAAGGCAAGCACTTGTCATTAAAGGGACAATTAATCTACTGTTCTAATTTCAAATGAGGTAATGACAGAAGGAAAAATGAGATGTGTCATTTAAGTGCTTTCACATTGTAAACCAAGCAAATGCCATGATTTCACAATAACATCAACAGACAAACTCATAGCAGGCAAATATTAATATTAAAATAAAGGGTTTGTCTTAAATGTTACACACAGACTAGACAAGACTGTAAAATAACAGACAACTGACTCATTGCTTTAATCATTAAAATGTAGAAAATGGTGTTGAAACAGAAAATATTGTCAGGTTTGGGCACTGTTTTCTTAATGGCAAAATATCTTTGGATGTAAAGCTTGCAGTAACTCCAGTCTTACTGGGAAATCTTTATACTTCATTTACTACTGATTAAGATGGGCTGGGAATACACTGTATACCAGAAAGAAAATTCTTGACAATTTTCTCCAATTTTATAGAATTTTTGTAACAGTATCAGGAAGCAATAATATTCAAATACAGTAATGGCTTAGTAAAGATGAGGAAATCTGACTTTCATGTCTGGTCCTAAAGGCACTCAGCCAGAGGAAGGAAATTATTCATGATACATCAATAATTTTTATTGGTTAAAGCAAAAATCAGATAGAAAAAGGTTACTCCTTTCAAAAAGTGTAGTTTTGTGCTGTAAGTACCATGAAATTTTAGTGGGTGGAAATTTGTGATATAATTTAATACTATTCCTAATAAAGGAAATATAGAATGTATGTTTAGTAAAAGAAAGAAAATTCTAGTCTTTCTGTAACGATACATTTACAAGTGATCTTTAGTGACAACAGAAAATTACACATTTAAAGTAATTTAGAAGGATATCACTGTGATATCTCAGTGTGGCACAATGATCCAGCTTCTCCATGGGACCACTGTGAGAAGCCACAGAGCAACATCTGCTGAGAAACCACCAGAGATCAACCTCAGCCCCCTCTTCATCTCCTCAGGTCTGTGATTTTAATTCCTGTTGCTCCCCAGTTTGTTCACAGAACTCTCAGCACAGCCAAAGAAATTGTTCACTATGTGAACCATAGTGCTTCAACAAACTTAGACTGCAACTTAGTTATATTTTCCTAATATATCACTTAAAATTTTAGAAATTAAATTTAGGAGGCATACTTTCAATAAAACAATTCTGTTCTTTGCATTATCTTGAAATGCACATGGAAATGAGGAAAAATTATTTAAATCTTTAAATACATCCATGCATTTTTAAGATTGTGTTGGGACAGGAGGTGAGGAGATGGCTACTTTTATCTGGACAAGGGTGGGCAGGATGAGATGTTATCCATGCAAGGTTGTAAGTGCAGAGATTTTATTCTGCCTAGAAGAAATTCTGAACATCCTAGAATAACCTCAATCTGAGCTCTAAAAACTGCTTCCAAAAGCCACAAAGTCTGTGTTTTAGAGAGAAGACAGATCTTTTACCAAGGATCTGGTTGGCACAGAGGTTATAACACCTGAGTCCTTAAAAAGGACAAACCACTGTCAGAGCCACTGTTCATATATGCTGGTGGTGATGCAGGCAGGATGTTTGTGTGTGAGAGGAAGGCAAGAAGTCTGTCCATGGTGCTGTCATTAACTGAAAGAACACCAAAAAATATTGTCTACAAGCTGGAAAAAAAATAGATATGGGAGAGAATTTGAAAAAGAGGACATAAGGGTTCTGTAGATTTGCCCTAATGCCAATAAATTGGAATGGAAAATTTGATGGGACTTTTATGCCCTTTACCCTCATTGCTCTTTTAAATTTTCTATCATAGGAAAAAAGGTTATTGCCCAAGATACCCTTAGGAATAATAATTATAAACACAAATACAGATTTAATGTAATATCTTAAAAGATGCCGAGCTAAAGCAAATCCTCCTTTTCAAGTAGATTAACACATTGATTTCATACCCTGCCTTAAAGGAGAGATAAACTAATCCTTCTGTAGGACATTATATTTGGCAAATCCTCACTTGAACTTTATTTTGTTTCCTGAACAAAATGAGTCATGTGTGTGTAAATAAATCTCAATTTTACTTGTTGTTTATCTAAAAGTAAGTCTCTGCAACTTGTTTTTGTTTAGTAAATGATCAGTTTTAGTATCCAAGCATCTGAAAATTGGAACTGTGAGGAGTGATGTACAAATGCAGATGAAGAAACACTCAGGGGGAGAAAGGTCTCATCAGACTGGCAACCTTGTTATTGCTACTCTGTCTGAATCATAGGATCTGCAAAATTATTTTTTTAACAATGCTGGTAAGTAGTCAGGATATAAAATTACCATGAAATATTCATAATTATTTTAATACTGAAACATAAGTAAATTTTGAAAAAAATGATGAAATATTTTTAAAGAAGGTGGAGCTATACCAGCAACATGCACAAATGCATACATATATGTGTGTATGTACATGCATATGCACACATGTGTGTATATGCACATAAATCCAAATCCATGTATGTAGATATATACACAGAGACACACATATTATGTGGAGAATATGTTTTGTATGTAAATATGCATTTCCTAATGGAAATCCTTTCCTACCATTACAGAACAGAAATTGATATTGCCTTAGCTGGAGTTTTCCTTGTAAGAAAATAATATATTGCATACATTTTCTTTTATGTTATTCCAGGCTTCCTTCACTACCATCTCTCCTTTCTCTATCTGTGAAGAAAAAATAATGGCTGTGAGGAAACCACAAATAATAAATGCAAAACCTGTATTTTCTTCTAGAAAATGGGCAAAAGTGACTGTAAATAAAAGAACGATGTATATGCTTAGATATATAGCAGTACTTATTCTCACAATGTGATCTTCCCAAATTTATTATTTCTGCAAGAAAATATGACAGGAGGAAGCCAGCTAGAAATAGATAATGGACTATCTTCAAAGAGAATCCTTTTATTCCTCATAACAGTAAGTGATAAATGCTTCCAATGTCAGTGCTTACTATTTTCTTATTTTTTTTTCCTTGCAGCATATCTCAAATTAGAGACTAATAACCCCCCAAGATAAGATACCTTGACTCAGCTTCTTTCCATCTCCAGTGCCTGAAGCCATCAAACACCCATCACCAATATGAAATGGGGAAGGAAAACTATTTTGCTTCTTTAGACGTTGCAATTTTATTTTTCTATTATTAAAGAGAAGGTACTCTTATAATGATATTTTTCTCAGAAATACCTGTTTGGTTTGGACCCTTGCTTGCAAGAATATTTCCTTGCTAGCTCTGAAGCTGCTCTACTGAACCTCAGAAAAGGGACCAGGCAAAGAGCCCGTGTAGGTCTTGCCTGAAGATGAGGATCCACAGGCTTGTAGCAACCTAAGTTTTACTTTCAGAGATGCTAAGTGAACAACTCCTATCCTGAATTTTCATTTGAAATTAGCAATTAGCGTATCATTCTAGTGTTACTTACCTTTTGGAAAATTTTTAACCATGAGCAAAACCTCTTTGCAGTGAACAGAAGGCATCTACTGTAAAGTCATGATTAAAGTTCACTCACTGTTCAAGGTCTGAGCTGTCTCTGATGATTCAGATAAAAAGGGAAAATGTGCTGTTGAGAGTAAAACTGTGTTTCATTGCAGAACTCAATTGCTATGAATCTGCAGGCAAATGTATCTGCAGGCAAATCTATCTGCATTTTTTTTCTCTGCTCCCTGACTGTTAGATGGGAGCAGGTTTTGCTTGCTTTGTAGCATTTTTGCACAGACAAAATTTGTGACTTTGATGTTCATGATGTCATATTCTGATGCTGCATTGTTTAGGGGCACAAATACACAGACCCAAAGTATGTAGCAGATTTTTTTTCCTACTGATGCCTAAACATTCTTAATTTTTCCATATATTTTTTAGTTTTGTAGATAGATATATAGTTGTATGTAGTTTCTGATACTTTTCCTGCCCTTTCTCATATTTTAGAATAACAACTCCTTCTAACCCATTCTTGAAACTCTGTTCAGTGTTATTCTTAAGAAGAGAATTTCTGACAAGAACATCTTGTTTTCTACCAGAACTGAAGAGATATGACAAAAAATAGGGCAAGGAAGCCCCGGGACCAACTCCAAGGAATTGACCCAAGAGTGGGTTACTGGGGCAACTGATGTCCTATTTGATGTACCTTCTAGATAAACTAATTTATTAACTTTATTAAAAATGGTAGAAATCCTGTATCACACATGCACACCTAGCAATATTTGTGCACCTGAAAGCTTTCATTAAATAATTGCTTTTTACCTCATCACTCTTAATATTGTTTAGAAAGTTTTGTCTTTTGATTCCAGGCAACACTAGGATTAAATGTTAATAAAATCTATTTGAAAATTAAACAGGTGAATAATGTTTTGTAAGCGAGCAGGGAACTAGCAAAGAATGAGTGAATGGTTATATTTTGTTTCTCTGGGAACTGCTGAGTGTTTGATTGAAATTTTACTCAAAAGCAAGAGAATCAGGAAACACTAATAAATTGAAATTATACATTCTTAGTCTTCAGGCTTACTAGAAATAAATGGTTCATTAGAAATCTATTTCCAAAGCTCTGTGAAGATACTGCTTTATTATAAAAGTGGGACACTTTTGGGTTGGTAGGTGGCATCCTATTCAAGAGCACTTTAAAAAAATAAATGCAACCTTTCTTAAACCCAAAGCATTTTTTTTTTACAGCACTCCTCTAAATCTCAGGATCTTTTGATTGAATAATAGATCACTTTTGATAGAAAAGGGTTGTTATCCTATAATTGACACTGCAAATGCAAAGGGAACTGTGCTCAAATTCCTGGAAAATTAAGAGCTGGACTGCAAGAAAGGGTCAACAAAAGCATTCACCTACCAATCACTGAAAATAAGTTCACTAAATAATTAAATATTTTTAAAAACTCCAAAACTTAGAAATGTCTGAGTCACGTTGTGCTTCCCATATTGCCTGAGAGCAGTGTTTTTCCTTCTCTGGATGGTTCATCACCATGGAAATCTGTAATTTTGAACTGCACAATGTTGATCATGGGTGACTGCTGCCTTCGAGGCCAGGACCAGCGTGCACTATGATATGGCACCTGCTACTTTTGATTTCAGAATAAAATATGAGATTTTCTCATAACAGGAACTTTTGAAGTCTGAAGTTCTATAGGGAGATAATCAGTCTGAATTTCTAGTTTAATTATACCTTCTTAAGCAGATATGATATTTTGAACAGAAATAAAGAAATTATTCCCACAAACTTGATATTCTACTAGAAATTGGCTTTCTTGATATCTACTTTCAAGTGATTTCCTCTCCAGGAAAATTTTAATAGATTTCTTTCTTATGACAAAACTTACCTCCCTTATTTCTGAACAGATTTTTAAAAATTGTCCCTGGTCAGCTACAATAAGTTTGCCAAAAGGTTCACAGAATGGTTTGTGTTGGAAGGGACTTTAAAGATCATCTACTTCCAACCACTTCCACTAGACCAAGTTACTGAACACTCCATCCAGCCTCACCTTAAACACTTCCAGGGATGAGATATCCACAAATTCTCTGAGCAAACCTGAGCACTTGCAATGTAGCTGTTAATTATGGTGAAAACTTGAATGAAATCTGGCCTTTACAAAACACACCTTTGGAAATAAACTTAAGCCAACCACATCTCTTATAAAAGTAGCCATCCCTCTTTAACTTCAACCATCAGCAAAGACGAACACACTTTATTCTTTGAGATGGGAGCCTCTACTAAGGATGTAATTATCTGTAATTTTGATGCCATGTAGCAGCTAAACTAGTGAATTATTAGCTTCAAGGGGTCCAGTGTTGTAGCCATGCCTAAAATACACACAGGTTGAAGAGTAATTCATCAATGCATCACAATACATCACAATGTCACACAAATGTAAGTCAGGCCTATTCTATTCTGCTATTCATCTTTAAAAATATTTCCAGTCTCTTATATTTTAATGCAAAAAGCTCAAGTTCTGCAGATTCCAAAATTTTTAAAATACATGTTTCACAAGTTATGGTGATATTGGGGGAGATTTGTTTGTTTGTTTGTTTGTTTAGTGTTTTTCTATTACAAAGAATAAGAATTTCCTAAGATTATTTTTTTGCCGCTTTTTCTCTTCAGTATCTTTACAAAGTCACTCGAGAACAAAACATTTAATGGAACAGCAAGGAAATTTTGCTCCGGAGAAATTGGAGCATTTTTTAAATCAGTGAATAGTAGGAAAGAAGTCTGTGACTGTCTTTTCTAGTGGGAGCATCAACTTCTGTGTTTACACTTGCTCCCAGGAACTGCAGCTTGGTGATGTGTGCTGCTCAGAAACAGACACATTCTGTTGTTTTTATTGATAGCACTTGGACACTTTTTCACTTCCATATGGCCAAAACACATCTCAGATTTCCAGATCCTGCTGTGTGCACTAGGTTGCAGACCCAGCTCTGATATTGTTTTCCCCGTGTGTGCAGCAGCTCAGGCAGACTCTCCACATGAATCACGCTGTCCGTGTCGCCTCGCTGGGCTGGAGTGTGACACAGTAAATATATCAAATGCAATTTAGATGGTGTGGTTTGAGGTGTCATTGGCACTGCAGCTAAGAACAATAGAATTTCCATAACAGGACAGAAGCAATGGTCCATCCAGTCCAGCATCCTGCCTGGGGCAATGGTTGCACGCTTCAGAGGAAAGCATGAGGCCTTGGCATGCACACAGAATTTAACCATGGAAGGAAATTGCTTTTTGATTCTCTCTGTTGCTCAACTAACGCTACAAAGCCTGAGCATTACTTGTCCCTGTAATTGTTATCCTAGTCAGTGGAACTGTGCATGATAGTCTAATTTATAAATGTCTGATTTTTTTTAAATGCATCATGTTATGTTTTGAGGGTTACTGTGAATATGTATGCAGTGTTGCTGAAATGAAGATTAACATTTTCTTTCCATTTATTTATTTTTTAAGTGATAAAATATTAATCAGCAGGTGATGTTGTTGCAGAGACCTATTCTAGTTCCATGCAATCCAACCTATGGGCAATTAATTCTTTAAAGGATGGTTTACTCTCAGGTTTAATCAGTCCCTTTGGTTTAATGAAGCCAAAACCAGAAAGCTGACTCCCCTTTCTTAATGATGTCTAATTTATAGATTTTTATCTCTCAGTTTCAGGTGCTACTTGTGTTGAGATCCCATGAGTTAGCAAGTGTTACTAGCAAAAATGTGAAGTTATGGATATTGTGTGGCAGTCATGGAGTCATGGAGCACATGGACTGCATTCCATATGGAGTCATGTGGCATTTATTTTCCTGCCTCAAAGTGGGTGAATTGAAAACTTGTGTTCAACAGACCAGCTAGATTATCTCAATATTTTGCTACACATAAGAATGAACAACAGAGCTCTAAACAGAAAGGCTTATTCATCAACATGTGCTTTCTAACCCAATCCTCTTCTGGGGAAATTAAAAATCATAGAATACCATTATCATAGCAACAATTATCTTTAGGTTGTACCTATTTTCATCTGATTGTTCTGTTCCTCTCTGAGAGGCTGACTCCTCATCTTGCTGTGTCCTTCTCCCTCTACAGTCAGCACAAGGAAATGTCTTCTCCTTCCTCCCAAGTTCACTTAGAGATCAAAAGTCACCAGTGGATTGATTTGAAATGAGCACTTGAAGGACAAAAGTCATTCCCTTCTGCTGATACCACCATGGAACAACTTTGTGGACAGTTCTGGGCAGGTCAATACCCTCTGCAATCCCCTGAACAGCAGAGCATATGTGGGAGTACCATGTCCTGGGGCTCACTCTTATTTCAAGAAAAACACTTGCTTGAATAGCAGTCTGTTGCAATGGGATTAAAATCCAACTATTGGGCTATAACGTAAATTTTAAATCCAAAGTACTTTCAATCAATCCTCTTTGTATTTAAAAGAGTCATGGTGGTGCCAAATTATTTTTCTGTATCAATTTGAAAGATGGGAAAGAAAAAAAAATTACTAACCAAAATTTATGCCAGCAGTTATATAGACACAAATTAACAAAATGAAGACATGTAAAAACTAATGTTAAAAGAACAGCCTAGCTGCCTTAATTCATTCAACTCACAACCATGAAAATAATTATTGTCAAATTTCCTATGCATTTAGAATTCATGGTTTTCTAGATGATCTAGCATCTAGTAGTAACAATGTTTAAATTAATAGAAGAATCAGAGTAATTAAGCTGAGTGAAAAACTGAGTTTACAGAATAGACACAAAATATTTGAATTTCATAATCTGCAATAACAGATGCCAGACTGAGTTGTTTTTTTTTTTTTCTGTCAGTGTCTGGATCAAACTGAATGTCTACCAAATCTTCACAAGTCACAGGCTCTCATCAAATGTTGATTTCACAACATTTAGCAGAATAGAACTGGAAGGGGAGAAAAATTATTTGTAGATCTGGTTTGGCCAAGTGTAGGGCAGACAGAATTTGCTATATCTAAAGGGATCTTGTTACACAGAAGATGCTACACAAAACTTGCTAGATCTACTTAAACTGAGCACCTCACAAGAACAAGATGTTTTGTACTATCTTAACACCTTTTTAAATTTTTGCTAAATTCTTTATATCTGTAATAATTCTCCTTTTGTTTCTCCTTCCCCTCACTCCTACCCACAAACTACACAAAGTAAGGTGTGTATTTCGCTTGATCCTTTAAACATACACATGCATCCCACAAAAATCATATTCAGTTTCACTTACAGCTATTTTTTAGGAACAACAAAAACTTCATAGGAATATGAAGTTTAGGAGAAAAATGGACTCATTCTGATCCTTTTTTTATGATCCCTTTCCTTCCTCTAGTAAATATTAAATATCTTAGATAATCACTTCAAATGTAGAGCCCCTCCCATGTAATGATGAATTTTCTAGAATCTTTACATTGTAGAGTAGACACATGTGTTATTACATTAGCATATTAGGAAAAGATCATTAAAGGAAGCCCCACATTTTATTTTATGCTATGATCGTAAATGAGGAATAGTTAAGACCAGTGTAGTAAAATATTTTTAATAATGTTTCCCATAAGATCTGTGAATTTTTGATTACATATTTGCAGGAAAGGCAGAAGATTATGTGGAAATATATGATGCTTTCAAAGAAAAAAGTATGATAGTTTTTTGAATAATTTTATTCTCATGAAGGGTTATCACTGATCTGAATTACAGTTTAGTTTAAACTTCAGTCTTCTGATATTTACAGAGATGCAGATAATAGACTGATATTCCTCAGAGTATCACTCTGAATAAATTATACATATATTACTTTTTTTTATTAGCTTACCCAGTGTAACATTGTATTATGATAAAAATCTTTGTATATCTGAATTTAGGTGGTCCCCTGGCTTCAGGCGATTTTGATACTCCCATGCTTATGATGTAAAAATAATGTAACCATCAGAGGTTTATTAAAATTTTGGTACTGACCCCATCCCCTTAAACCATATGGAGTATCTGTTTTCACAGGCAAGATTTCAGAGCTGGCATTTTTTATTGCTGCTTTATGGTATCAAATTTGACTTATGACTTAGCATTGAGGGTTTAATGTGATATTTATGGAAGGATCAAACCTTCACATTACTGTTACAATGACCGATTCTGCTTTTAACAGCTTTCAGACAGTGAAATGTGGCTGCTTTAGTGCAATTTTGACAAAGGGAGCTTCCAGTGAAGCTCATCTAATCTTTACAGAAGCTCTGAAGTTGCCAGCATCCAAGTGCCAAAACTACTTGGACGTTCCACTTTCCCCTAAGCAGAAATGCTGAAGCTGACCCTCACCACTGACTTGCTCCACAGATATTTTATCACCACGATTAATTTCAATATATGTTAGCAGTCATTTTCCACCTCCTGCATCTCCCTTCTTCCTCCTTCAACATTCAGAAGGTAAAAAATCTGAATGCTGGGATTGAGATTGCATCTCACCAAATCACCTTCCTCATCTTCTCCTTCCATTTGGAAGAGTTTAAATTCAGAACCAGTTTTCAAAAGGAAAAATAAAAGAAAGTAGGAAAACTATTATTAGTATGTTCCATGCAACAATGGCATAAGAGACTCAGCTTTCAGTGATAAAACTCTCTCCATTATATTCAGTGGCAATAACCTACAATCACAATAATCTTTAGTGATTCCTTTATTTCAGTGTGACTAGATTTTTCCATACAATATTTCAAAACGTGGCGAGGAAAATTCTGTCTTCTATGGGTCAAGAAAAAAAGAATTATTTAAATTTATCTTATTAGCTTTCACAATCATGCTTTGCTCCTAGATAACAGATTTATTTCATAAACAGACCCTACTGTACCACAAACCCTGCCCTTCCTGGATTAGTAAATGTCTGAATTTATACCCTCATAAAAGATCCTTTATTGGTTTAAATAAAAAAGATTCAGGTATTTAAAAAAAAAAAAAAAGGTGTTTTGCCTATTTTTAAGTGAAACAGAAGCATTCTCACTGCTCCTCTTGGTTTTGTCCTTTATTGGATTCACCCACACTTCCACATGCAGTCACATAACTGATCTCACTTTTAATTTTCTACATTATTGAAAATGGAAAGTTACTTTAATCTTCAAATTTAAATCAAAATTATTTTTAGTATAAATTGTACGCACAAAATTCTTTGATCCTCCATGACGTCTTTTCATGGAGCATTAACATAACAAAGCAGAATAAAAGCAGCTGGAAGAGAATGGTTCAGAATTTCTTTGCTGGAGAATTTGAAATGAGGCAGCTATAGATCCCAAAGACATCAGAGTGTGATTTACTTTTGCAGTTATTAAAATGACTTTGGATAAGAAGAGAGAAGAGAGGAGCAGAGTATCAGTCTTCAAAGATGGACAGCAGGCTGGTTCCATATTTTATAATTCTGCAATGATATTTTATATTTGCTACCACCTTACTTTTGACTACTGTAACATATCTAGTGATAATTTTTTTTTTATTTCTAAGTGGTCTACAGCAGGCAAATATCTCATGTTTATATTCTAAGTACAGAAAGTTTCTCAGGAGTTCTGTTCAGTTGCATAGTTTAAAAATGCTACTACTACCTCCTCAGATTAGTAGCCCTAGTTGCAGAGCCATGATGAATAAGGAATCAATAAACAAGTTTGATTTCCTTTCAGACCTTTAGAACAATATTTAGAAGACCTTTAGGACAATGTTTCTGCCTCAAGTGTCAGGGTTTTTTTCATTTTCACGGAATATATCTTCGGTAAGTTTTTTTAAAAGTACATCCACAACCAAAATGTGATTTTCCTGTCATTATGTATTGTATTGAACATGTTGTAAAATGCCTCTGTACTATGCAAGGTCTTAGTTTTATAATCAAGTGACCTTCAGGGAGCCAATATACAAGCAATGGATGTGTTGCAAGACAGGTGTTTAAGATAGCCAATGAACATTATAGTTGAGAAATGGTTATCACAGCAGAATGATAAACTGTATATTTTTATTGGTTTATTATGCATATAGAGCTATGATTACACTTTGGTGTACAGCAAGTCTTATAAATATGTTAAAATGAATATGCTATTTAAATGAATAAATACACTTTTTGCAATTGCAAGCTAACCTATTACTAGATACAGTTTATAAATATTCTGAGTATGTGAGGTTGGATTTAAGGGAAAAGTCATGCTAAAGATTTCAACAGAACATTGTTCTTTCATTGTTTCTTTTGTAATTTCAGATGCCTAGTCTTTGCTGCCCATTTCATGTTTTACTGATCCATTTTCTATAATGAGACAACCTTAGGGCCATCTGAAGGTTAAACTACACATCTCCAGTATTATAATAAAGTAAAATACATTGCAATATATTCTTCTGTCTCCTGTATCTCTGCATTGAAGCTTAACATACCGTGTTAAAGTGCAGGATTTTCATGTCATCAGAGGTAAGGTAAGTAAACTTCATTAAATGATTCTGTTGAATTTTGTATTTGTATGTTCCAGAAATTTAGGAATATAACCGAGTCATTGCTGTACATGCAAGCAAGCTACTTTCAAAACACAGTTTTCTAGGCAATAAGTGGTATGAAAATAACACAATTTCTTCACTTGAAATAGCCAAATATTCATAAGGGAAGGAGAAAAGGACTTTTCTATGCTCCAGCACAAGCAAGAACCTCTTTATAAGCAGAATTTCCTGTTCCTCTATAAAATATTTTGTGTGCATGCAGCTAGTTTAAGCACCTCAGTATCTTATTGGAGAACATCTGAGGGGGACAGGTGATGATAAGAAAGCAAGTAGGGGTATTTCAGGGAGTTGGCAGGGAAATAGTGTAGTTTTGATGAACTCTGGCATTTCTGACAGTATAGAATCTTTGTGCCTGATGTCAGTCCTTTGCTCTCTGCCATTCAAAAATACTGCTGGGTGCATGGTGCAGATAAGTTTACTTCTGTGCAGAGGGGAGAATATTAAATGAATGTAAAGAAAACATGCTCCATGGAAGAGAGACTTCATGCTTTCCCCAATTCAGTTACTCAGTAAAAATTATGTAAGAATGGTCAAATTTAATTTATTTTTAAGAATTGAGGACCAGGCTGTATAAAATAGGATCTCTGCTAGCTTGGACTTACAGGAGCTTCATCATCCTAAGACTCTGGGTTCCACAGAACATATCCTGTGTTAATGCAAACTGAAATCAATGACATTTTAATTTAATGTGACAGATTGCAACGTATGATGGCTAGGGAATGGACAAACTGCCATTTGTGATGCTTCTGTGAGGGGATGCCAACCTCTGGTCTAGGTACAGAATGGACAGGTGAAGGCAATTGCTGTCATTGCCCATGACAGGGAAATCCAAGAAGGACCATCAGTGTGAAAGTCTACAGTGAAAAAGAATGTACTTGACCTAGACTACAGTGAACTTTCTTAGAAATTTGTTGAACCTAGCACATTTTATGAGAAGAGGAAAGCACATATCCCATGATGCTGCCTGTACTATTTTTTTTCCTTTCACAGGCCATTAACTTAAGGTTTCAACCATGTGAGATTTCATATCAAGAGTCTTTTTAAGAAAATACAAAAGAGATCACAAAGTGTAATGTGTTACTTGCAGAGAGAGTTACTGCTCCTACAAAGCACAGTTTAAAGTTCAAATCATCTTTTCTGCAGCTTTCAGGACTTGAGCAGAAAGAAAACCAGTGCCAGGTGGTTTAAATTTGCAATTAGCTGAGGCATCTGCATGTTTGAAAAGAGAAAGACCCACCATGAGCATGATTTAAATAAGCAGAAGTGCCCATGTTTCCCTCTCCAATAAAACTTGTCTGCCTGATCCAGAATATATTTTTATCTTTCCTCTGCATAATAGGAAACAATGTTTCAGAGATTAACAAACTGAATCACTGCAGACAAGGAGTAAATATTTATTTGTACTTAACATTTACACAACAATTCTCATCCACAATGCAAAATGTTTTTATTATGTTAGATAAGCATTACTTCTCTGATGCTGTGAAATAAAATAAATCACGGATTTGTTCACAATAATAATCGTGGTAAATAATGGAGCTCAGGTCATCTGATTTCCAATTCAATCTATAGCTTCAGCTATTTCTATATGCTATTTATTGCATATAGAATTCACCAGAGCTGAAGTTCACCAGAGCTTTGTGTCCCTCAAGCTTTCTGGCTTGAGTAGAACACATCAGAAGATGCCCTCCACTGTGAGCTGACTGATCAAAAGCAAATACTTAGCTTCTGTAGTAGTTCTTGGTTTTGATTAGGCTTGCATCAATAAGTCTAACATAATTTTTGTGAAACATAGTACCGTTTACCAAGTTCTGAAGGAAAAAAAATTAAATTTATGTGAATGCACTGGTGCACAATGAAAGCAACCTGTGTAAAAAGCAACTTGATTGTATCCGCTTGAATTACATTCCAAAATAAGTGGTTTCCTTTATTTTTGATGAAATGGGAATGATATATTTTATGCTCATTAAATATTTTAGAATACACTCTGGTTTGTAAAAAGGCAGAGATGCATAAATTATGAGGTCAGAAAACATGCTTAATATCAGAGGCAATAACTGTAAGGGTCTCAATCTGACATTAAATGATCTAACTGAAAACATTTTAAAACTGAAACTGTCACATTCATATTTGCAAATACTGCTGAAAGGTGCAAGGTAAGTAATTTCACAATGAACAGCTTAAAAGGCATGCTAACATCAATTTTATACATAGCTATAAAATTTGTACATAGACAAGACTAAAATTATCAATATTTGATATGCTGACAAAAAATTCCAGAGAAGACTTTTAAAGGTGAAAATAGCTTATTAAAGAGAATTGGGTCACTGATTTATGGTCTTGCTAACAGTGGTAAACATCTAGGTTCCATTGTTCTTAAGTACTGAAAAACATATGGTCTATTTTGTATTTTGTGTAATATTTCCTTTGTTCTCTCTTCTGATGCAGAGTGATTACTTTTTTCATTTCAGCCTTTCTTGCATTAACTCCTGATATATCCAAACCACATGAGGCACTAACTATTTGCAAGAAATCAAAAAGGTAGAAAAATAACATATTCAAAAGTGGTAAATCACCAGGATTATCACTTAATCACACTCAAGGGTCAGATTCAGTTTTGGTGCCTCTGGATGTGTTGTCTCCAGATTTATGCTGCTACCATTCCCTTTTTAAAGAATAGACATTTTGTAGTGTGCCATGAATTAAATAAACAGCAAACAAGTGATTTCACTGCATATGAAATAGCTAACATCTGGAATAAAGTCCATTGGTCCATTGCAGGGTGTTCAGAACAATAATCAGCCCTAGCAGGTGCTCCTGAAGAAGGACCTGTGTGCTGAGAAAAAAATCCAAAAGGAGAGGAGAGGAGAGGAGAGGAGAGGAGAGGAGAGGAGAGAAGAAACCTTCCCTTATTATTTTTTAATTAATTTTTTTATTAATTTTTTTTTTAATCTGTCTGAGCACAGGGGGTGTGGGTTATGTGTATTTTCTTAGACATCCTACAGACTCCATGTACTTGTAAATGCAGAATTTGAAAGTAATGTCTGCCCATCACTCATCAGAACCATTAGCCCTGTGTGACAAGCCCATAAATATTCTTGTTTGAAGATAGATGTACCCTTTTGGTTCCTAAAACATACCAATAAAAGCTACCTCTAACACTGCAAGCCCATATTCACAGAAAAAAAGTGCTGAAAAACATTGAAACACAGTGGAATCAAAATCCCAGTGAGAATCTGGGAAGCTTCCATTGACACTTTTATCTGTTATTGCTTTGACTTACTTAATGGTAATAAATAGTTTCCAATGTTTTTCCTGAGTTTTGCAACAGACTTCCAAATAAGGAAGAATAAATATGCCTAAAGACTCTCAAGAGAGCTCTTTAGGAAGGACAAGCCATTGATCCTGTTATGTTTTCATTATTTCAACATTGATCAGGAAAACAAGTGTTCTCACATTTAGATACAAACCAGTGCATAATTCTCACCAATTTATGTATTGTTCTAGACAGCAAGGCAGAATATATAAAGATGGTACTGGTAAAAATATAAAAACTTTTGATTTGAGTATTCTAGATTGCTTCGTTTTTACTACTTTAATAAAACTGTCTTAATAAAATAATTATGCACATTATTTAGTCATTTCTTCAAGAGATACTCACTGTAAAATTCTTGAAGATTACTTGAAAGGATGGAAACATAAGTATTGTGAAGGTGGAAAAGAGAATTATTAACAATTTTCATGACTTCCAGCTAAAATTAAAATTAATTTTATAGCAAGCATTTCAGTCCTCTGAAATATTTATATCTTTTAGCTGCAGTATGTGTTACTTTAGAGATGCACCCAATGTCTTGTAGTAGAAGATTGAGGTTTGATTTAGAGAAGAGATGTGGTGTTAAAGTCCTCTTGATATCTGGATCTCACTGTTCAGTGAATGCATGCAAGGTGTGCTTGTTCTCAGCTGTGCTTATTGCACCATGAGTCCTGGTGAAAGCAAGAAGGACTAAATTCTTCCTCTCTATTGAGCAGACAAAGTGGAAGAAAGAAGAGTTTTGTCCCTGTCAATTTTCTAAATGCAGAGGCAAGCTGTACATCATAAATGAGCTGTTGTGTTACAGGAAATGATAAGTTCCAATTTTGGTGGGTGGCAATTATGACATCTAATACTAAATTCTAAAATGGGGCAAACCAATGTTATTTTAATCAATTGTATTTCCTTTCACAGTATCTAATTAAACCACCAATTTATCAAATAATTTCATTTTCAGTTTAGTGATAACAATGATTTGTGTCAGCAACTCACAAAGTCACTGATATTAAGAAGAGAATTGTGAAATAGCTGTTATTAGTTAAGTACTGATTTGAAACCAGCTTGAAATTTCATAACATGTTTTGGAGTGTTGTGAATAATGCTTAAATTTTAACTAGTAGGAATAATGATTTTCTTTTTCATCTAAATTGGATCTGTAGTGTTTTAAAATCTTAATGTGGGAAAATGATGCAGCTTACATTCGCTGTTGTACATATTGCAACACAAATTGCAACGGTTGTAAAAATGGATCTAAATTGCAAAATTTAAAATATCCTCTAACCAATCAGAGTATGTTGATAGAGATAAATCCAAAATTAGTTAACACAGAAGATAGAAGAATGCTGCACTCAGAACACTGAAGAAATCTTTACTAGTTTTAAAAGCTTTGAAAGGAAATATTCAAAGCCAGTGAGATGGAAGAAAATCCAGGTTGACTCCATAGCTGCATAAGCTCTGCCTTCCATATCCTTTATTTAAACTTCTTCCTCCCTTTAGAACAGGTCAAGCTCTGTTCTTTTTGATCTGACAGATACATGAGCACCTAAAATAATGGTGACTATAACCTTCATTTATCATCACAGTAGTTTGCATTTACTGTTATAAAGACATTTTAAAGATTAGGACTTTTTTTTTCGATTTATATACATTTTTGTCCCTTGTCTTTCATTCAAAAATTCCTATCAAACTTGCAGAAAGAAGTCCTAAAGCCCACCATAGATAAATTGGCTGAAAAAGATCAGAGATATGGATGGATTACTGATATAACCTGTCAAGTAGACACAACTGTATTTTATGTTTCTAGAGGAAGAAAATTTATTTCACGTTCTTCTGCTCAGAATGTTTCACTTCCTTTGTTGCAGGCTATGTAGATTTGTCCCAAGCAAACATTCATGAGTGGAGGTACTGAAACATTTGTTGGTTGGGTATATTCCTTTTACTTTTTGAAACAGAGACACTTCATTTTGTCTTTGTCTCTAATCCTTCCAACAACAAAAAGGCTGATCCTGTCCCTTGCAATTACTGGTATTAATGAATGACCTTCTTTTCATCAGAAACATCTCCCTTCTTACAGAGCACACAGCTGTGAAAGCAAACACTGACATTTAAAGCATGTTAATGTAGAGGGGAGCAAAGCATGGCTTTATCCTAAACCACTAATGTTCAGTTTCAATCTGGTTTAGAGTATTGGATGTGATTAAAACTGATTATAAATGAGAAGCTTCTACTTCATTCAATCCACCTAATGTTATAGCCTGTACTACACAGGATTTGTACTTTTCAACAATTCCTCATTTTAAACCACCTTGCACATGCTTGTTTGTGCAAAGAAGAAAAAAAAAATGACAAGTCTCCATTCTGCAAAAGGACCTTCTGTTCAGAGATGTCACATGCTCATTTTACATACAGCCCACATATAAATTTGTGTGACCTAATCTTCCTCTTGTATTTACCCTTTGTCACAGGAGAAGATAAAAACCAAGGGTAAAAAGGATCAAACTGCCAGCTATTTTTAGCAGTTTGTAAATAGTTTAGAATCAGGTTGTCCTTCTTGTGCTCAGGGCCATAGAAAAAAGGGTGGCACATCTGGTTGTGGCTTACTTGTTCCAAGGGCAGCCCTATGCAGAGCACTGACTACACTTTAGTGGACTATCAGAAAAACAGAACAGAAGTCTAGCTTTACTTTCCTTGTCATTTATTTTCTTTCATGGAATAAAACGATAATGCATTGAATCCTTCAGCTGCAGATCATCAAACACTTCTGGACTTCAATAAAGGAATTCTCAAGTCACTAAGGCTCTTCATTTTCTCCTTAGTAAATAGCAGGTACAACCAATTTTGGTCCCCATGAAATACATAATCTCCTAAAATAAAGTGGCTCAGAAATCAGAATCTCAACTTCTTTTGTTAGAGATAGCATCATATTTCCTTTGGGTTTACTGCCATGTCCACTTTCAATAGTTGATCCTCTGACTTTATCCTTCATGTCACGGCAGTCACAGACTCTTAGATTTCTGCTATCTCTTTTCAGCATTCCCAAAGCAAAGCTCAGGCTTTGGTTCAGAATAAATTTTAGTATGGGTAATAGAATTTGTACACTGTAATTCAGTGTTTGTTCAGGGTTTTTTTTTTCAGAATTTTATCTATTGACCAGAATCCAGATCCTTCTGAAGACTCAGATCTTTGTTTCAGCTTCAAAGCTGGTAAATCTTTCATTACTATCATCATACAATCTTTGATGTTTAAAGGGCAAAGGACCAGCAAATAAAAGAAATTATATGGAAGTTCAGATATGAAAATTAATGTCTGAATATGTTCACTACTACTATTTTAATATGTATAAAAATTATGCATAAAAAATGTATGTGTTTAGGAACACAGCAGGTAAATCAGACATGAGTTGGCAGGTGCCTGGAGGACACAGTTAAAAATATCCCCAATAATTGCTTTAGACCCCCAAAAGGGGCATATTCTTTGTGTGTGTCACCCCTTAGAGTGATTCACATGTTCATACCTGCTGCAAGCTACAATCATCCACAGCTGAATACTTTGCAGGTATAATAAATACATGTTCAATTTTGAGTCCCTGAGAAGCAGGTGCATCTCAAACAGATATGTGGTACATCTGTTTGGAGGCAGATGAATCAATAAGACAGTGCCTCTTGGGCAGGTAACTGTTCTGACCTGCTTGAAAAGGAGGTCACTGTCAAGGGTGCCTCGGAGGCACAGGCTGTTCAGCCAGCCTGCACCGCAGCTTCCCAAGCTGATGGCATGGCAGGTTTGCTTTAAAATGGGCTACCAGGCATGTAACTGGGCTCAGGACTGCAGGGTGGAAACTTGTTCAGGCAGCCAGTCAAGTCAGACTCTCTTAAAGGTCACAGAGGCTCTATAATAATAAAGACCTCGCTGCCAAACTGTATAATTCCTTTCTATTTTGCTCTCTTATTTATTTTGTCTTCTTTAGCCTTTCTTCTCACTGCTCCACAATCTTTTCCCAACAGTGAATCAAGGCCTGAGCTTAGATAACCTCAGACAGATCCCCTGTGAGGAAGCCACAGTTTTTTATAGTCTGAGCCTATTCTTTCTTCAGTGCAGAGCAGGTCCCAGCCCAGTGCCACTGGGACAAGCTCCAAGCTCATTGCTCAGTGCTGGGGTCTCTGCCACTTGGAGAAAAAGAGTACACCAGAACTCAGAGCATTTCCCTCTCGCCTCCACACATTAAATTGGTGTATCTGGGAGCAGAGGGCTGGCAGAGGGTTATATAGATTGGTCCTGTGACTGAAGGGCTCCCCTACATCTGAATTGAAGCCTGTATTTTCTCAATGAATCGCCGTAAGCAGAACAAAGGGATTAGCACAAGAGCAGTGTTAGGATTTACTCATGACAAGGACAGGGCAAAGCACAAGGTAGGACATGGTGGTCCTTGGTGGGTGGCAGTCTGACATTTGACATCGCAGAATCAGTAACAAAATTGCATTAAATTTACTCTTCTGGTGGAAGAGTTACCATGTCTGCACCCAGTGAAATGCAAAGCGGTGACCTGTGCACCCACATTCAAAATTTAGACTAAAATCCCATGCTTGCTTGCTGTATGCTGTATGTAGCCCAGTGCCTTTTACTCACCCCTGGTTAAAAATCAGGAGTGACTATCTCTCTGCAGCTGATTTCTCATGGTTTATAGACCAGACCAGAAGAAGACTTCATGGATTCCAACTGTATCCTGAATCCACTGAGAAAAATTACAGTATGTTACCATTTTTTATATATATGTGCATATATGTAAAAAAAATCTATAATAAACCCTTTAAATTTCATGCAGCAAACATGTTTGACAAAAGGAAGTTGGTAAATGTTCCTTATGACACAAATGTTCTTGAAGTGGAAATTGTCAAAGAAAAATATCAGGTTCACATAATAACAAAGAAAAGCAAAATTATAGAGTTACTGAGTTTCTGTTAGAATTCAGAGAACCATAGATTGGCTTCTAAACTATTTTTTCAGCTATAATTAAATGTCTTTGCATTTAAAAAGAAAGATGAAAGGAAATATTTCAAAATTCTTTGCATTAAACATTTAAAATGCTTCAATCTGAACCTTTGGGTTGAATGGCTCACTTACGAAAATTAAAGAAAAAATAGAATGGCAAAACTTGGATGATGATCAAGGACAGAAAATCCACCATGTTTGATTTACCCAGATTTCTTCCATGAGTTGCCATAGCTGCTGCTCAGTGGAGGAAGTTACTTGAGAGGCAGATGAGTAGTGTATTTCTCTATCTGCCCCTCATGTTGTGCTGCATCTGCTCTCCTGGTTTCAGGCCGCCTGCAGGTTCTGGGCTCTGCTCCTGTTGTGGTGCCAGCTCACCTACCTCACAGGCCAAAGCTGGTTGTCTTAGAGGGTTTCTAAATGACAGATTTATTTGGACAAACTGATGCCTTACAAGTAAAACACTGTTTGTTGCAAGGTGGTGGAACACAGAGTAGACTTACCCATGCAGAGGTGTAGGTACCAAAGCAAGCCCATCTGCTGTGCCATTCTTGTTGGCTGTTCACTGTTTTCTCTGATGCTTTCAGTCACTCTCCCTCCAAACAGTGGCCTGAACACAAATTCATTTTTCACTTCCAGTGGATTGTAAATGTTTAGAGATAAGCAACTCTAAATGTTTATGGCATACTGACTTGAAAATGTTGAGATACCACTGCCTGACTGGAAATTATTTGGGTTACTTTCTTGTCATTTATGGTTTTATCACATTTGTTTATTGTATAACCTAGGCATTTGGTTTAAAAAGTTTAGGCTTTCCATACAGAAACAGCCACTTCTGTATTTATTTTCATCCATACCTGCCCCCAGAAGCTAGCAAACATAAAGAATATGTCAATAGGAAAGACTTCCAACCAGTTGACAATTTCCTCACGCAAGAAGTCCCTTAAATAAAACTCTGATACAATTTTAATTCAGAGATCCTGTGATTTCATTCACACATATTGTAGTATATACCATGCCATATGTCAGAAGCAGTTTGGAACTTCAAGAGCAGTTACATGTGCTACTTTTTGACCTCAGCTGCAAAAACTTTGTATATAATTCTCCGACATGTTTGCATTCTGCATGACAGAATTAATGAATACAAGAATAATAGGCCTCCAAGGTGATTTACATGCATTGATTAAATGTCAGCATTGAAATGCAGTAAGTTCTATTGCTACAGATGCTGTGAACAAAGACAGGAGATCGTAACCATTGGTTAAACAAGTTGCTTATCAATTCCTTTTAGCATATAATTACATATTGTTGTTTTACCAAAAGGAAACTCCAACAATAAAACATTTTTAAAGTTGTGCATAAAGTTATTTAGGTTTGAACTTGCAAGACATTATTAATTCTTTTACTGTATGCTAATATGTACAATACATTAAATCTGGGGAAAATACTCTTGCAACATAAGAGAAAATTCAAGATGTTCATGGGATAGTAAGGGATTGATATCGGAGGAAACAAAATTAGAACCTTGCATCAGTATAACTGAATAGACAGACTGTAAAAGTGATTATGGCATGGAGAGAGATTGTTCAATTAAATACCAGTGAAAAAAGTTAATTTTCTGTCATTATTAATACACATTAAATATCCATCCTAAACATAACAGCAACAAATTGAATATTAAAATCTCCCAGGAGACTTCATAACCCCTGAGTGACAAAACTCCCTTCACAACAAGTAAAAAAAAAAAAAATCAGTGACTCAAAATGTCAAAATTATTTCACTATGGTGGTGCCTCAAAATTTCAGTCCAATGTGTGCACAGTGTACACAATAATATGCTGTATTATCCACATGTGAAAAGTTAAGTACAGGTTAATAGCTCTGCACTATAATGGTTGGACCAGCCTACTTGATCAGTGGTAGCAATTAAGCTATGGGACACCGTGGTGTTTATCTTAATCATTCATGTGAATTCAAAGTGATGATTGATTCAAGTATATCTGAAAGGATGAAGCTTTGGAATATTCATAGATGTACATATAAATACACTATTCATGTTTTTCCTTAAGTGGTAAAATTTAGCATTTACTGAGTCAGCAAGGTATTTTTTTCCATCTATTCACCCTGACTAAATCAGACATTGAGGAGCTTTAATGGATTCTTCCTGTTGCTACAATTACCTTATTTTGATCAAAGTCAAAATGACAGTATGTCACATCACAAGTAGTAATAACACAGAATACTGAATAGCTAAGACATACAGGGAACTGAACAAGACAAGTAATGGGTTTAGATACCAGAGATCTCTGAACCAGCAGAGAAACAGGTGTTAAAAATCTAAGTTGCTCGTAGCAAGAAAAGTAGCGTATTTGTTCTGGTGGGGGAAAAAAATCAACTGGGATTTAAGACAGACATAGCAGATGTGCACATTTTAAAAAGGGAAGGTACACAGCACCATTTAAAAAGTTGAGAATCTGTATGTTGGCAAAGATTTTCTCTGCAACCTAATACACAATTATTAAAGCTCTCCAGCAAGTTATTATGTGATTGAATGTAGGTACAACTGCAAATCATAACAGTATGACAGTGCTTGTGTGTAGAGGATGAAATGTATTCTCATGTATCAATATTAAAGAAGTTATTCCTGAGTCACTTCAGAAACCGTTCTGTCCCCTGTGCGCCTTCAGATCCTAACGTTTCTGAATGATTTTTTCTGTTGTTTACTGTGGTGATGAATGACAATGGAGAGTTACCTCTCCTGTAATGTTTGGTCATTACCTCCTTCAGGATCAAGGAGCCACGAGTTATGAGAACATTACCAAACCAGCCATTTCTTCTCGGTGTCATCAAAACTATTGGGGGGGTGAGGATGTGATGGGAAAAAGACAGCTTATAAAGACATCAAATAGTTAATTTCCAGTTCTTTGGAAAAGAGGCTCCCTGAGGCTTACACTGCAACTTGGTATTTATTGAACTTTAAGCTACAACCAACAGGCTGGTTAATAACAATTCATGCAGCTGTCAATCTTTTTGACCAACGTCATCAATATTTCATGCTGCCAAATAACAACAATTAAGAACCAGGGCTGGAAGCAGCACTTAGGGCAAAAGTGTTTCTTACACTATAATGAAATCGACGGTGTAGGACAGACATTTCCTATGGGCACTCAGGGAAAGGCTTTTCTGTATTTTTCTTTTCAAAACAGCAAGAATCAGTGTTCTTTATTACACACTCAAAGTAATAAAAAGTGCATTGGGCAAATTTCCTAATGTTAACTCATAAAACTCAAAGTAGCATTTTTTTTTGAATGCACACTATTTAAGAAAATTAGATTTTTTTAACCTGAAAATAATACCTATATTTTTATAAACATACCTTTTTTTTTGCAAGAAATTCTATTAACTCTTTTTTAAAAACTTCATTTCAATGTTCATATTTCATATTAAATTAATCATACCAAAAGTTCTGCTGTGTCCCATCCCAGCTTCTTGTGCACCCCCAGCATCCTCGCTGACACGGAGCAGGAAGTAGAAAAAGCTTTAATGCTGTGTCAGAACTATTCAGCAATGGCTAAAACATCAGTGTGTTATCAACACTGGTCACAAATCCAAAGCACAGCACCCTACAAGCTGCCACAAAGAAAATCAACTCTATCCCAGTCCCAACAAAAATGGCACAGCAATGGTTCTTTGTTATGAAAGTGTGGCTCATGACTGTTGAAAAAGCTTCAAATTTGAGCTATAAAAAAAGGGGTTATCAGTGCTACTGTATGTGGGCAGCCCAACACTTCAAATGTTGTGTTAAGCTTCCAGTTAATAAATACTTGCTAGCTGATTTTATCTCTGAGGAAAGTAAAACCAAAAAACAAAGGGTGTTAAGATCCTTAAGGTGTTCCTTGATAATGAATCCCTGTGTTCATGCTGAAATGAGTTAAGACAATCCAATGTGGCTGAAAACAAGTATGTTCTAAATTTATATCACTGCATGTTGCATCTTTTACTGAACAAAAAAAAAAAAAAAGAAGAACATGAACATGTGGTAGGCTAGAATATAGTTTAGACTGCAAAGCCAAGCTTTTTCACTAACACTATGAACATTTTGATGTGTGCTATTTGTACTTCCTTTCCTTCTACAGAAAATATCAACATTTCAGAATCATTTTTGGACTATTTTGCATCAAGAAAACACACACTGCATGGCACATTAAACTGAAATGCTGGTGCACTGGCTCAGCAAAATACATTATTTGCTCTCTGGGCCTGAAGACTAAAACATAAACTTACCAACCAGCACTGTGCAGAATGTTTCATACTAAATATTTTGTTATTGGTTGTGGGGCACAAGAGGGTTTCTCTGCATGTGCAGAACTTCTTAGAAGATTAAAGGTAATTTAATTCCCTAAGATTAAACACAGACCTGCAATTCAATAGAAATTACATCTTATCTTCTCATTGTGGAGGAGCCAGAGCTAGAGGAAAGGAATGACAACAAAACAGTTTTCTCATATAGCAGAATAGAATGGTCTCAGCACGTTCAGAGAATATACTTTTAAAATATTTTCTTAGTATTCTTTAGAATTGAAAAGGTTTGAAAAAGTTATAGATTTGAAACAATACTATTAAAAATGTGTATATTTGCAAACAGAAAATCTGCAAAAAATAAACCCACCAATTTATAATTATAAAATGGAACTATTTTCAACNAAAAGCGATCTGGAAAAGATTATTTTGTTTTTGTGTGTAAAGTAGAGGCTGGTTTGTATTTGCTTGGATTGGTCTAAATTTATAAATTATACCAAGAGCAAAGTCATCTGTAAAAGCTAAAATGACAATTTCTGGGAGACTAAAAAAACCAAAACCATTAAGGATTCCCCCAGCCTGAGGAACACAGTGTAGGATATTTTAGATTAATTAAGATTTTTAATCCCTTTCCATTTTATCTCATTCTCTGATAGTTTATTTCTGATCCATATGTAATCCTGCTCTCCTTGAAAAGTTTAGAGCACAGACACCAGTTATTCAGATTGTCCTTATAATTAAGGTCTGAAGTTGCCATCACTGAGATCATACTGCCTTGAGCATGTCAGGAATGCTGTCATTTATCTCAAGTGTAAATTTTTATTACTTTTTCAATTTGTTTGTGGGAAAGCAAGGAATTATTTAACTGACAGCTCTTAGTTCTCTACATTTCACATACGGATCAGGCCCCATTTCTGTGGCACTGAAGAAGTGATCAAAGTAATTGATATAATTAAAACTAAAGGCACAGAGTGGTTCTGGAAGGTGCAGTTTGCAAAGCGATGGCTCTGGGTTCCAGGACCACAGGGACACAGGCAAGCTGTGCCACGTGCTGCACACTGCAATGTCTCTAATTAAAAAAGACACTCAGGGGTACAAGGTCAAGTGCAGAAGAGTTTTTTGAATCTTCCCAGTCACAAGGGTTAAGGTGAATCAGCTCTGAGCTATAAGCTCCATTCTGTCTCCTGCTAAGTTCAAATGGTTAAGGAGGATCCTGATGTTCCGAAATTGTTGGAAGTGTCCCATTCACACCAGCATGCCCGAGGTTTGATTTGTGCAGGATGAGATGGTCTTGAGGTCTGTATGGTGTTCTCAGGAATGAGAAATTCTCTGCCTTCTCACAGTGTTTTAACTCATTTGTAGCAAGGCCATTACATGCATCAACCTGTGTGGTTCAGTGTTCCCACACAAGAGCTCTGAGATACTCTGAGATGTTTTTAAGGAAGGGCTGTACAGCATGTGGGGGATGCATCCTCTCGAGAAGTTACTTGCATGGACAAAGATACAGTTATCAACTTTCTTTATATGTAAGACCTCAAATTGCTCTGAATAATGGTTGCTATTTTGAGAGAATTGTTGACTGACACAAATGTATTTACTATGCTCAGTTTTTCAGGTCTACACCAAACTTCTAGGTAACAGCTTGTGATCAAAGAATGTCTCAGTACGATAAAAGAATCCTTCAGCGTTCAGGTTACCACAGTTTTCTTGTACCCTTTCTCTTCACATATGCTTTGCTATTTTCTCCCACACCTTCCTCATTCTTTTCCTGAGCTCCAGCCTGGATCTGGACAGCCTATTAGAGCCAAAGAATAGACTTTGATAGTATGTAGAAGTATTTTTACAGGAGTTACTTTTTATTCAGTTGATGTCAGTAATATCTTCCTCTGCCCGTGCACCTAAAAAATGTAAAGCAAAACGCTTCTTTTCCTAGAAAGGACGTGGTCATAATAAACCAATTCTTGCTAATTTATATTTTTGCAAAGGTGTCTCTTCTGGATGACCCTTTGGCTGCTGAATATTACAGTTAAGTTGGTACATGCTGTTAAAAATATTGCTCTATTTTGCCTTTAGCAATCAAGAAGCAAAATATTTCTTAGCATGAGAACGAAATGATAAAGATAAGGCAGTTAATAATTGCAAGATATGCTACTGTATCTCCTGTCATTAAGATGAGTAACATAAGAGGATTTGGAATACATATCCTTAATTTTTTTTGCCTGTCTAATGAGGAATAGAGAACCAATGTAAAAAAATTCACAAACCCACAAAGTCAGTTTTTATTTTATAGATTTTTTAAATTCAGGGCTTTTTCTTTGCACAAAAGATCCATAATTCTAATTAAATTTTTAAGTAATTTTATCAATTCTTTAGAAAAATTAACATACGTCAGTGCAAATATTGGGAAAATTAATGCTATTATATCTAGATTTTTCTGAGGTACCCCTGAAAATAGTTTTTCCTAGACATAAAAACTTCATGTAATGTACCTTCTATGGGACATCAACACTGCTCCCTTCCCCTGCCACAGCTTCTGCTCACATGATGCCTTGAGAAAAGGGTGTAGAAAGAACACAAAGCAGAGGAAAAAAAAAGTCCTCCAGAAAATGGATGCTTGATTTAAGAATAAGATAATTTCACCCACTTGTATAGTACAAGTAAGCCAGCCCAGTGGTCCAGGTAGAATGAAGTAACATAGCATATGTTTAAGGATAAAATTAAGTGCCTTTCTTCATTTCCCCATTTCATTATCAAACAATCACATTATGAATTTTTATGCAAAAAAAAAAGCCATTTGTTGGACATGGAATAAAAGCTTTGTCTACTGAATGTGTATTGGAAGACTATTGCAGACACTTGCTCCTCTAACTTCTCCCTTTAGTTAGTTCAAAAGCAAAAAAGGATATAAACTGTCTGTAAATGTATATAACCACAAAAATAAAGAACTTTTCACAGGTATTACTTGAAGAGAATGCTCTGTCTTCTGAGCTGTTTCTAATCAAAATTGCATTCATATTTGATGAAAGAGCCTTTTTTGGCACTCTAAATCACCTCTGTTAGAAAGAATCAAGAAAATGTGATGGCTGAAGTGGTTCTGCTACAGTGTTCTTCAGATGGGATAAACCAGTTTGAGAACAGCAGAGCTCCTGGAAACCAGAGGCTTTCTCCTTCCATGAGTCTGTGCACCTGCAGTGCTGAAGCTGCTGCCTCCTCTCAGGGTTCCTGTGCTCCCAGTGTGTCCTGACAATGGCAGGGAATCCCAGACCCAGCAGAGATCCCTGCTTCAGCTGCAGAAAGAACAAAACTGAGCAGGCTTCACCTGGCTGCTGGATTATAGCTTTTTAACAAAATCTTCCCTAACTCTTTAAACATTAGCAAACTAATCAAAATGCACAATTTCTGGGCTAGGTGACAAGTACTCCTTCTGCCCAACACATACATTTGAAGGATATTTATGGTACCACTACTACCCCAAATCCAGAAAATATTTTAAGTAACAGTAGGAGACAAGGAGACAGCATGTTTTGTGCCTTCATTTTATATAGAAAAAAAACCCCAAACCAAAAAAACAGCGAATCAAGACTTGCAAGAGAACTTGATACTCCATAGCATAAATAAATAATAGAATTGAAGAATCATAGAATGGCCTAGGTTGGAAAGAACATAAGAGATCATGTAGTAATAATAAATAAATAAAAATTATCTGTGAATCTTTATTTTCTCCTTCTTTGAGCCAAAAGCACTTTGTCAAATTTTGCTTTAAAAATATGATTACTGTTGCTAAATTACTGAAATTGTATAAAATGGATGAGGTCCCATCAGTTGGCCTGATAAAAAGCATTATTGAGTCTTGATCTGATAGTTGGAGTGATTCTGTGATACCTGTCATCTCCATTGTCATGAGTAACTTGTAAAAAGTTATGTATTGTCCTTCTCTGTTTTCATGTTCTGAGGCCATCCAGGTTTTAAACATCATAAAGCTTTAAGCAACAGAAACATCAGAGACTTTTTTAACATGAAAACCTTAAATTAGTTAGGGAAAATAAAAATAAATCCTTGCCCTTGCAGAAAAATAGATCCATTCCTCTGAAGGTTTTACCAAACTAATAGGACATTGCAACTTTATGTGCCATAAATACCTTTCAGCATGTATAACTCTCCTTGTTATCTATTATTTCCTAGCAGAGCCATCAACAGCAGGGCCTATTGCTTAATTAGGTTACCAAGTTTTACTAGCTAATTTCTTTAGCTTACAACATAGATTGTATAGCAATATATTTATTTTATTGTTAGTGAGAGAAAAACCTGCTGTAGTGGCCAAACCTTTTTTAGCAAGCATCTTTTCATTTACTTTAAACTGGTTTAGCATCCAGGATTAAAATGTAATTCAATGTATAAGGGTCTTTGCTCCACAGGGAATAGTAACTAGGTAGCCAGTAAATTTAGAGTATTAAAATGTACTACTGGAAGGGACTTAAAAAGGCCATTTGTCTACCATCTTGCCATCAGGTAGGATCTATTATTGCCAATTTCAAAAACCAATAATTAGGGAGATAAAAAAATAAAGAAAATTTTCTCTAATATGTAACCTCAGACTCCACTATTTACAAAGTATGACCTTTGCTACATGTACTTTAGGGTGTTTCTATTTTTTATAATTTTAATTATAATAATTATATTATATTATATTTATTATATTATATTATAAATAGAATTATATTTTTTATAATTATAATTTATAATAAGAACTATTTCAACATCCTAAAAGTTTTTGAATAATTCTCTTTTTTTTCCTCATGGCAAAGACCCATATTGTAAGTAACCTGGCAAAATACAACTATTTTGAAAAAAAAAATCTCAGAAAATTGCTCTGGAAGGGAGCTGGAAAAGTTAATTAATTCTCCTGCTGAAGAATGATCTCCTGTTCCTGTGTGATTTCTGAGAGACATTCCTAGTTTATTTTAGCAAGTACCCATGTTAGAAAGGTCACAACCTCCTGAGCAAGCCTCTCCCACGTTTAGGTTTGAGAGTTTGTTCTCATGTTTAACCTAAATCCTCTTTTCTGCAGTTTAAGTCAGTTTAAATACAGTGAGCTGATACATTTTCCATCGATGTGGAATTAGTGTCTTTTGTGTTGGGAAATCCCTCAGGCTTGTGGCATGAGAGGGTTAAAGAGGGTATAGACTCTTTTTGGCTGCCCAAATGAAAAAAATAAAGAGGTTTCTTGCTCATTAATGAAGAATTACACTTCTGTTAATGATGCTGATAATTTATATATAGTTTTACTCTCCTTCCCTTAAAGTTGTGCAAAAATATGTGAGGAGTTTCTGTGGATGAGCAGGTTAATTAGTTTTCTGATGAACATTCTATAGCTGTCACCTATGGTCCTTGCAAAGAACAAAAATGGGTTCATTGTAATAAACAGAATTGTGATTTTAAAACTAATTATTAGTAATAAGAGAGGATGTATTTTTGCCAACATGTCCATATCACTATCTTTTTGTTGGGTGTGTGAAAAGTTCCACTTTCTGCAATAGGCCACTGTTCTTTGAATCTTCTTGGAATGTGCACTTGTTTACAGGCAAGGAGAAAGGGAGAGTGCTACAAAAATAGTGGAAGAGCTGTTGGACAACCAGCCTGGTCAGGCAAGTGGTGGATCAAGAAGTCCAACCCCAAATGTTCTGTTAGTAACAGCCACCAAATTCACATCTTTGTGTCTTGGACAGAGCACAGTCCTGTGCCAGGTGGTTCTTCCTATTTTCCAGTGAGAGGAGGGAGCAAGGAGGATGGTTGCTGGATCCTTGGATCAAAATCACTCACTAAATATGTCTTTTGGGATCTAACCCCATCCCTGGAGCACAAGGGACTGGAGTTTGAAGACGAACCTAGAAGCAGCTTCTATTTTTTCTCTGAAAGGAGAAAACATCTCTATTGCCATGAGGGGGGAACTTAAGGAAGAAGGAATTTAAAAATAATTGGTCTCAGACAGGAGGTTTTGAAGTCCAAAGTTTCAGATCCACTCAGCAAAACATCACATTTAGCAAAAGACTTTGTACAAAAAATGCAATCAAATCTCAAGAGGAAGAAAGCGGAAAATGTGGATGATGATCAACAATGATCTCCTTCCCAAGAAAGCCAGGCCTGAAGGTTATGGCTTCCTAACCCAGAGTTTGACCACAGTCCAGAGAGCAGGTCTAATTGAAGAATATTCCCAGCAGCACCAAGGAGATTCTTTAAGTAACTGCAATAAAAGCTCATATTTAAATTTTCACTTGTTTACCATGCTTAGGTAGTTCCACTTAGTGTCAAGCCACCAAGGAACCATCCAACATAAACAGAATGTAGAACACAAACCCTGTTTAGTACCACCTAAATGAAAAGCAGGGAATATCTTCTCCCCTCACACCAGGCTGTCCTTAATTCTTTTTTGTCTGTCCTTTTATTGTGGGAGAATTTGCTCTCCATTAGGAAAGGATCTGACACAGTTTTGGATGTCTTCAGCAACACTGGCTCTCGTTTTTCAGAAATGAGATTTCCTGGCCATTGATGACTCACAAAATAGGATCCCTGTGGGGTTAATGAAAAAAAATTCAATATATTAAGAAACACACGCAATAGAAGCAATTAGTGTCAGTTTATCAAAATTTCTTCTACCTATCTCAGTGTTCCACTTAACACAAAGTATGTCTGTCTGTTCAGTAGCAATGTCTAAGTTATTTACCAGTGGAAAAAATAATAATATCATGCAGCACAGACCACAATAAACATAATTTCTTCCAGTGATTCTGAAGAGCCCTTTTAAAGGACAAACCAAGGTTACGTGATATAAATTAAAATTTGGCTGTCAACTCCTTACCCAATATTTCCATGCTTTATTAATTGGCCTAAACTGTAGGCTCATCTAAATCATATCCCTAAGAGTGGCCAGAGCATGATGGGTCAGGTGAGCACTGCAGTTTATTGGCAGAGCCCAGAAAGAAAACACAAATGGTACTCCAGGCAACACCCAGGGGAGAGCACGAAGAACTCCTCTTAAGCCCTACAGTTTGTCAGCAAAAATCTCTGCATGGTAAAGGAATTTCTGCTGACAACTTAGGATGGAATTTTTTTATTGTCCTGCTATTATGTCCCAGTGATTATACATTATTTTAGGTATCACCAGATCAGAATAGATGAGTGCTTCCCAATCCAGTTCAGGGCAATGAAGTTATCACAAATTTCATCTCTGGGCCGTTCAAGATGAAATGTCTGAGTTTGCAGACTGGGAGCATGATGTGCTCTGCAAATCATTAATGGCATCTAACTTCTTAAATTATTCCAGTTAGATCCAGCAGGGGTGATCAAGCTGTACTGTCACTGCTGACCTTGCCAGACAAGGCTAGGAACTGGTGTCCAGGTTCAGCCAGGCAGCTTAAGCCAGGCTGTCCCTCCTCCTCAATGTGCTTCTTTGCAGTAGGACTGACTTGTTTCTCTTTATTGCTTTAGGGCCTGAAGTGCCTCCATGTTCTTTTTGGATTTTAGAGTTCCAGAGCATTTCCATTAAAGGTTAACTATTTTCTTCCCAAATATTAAGTATGTTTCTATTAATTCAATTAATGTAATTAACAATTGCTTTGAAAACTAATTTCAGACCCAGAACAAAAGGAAATCCACAGTTTTTGAGACATCCTGCACTACATTTTAATTGTGAATGTGTTTCAAATTTTTTGTTTGTATAATCTTTGGATGACTTGTTTTTATTTTAAATATTTCACACATACATACAGTATCTGTTATATATTGCAAATGATTTATTTTAAATAAAAAAATTTGGCAACAATGTTCCATCTAATTGTCTTGCTGTGGTATGATTTTTTTTTTCAAATCTGTATTTACCTTCTGTCATATTTGCATATACATACTTTGTGGTAAATGCTAATTGGAATTGTCAGAGTTCTCTTTCAATTTAATTAGCACACAGAAAACAGTGGAAATCTCTTTTAATTAAAATAACATTTATTAAGACTGCCCAGAATATCATTGTTGTTGGAGTTTTACAGGTACCCATGAGCATTTTGACTGTCAAATTACATAATAGGTTGACATATGGAAATTCCTGCAAAGTTACAACACTGGAGTAGGGATGCCTTGATTGATTCAATTTTTACCCATTCCACACAAAATAGTAAAACACCCACTTTTCAGAGTTTTCTTCTTTGATTGCTTCATGTGTCTATCTTTTTTGCTGTGTGCTTTTTGGAGACAAGAAGTCTAATTTGTCTATAATTAGTGGTCCCTGTCCCACTGTACTCACAGAGAAAGGGAGCCAGTGCCCTTGCTGCTGCCAGCAGAGGATGGCAGGAGGATGCAGCTACTGGCAGATTTCAGTTCTTTCCAGTAGATCTGTCAGTGGAGTTTGCTGCCATCAAAAAGGCAGGATCTAAAGGAGGCAGCTGGCACTGGTATTTTCTGGCATGTGTGTGAGTCAAGAATGGGTAAGTTGGTTTCCAGCAACGACAGGTGAGGTAGGCTGTGAAACTCAGCTGCAGACAGATCTTTGAGGTGACCCTTTTAATCAGTGACATGCATTCTGCAGACTCCCTAAATGTCTCCCTTCATTTTAGGCAGGCCATTTCCATTCTGCCAAATTCCCTCACACATGGCATTCCAATAGAAATTCAAGGAATGTACAAGAGGAAAGCTTTATTTGAGTTACCACTGGGAGGCCAAAAAAACTAATTTCCCAGGTAGTACTCACCTATTAGAAAATCAGATCCACAATAAAATATCCAAAACCACAACTGAACTATCAGAAGCTGAACTATCTGCAGTGTTTCTGAAATCTGCACAGGCAGTTAATATGACCAAAGAAACAGAAAATAAACATTGTAATGCTTCAAAAATTCTCAAAAGGGACCTTTTTCACAGATTGTTAAACTGATCCTTGACAAAAGGTCACATAATCTCCATTGATGCCAAAGAAAATAAAATCATTATATATGTGAAAAGCAGGGTATTTATGAATGGACACAGTTATAGGTAAGATAGATTAAAACTGTATAAAGCTTTAATAAAAATAATAACTCAATATTTTGGGGGGGGGGGTAAAAATGTCTTTGACAACACTTTAACAGATAGAAACATCAAGTTACAGGTGTTTGCTTTAATTTTTAAAAAAATTATTTCTACATTTAAAGCTGTCATAGAAATTACTGGAGCACATTAAAATTGCTATCTAAATGACTGTTTTCTCACTTTGAGAACAATTAAATCAAATATGGAAATAACCTTTCTATGTAGAACATGAAAAATAAGTTTTTACTTGTTTTAAATAAAGGGTAACTCTCTCAGTATTTTTTTAAAAGCAAAGTGTTTTTCAGCAAAGATTCTCCCTCCTTTTATTAAAAAAAAAAAAAGAGAGATAACATCAGCTTAAACAGTGCATCTCTAAACATTTGACAAAATTAGATCTGCTGTTTGGGTTGTTGAGTACTATCAAAGGCCACAGTCAAAACTCCTAGAGCAATAGGTTATAATGTTATTCAGAGATGTCCTTCAGCCTGATACAAGAGGCAAATTCACTGTTCATCTTTCCTCTCTTACTCCATTTGCAATATACTAATCTCCTTTAATAGTGCTTTTAGATAAGCTTATGGAAGCTGATATAGTTTCATTCATTCTACCATATGAATTCTAATAAAAATAATATCTCTTTAGAAAGACCTGGAAACTGTATACTCCAGTATCTTATTAACATGAGTACATACCACAAAATATTACAAGTCATGCTATGGAATTTCTAGAAAACTAACCTGTGCTTTGTGCTAAGTAGGGTCCTGTGTGGAACAACTGTGTTAGATGGGTTGCATAACTGTCCTTGCTTTTTCCTAAAGCTAATGAATTCCTGACTTAAGTGGAAGTTAATTATAAAGTAATTGAATTTAATTCCATTCAAATAACACTTTGGAGTTTTACAGGAGCTTATTCCTCAGCATCAGTGCTGAGGTGGTTGCTGAGCTTTGTGCTCAGGAATATTTCCAGGAGCAATCCATGGCTTACGCAGACCCTGTGGCTTCCATTTCCTCACTGCTTGTAACTTAATGGTGCAGGGGAGTACATAAGTGCAAGAGAAATGAAACAGTGTAAAAAGAATGTTTGAGCTTTAACATCTGTTTTAACAGGCATCTTAAGTAATTTGTAAAAAGCACTTTTATTAAAAAGTTCACACTGCACAGTCCTTTCTCACAGTGTTATATTAATAGAGGGAAATTCCCTTCAACAGAAATGTATCCAAAGGGACATTGATTTACAGCTCTTTCATTTGCTGCTCTGGTAGAGGAAGGCAGAGTGAATGGTTGTTACCAGTGTGACAAAGCTGGAAAAAGGAATTAAACCTTACACTAAAGTTGGGTTAGCAAGCTCTAGGGCCCTATTTCATTTCAGCAAAATCACTTGGGTTTTCTGCACTGTGGCTCTATGGCTGTTAGGATAAGCCTTTGGGCTGTAAGTGGGGCTTGGGCTCCCTGCATAGTTCAGTCCTCCTTGTGCATCCATAACAACCTTGTGGGCTGCACAAATCACTTACAAACCCTTCTGGTGTAGTGGCTGTCAAGATCAGATGGCCTTTTATGTAGCCAAGTGAAACAGACTCTGCAGCACCGGAAAAAAGCTGAAGTATATAAAGCAGCATGGAAACACTGAACAAGCACTGTGCTGTAGGACAACTCAGGGACTGATGAGCTTGCACAGGGGTTTTTTCCCCTTTTCCACCTCAGTATAAACATTTCAGACAATGTCTGGCTAAGCATGGCACTAGCCCTGTTCCCACAATCTGATCAGTGATGCTGTCCCTCTGCTCATCTGGTTCAGAAATTATTCCTGTTTCTGTATTCACAACTTCACTTTTCCCTGAGCAGAAAAAAAGACCACTGATAAAATAAAATATTATTGGGAAGGGTGTACCTGGATTGAGGGAGTTGGTCTGAAAAGGGACAGGACTCTGTTCCACATGAGGAAGAGACAAACTCTGTAGAACTGGGAACAGAAGTTATTTGCTGGGCTAATGTGGTGATGTCTAGGGCAGTGGAAATGGATAGGCAGAATGGATAAACACTTGCTCTGTGTGGGAGGTATCAGCTGATTTTTCAACATCCTCAATGCAATGTATTCAGGAAAAAAAATAGTTGTCAACACATATTTATCATTGAATAGTCCTGGCGGGAGGGAACATCAAAGTGTCTAGTCCAACCTCCTGCTCAAAACAGAGCCATCTTTGACATCATAAAAGAAAGGAAACAAAATGCAAACATTAGACAAAAGAGAAAGTCTAAATCTGAACTGTACTCAATTCTGTTATAAAAATCATAAACTTTTTGGAATTTGATGCAAATACCAAAACTTTTCCCTCTAAATTATCTCTCCCTGCGTCATTTCCTCTAGCTTTGTTGGAAGTCATCTGAAATGCACCATGGTGGCTCCTCTTACTGAGGAAAAAGTCTGTTGTATAGGTTTACTATTGTGTAGCTCCACTAATAGCTACCCCAAAGGATTTTCACATGTACCACACCTCACATTTCCAAGTTCAGCACAGCAATGGGAATCCCATTTGCAATTTGCCTCCTGTGCTGTAACTACTGTGGCTGTGTTGTGCTGCAAGAAGTGATATAAGGGAGGAGTCTTCTGCACTACCCAGACCAAGAAAGCATCTCAGAAGTGTGACTAGGAATTAAATAACATGGCATGGATGAAAGCATGCGTGAAAGTGGGGGTGTGGAACTTCTGTACGTTTCCTGATATTGTTGAAGCTTTAGTTCTAACAACAGGGCTTCCTCTTTCAAAGGAATAACGCCGAGCTAGACCTCACCACAAAACAGAAATACTGGCCAGAGACTTAGTGCATCCCAGCATAGGGTGAGAAAATGCTGCTTGCACCAGTTTCCACCACCATTGCCTCATTTCTGAGTGCGATGCTCCCTCATCCGCTTCCTCTCAAGCTGTTGTTTTTCAACCACAGAGGAAGTTTCATTTGTTTCCAAATCGTTTATCCTCTCAATGCTTCTGTAGGCACTTTCAGCAGCCTTCTTACTCCTGGCAGCTGTGGTCAGCCAGCTCCCAAGACAGAGGAAGCTGTTTGCATAAAAATTTTCACTTACAGCCCTTGAAGCCAAGATCTATGCAAGACCCTGAATATACCTGCAGTCCAAAAAACATTAGTGGCCTCCCCCTTCTCCAAAACCATTCAGAAATCCAGTAATTCAGTAAGGGAGTGGGAAATTCAGTAAGCAGTGCAGAAATATGTCAGCTAAGAAGGACCTTGTTTCAAATGACCAGAGAATGATCAACAGGGTGTGGTTGGTGTGTTAGGTGATGATATGGCTTTCTGGATTATGACACTCAGAACTCCCAAAACACCTGTAATCTCATTCTTGGCAATTACACATGGAACAATAGAGAAGGGCAGGAAATTTCATTATTCTTTTGGAACTTATGAAACAGACAAGGAAAGAATAATATTCTGTCATTTGTGCAAAAGTGCTGATGTACAAGTGTCCGTAAAGCAGATGAAAAAACATAAAAATCCTTCACTAGATGACTTGTAAGTACCTCCAAATTATTTCAGTCAGTGACTTGACTTTTATAATGCATCAGTTTTCATTTCTTAGAAATGAGTGTTTAATTTTTGGTTATTTATTTTTATTGTCTTTGTATCAGGTAATTGGGAGTGAAAAAAAAATTAATGCCATACATCAAAATTCTTTTAATCTTTATTTTCCATTTTCTTTTGCTTATTTATGGGACAGACTCTATCTAACCAGATGCTTCTGATTTGTTGAGCTGTTCTGCTAAAAGTTCTGCAATTGCAGCTTACTGAAGGTAGGTCCATTTTATTATTAAGCTGAGTCCCTTTAAAGTTTCATTCTGACTCTCATTATGATTGAAGGTAAATATGATAAGCTCATACAAACTTTTAACTTTGAGTACTAACAAACCCCAGCTTCTCCAGCCCCTTCTGTGCTGGTTTGTGGTGTTGAAGGAGGCTGGAGTGAAGCTGTACCTTGGCAATATTGTAGGAGTGCAGTGGTAGATGTATTTCAGGTAGCTGGCTGATCACTCTGATTCTGGTTTGTGGGCTGTGTTTTTTCGTTTCTTGCTTATCTCTAACCATCAGCTTCTTATTTTATAGATGAAAGAACTGCCACTTTGTCACTCTCATCTTTAAAACTTTGGTGGCTTTGACTTTAAAGTTCTACTTTACAAGGAAGATTTCCCAGGAGAAAAAGAAAAGGATCAGAGTCTCTCAGAATCAGCCAAAATAAGAAGTGATATCTGTAACTAGGGTATAAGCATTCTCTAACAATTCAGGCTAATGAAGTTTTCTCTGTGAATTGCCACAGAGGCTTTTATGACAGAAAAGAGACCAGTAGTTCCATCACTGAACTCCCTAAGTATAAAAATCTGCTTTAACAGTCTAAATTCAGACCTTATTTAAGTGATAAAACCGCGTCAGTGATCACAAGATCTGAACATGTCTTCCTAACTTACTAACAACTAAGAGAAAATTACTTCCCAAAAGCTTTAAAATTTAGTGAATAAAAGATAAGTCATGTAACTCTCTTCTCTCAGCACACACTTTGGTATTGAGACGTAAAAACTGGCTACAAAGTGGAGTTTGAACATGACTTTGCATCATGTATTGCCAAAATTTGAGCAGTATCAATGCCCAAAAGCTATCACAAGCTAGGCTAGGAGAAACACAACCCTTTCAGTAATATGACTTCAGATATTTGCTTTTGGGGAATTGATCTTAATGTCTCAATTTCATTATGAGGAAAAAACTTCTCATATAAGTGAGAATCAGGGATTCTTCATTTTCATGAAGTTGTTCTTTAATTTTAAAAGAATTAATTCTGTAGGGGGTACAGGGGGGAGGAAGGCAAAATGAACACAACAGCACAACATGGGAAATGGGAAAGGACGACTCAGCCCGTCCTTGTTTCTAATTCTGAGCTCAGTTAAACCAGTGTAAGTTGGCATTTCCCTAGAAGTGTCTGCAGATAGGCCAGTTTTACACTAGGCTGAGAGAACTAGGCACTACTTTGCCTAAAGAAGCGTATCAGCTGCAATAAGACTCCAGGACTTGTTACAGCTGTGGAAAATTGAGTATCATTAGCTTGCCCTCATTTATTTTACTGTTAGGCTTGAAGTTTGTGTTAAAGTGGCACACATGAAAATAAAACCAGTCTCTTTCCCTTTTGTCCCTTCTCCATGACATTATTAGTGAACAAATGAAGAGGTAGATTACCATGGTAAAAGGTAGGATGTCGTCTGCATTTTTATAAAGAAGAGAAAAATGTCTTTTTTCCCATTTATTTCTGTTAATATAGTTATTGTAAGGTAAAAGGTACAGCTGGCTTATGAAGAAAGAGAATGGGAATGGTATTATGAGGCACTTTTTACGTGGCTTCTAAATAGCAATTTTTCTAACATTTCTAATGGATATATGGAGCTCACCAACTTCCCATTTCTTTGGACCATAGGCTAGATGTCATCTTTGACCTTTATTTCCTCTCATGAAGGTTTTCTCACTAAGTTTCCACAGACTTATTACCAATACTCAGCTGATATTTAGAAATCCTTTAGAAAATAGTGGTTTACATCTTTCCAGTCTCTGCCAGTTTGTGTTGTCACAATTATTTTTGTGTGTATCTCACACGTTTGTTGACCTTACCTATGAACTGCTGCTGAGTGACTGGAATTGAGACTGGAACTTTGCTTATGGCACCAAGTTTGAATGTTGTCCAGGAGCACTGGGTACCTTGGAGACAGATATATTCAATCACCAGGGAGCAAATACTCCTCTCTTAGCAATAAGAAAAGCAAACAGCAGTGGTAGGGACTGCTGTAATGAATATATTGAAAGGAATTTGGAATGCCTGGTCTAACAAAAGTGGATTGGGTTCTCCTCTGTCTTACACCTTGCCCTGTTGTACATATTTAGCAATAAGAGGTGGTATTTTTCCTTCACTGAATACCATCGTAGGGCCACATCCATAGTACAGTATTTTCCATCATATTAGTGGGAGGGTCTGACACAAAAGGGTGACAGACCCTGCCTGTGTGACATCACCTCAAAATCCTGGTGAAGCAGCTGCTGTGCCTAGTGTTCCTTGTGGGAAATTCAGGGAGAAAATAGCAATTATTGAGGGCAAAATTGGTAATTTTATATGTCAGTAAAGAGAATGTGATCAGTAGAACAAGTGACCATTTTTTTCAGACTTTCGTATATAATTCCCATGCTAAATTTATTCTATATTTATGCAGCAGTATATAATCCACATCTTTTAACAAAGTTTAAGGTCAGATATTTTTAATCTTTATCAACAATGATTCCTCATTCTTAAAATTGCATTTGAGCGATGAGCCTGTAGCTTTTATGGAATACAATTTCTATTAAATAGATAAGGATATTAATTTTAATTGTGCAAAAATAATGTACCAGCATTCTGATTTTCTCCACAAAACACAAGTTTATGATTTGCCCTATAGAGCTCAAGCAACAATCTCCCCAAATCTCAAAATGTCCTCAGACTAATATTGTTTTTGTAGAAGACCATTTCCTGCAATCAGTCACAGCACCCTTCATGAGCATCCTTTGCCATTTACTAAGCACTAAAGAGTGGTCTAAAGCAGGTAAGTGGCTGCTTCTGAGGCCAGTACAGATAACTCAAAGCAGATAATAAATTAGCTTTGCATCCTCTGATTATGTGCATTATAATTACAAGAATAACTCTATGTTAAGTGACAGGGTTGGTATAAAAATGCAGGGTTAATATAAAAAATAAATGCAAAGGTTAAAGAAGAAAATCTTACCTAACTGTGCTGCAAACATGTCATCAGTGACTATCAAGTTGTGTCCTTTTACTTCTTTTCAGATGATGTTTCTAATGGACTTTGGTCACCTTCTGTCTCAGTTTGTCTTTTATATTGCCACTGATAGAGCTTTTGCAAAGACTAAAAGGCTGAATGACATTTCTGAAAAGCATGTAATTAGCTGCACATTACTGAGCTTTCAGATATCAGCTTGAGCAGCTCTGCTTTTTATAAGCATTCAAGAGAAGCTGGCCATTGCCATGAGTATCAGCTTTCTTTGTTGTGGCTGTGGGCACTACAAAATTATATTTGACTGCAAGTCTGCACATATTTGTCATGGCAGGCAGCAAGAGTTAATCTGCAAGCTTCAAATACACGCTCCTGGAGAGAATGTTCAGGTCAGAAGAACCTAACATACAAAGTGCTTACTTTTTTTGTGTGTTTAAATCAGCTGCAGAAGAGAATTTAGCTGTGGTAACACCTCTCCCACAATGGAACACCCGAATGTCAGGGAATCTCTAGGAGTAGAGACACCAAATGAGAGTGTTATTAGGAAAAGGTTCTGAGAGCATGAATGGTACCTGAAATACCTGAAATACTTCCCCAAGGAAGTGATCATGACACCAATCCTGCCAGAGTTAAAGGAATGTCTGGACAATGCTCTTAGTCATGTTTTATTTTCAGGTAGTCCTGCAGGAGCAGCGAGTTGGACATGATGACCCCTATAGGTCCTGTCCAACCCACATTATTCTTTTAATCTATTGTTCTATCATAATAAAAGGATATTTTTCCAAAGGTTGCTGCATGCCAGTTGTATATTATCAATGGCAATTGTAGTTATAATCACTTTTTTACTTTATTTTTAAACTTGTGACACAGCCGAACCATATGATTTCCATCTCACTTAACTGGACATAAAATCAATAGAACTTTTCAGAGAAACTGTTTGAATTATTTATTTTTGCCAAGAATAGAGCCAAATCAGACCTAAGAATTTTTGGTAGTGCTTTCAGGTAGTAGAAGTAGATTGTCTCAAAAGAGATGTACAAAATGGCCCTGTGTAAGTCCTACTTTACATTTTCATGAAAACTCAAGTATTAGACCACTTTTTTCAATAAATTTGACATGGATGATGAATTTTTTTGAGTAAAACGACCAATTTATGGGTCAGAATTAAAGTAATTTGATAGACTGGTGACATTTGGCAGTTCAACAGTACTTTGGGGTATGAAAACACTGAGTGAAATAAGGGTCATAAACCTTTGAAAGCTCAAAGGTGAGAAAGAAATCTTTTAAAATTGAGTTAATTATCTCATTTTTTAAACATTACCTGTGGGGTGTTTTTACTAAGTGGGAATCTTCAAAATTTTCCATTTCATAAAAAATGAGCAGTGGACAGCACATTTAATGAGAGAGCCATGGGATCCATTGAAGAGGAATATATTTTTTTGGTAAAATGAGTAGCATATGCCACCACGAGCCCTAAACCCTTCTACTACCACTACAAACATTTCCTAATTGTGCCCATAAAGAAGGATTCCACAATGGCTCAAAATGACCAACAATATTTTGAACACAGACTTGTTTAACAGGTCCATAAATGGTACAAAAAGAAAAAAATTATTTCCCTTTGTCAGCTTTTTGTGTGTCACATCCCTAAATCATTCACAGAACACACCTGGCAGTATCATATAAACCATCCACCTCCCCCCCAGCAGAAACCTCAGCTTTCCATAAACAATTTCCAGCAGACATTTCTCTAACCTGTTTGAAGACGTCCCCAGTGAGAGACCTTGCACAATTATTCACACAATGAATTCCAGCACCCATCTGTCCTTGCAGTTAGAAATTATTTCCCAATGCCTAACCTAAATCCAATATCTCATCTGCTTTACTCATGCACTTGAGATCTCTCATTTGCTGTTTCTCAGAACACTGCAATCCCAGAGCATTTTGGGTGGCCTGCAACACACATAATAAATCTTGTCACTGGGACACTGAGTGAAGGATTACTGTTCTTTATGTGCTGAAATGAAAATGCAAAGCTTGACATTTATGTCTGTTTCTGCTGTTATCTGCTGTTTCTGCATGGCTTCTAGCACTGTTTCCCAGTCATGGTTATCAGTCTAAAATGTGACTGTGACTACAATGAGGCTCCTTATGCCTCCATGCAGCCACATAACTTGGAAGACCAGAACTTCTGTTATTTCTGGCATAGAGAATTCTGCTTAGAAAAAGGCATAGCAGGTATGTCAGACAGAAACCTCCAGTATTTCTTACAGTGCTTTCTTCAATGTTTGTGTAATTTCTGCTCCTATCTCTACAATGAAGTTTTGTTTGAGGCTTGCCCCTGAAGGTATGTGAAGTTGCAAATGTCCCCTGTTTTCCCTTACTAGCAGAAGAAAGCCACCTCTTATGGTGGTTCTTAGATATAATCTTAATGCACATAATAGTAATTATATCCAGAAAATCATGTTCCTAAACAGGCTTTTTGTGCTTACTATAATTAAAATTTGCAGTGTTTCTCTGATTTTGCATACTTCTGTACAAGAAACACTGTAGTTAAGCAATTTTCCATTTGGAAGTGTTAGAGAATTTTAATGCAAGCTTTGTATTGCATATCCATAGGAATTCCAGTTGCCTCAAAGCTGTTATTGTCATGTTTAGAGCACCTACTCTGCAGACACCATGGAGTGATCAGCTGCTTAGGAAATTCATAGATCCTGAGAAGATGCCTCTCTGAATCCATTGATCTGCAACAACCACACAAGGGACAGCTTAACAGAGTCAAAAATAACATTCAGATTATTTTTATTTGTTCATTAAAGTGTTGTCATTTTAATGAAATACTACAATTCAAAACTATTTTATACTTTTAAAACCAATTTTTTTGGTTTCTTGCAGTCCTTAAATATGAAATAGTGACACAAAAAAATGGGCTTGTTAGTACGTTCAAGCTCATCACTGAATTTTCTAGCAGAGTCTAGGCCTTTTGCAGTCCTGAGCATTGTCACAAGGAAGAAATTCTGTGCAATGCAAATCAAAAGAAAGCAGAAAATGTCTTGAGATACTCTTTATGCTTCAAGAGCATGGCATTCCAGCTGACATACTCATGATATTAAAACACTCATGCCTCAAGAAGTGCCCTGACTCTCATCAAGTATCTCATTACCACAATTAAGCAGACTTTGCCTTACAGTAGTTAGAGTAATTCTGGGAGTTAACTTCATTTACTAGTCTATTTTAGCAAATTTGTGTTTTATGTACATGGAAAACAACTTTCAGCTGGTAAATCTGTACCCATAGCTGCTAAGTAGCCTATAAACAAACACACATTCTAAGATGAGACTCTAATAACTGAGTCTAATTTGTCTTAAGTCCCTGAAGTCCTGCAGTACATGTCAGATGCCCAGTGGGTGATTCACAGCTTGCTGACTAAAATGAAAAAGATCCTCTGGGTTACTGGAGCTAATAAATAACATGGCATATTTCTGCCATTAAGAGCTGCTGAAGTGCTGTAAGGTAAGAAGGACAAAATCAACTTTTTTATTCTTTAGTACTAATGCACAGATTTAATGATTCAGCACTGACACCTCTCACACAAGAAGACACCTTTCATTCCTGAAGACCCTCATGGCTGACTAATGTGATTTTATCACAGATCTGTCACTAACCAACCCTGGGCTGAGCTCCATCACTGTTTTGAGAATAAAAAGGACTTCAGTGCAAAAGTTGAAAATTGGGGTTTTTTTTCCAGGTGATTATGTAGGGGCAGGGAGGGGAGGGGGGACAGAACTTGCAAAATAGTGTATAGAAATTGTAAGGTAAGGCCTCAATTTTTCCAAAATATGTGTTTGATAGGAATATTAGAAAAGAGAAAATTAATATCCTAGAGAACTCCAGGTATAGTGAAGTATGAGATGAAATCAGAAAGGGACCAACTGCAGCATTAGGCATCCACATTCTTCACCCTTTATAAACAATTATTTCTTATTATAGAAAGTATATGAGCACTTTTTAAAAGGCATACATTTGTTATTTAGCACATTCTGAAAGATAAGGAAGAACAATCATTTCTAGAAATCTTTGTAATGCTAACAAGTATGCAAAACTAAATTTGTTAGACTGTCTGAAAATATGTATTTTTTAATTTTTGCAAATATGTAAACAAACCTGATGACCCTTTATTCCTTTATTGCATAGAAGAAAATCACTCAAATTCTTTTAAGAAAGGCTGTATCTTCTCATTAATGCTGCTTCTGAAAGTTTGGGTTTGTTGGTTTTTGGGGGGTTTTTTGTTTGTTTTTTTGGTTTGGTTTTTTTTTTTTTATGAAGATACAGATGAGAATTGTTCTACTAGATATATCAAGATATTTATAGGATTAGACTGTAGATTGTAGTCTTGCAACTTGTTTCTTTCAACTGCTACAAGTTTTTTATCATCTTAGAGAAACACCATGTATTTATACATTTTACTAATCTTTTCTTTTGCTGAGACTCAGAACAGTAGCTACTACTGCATCTCACATCCAGCTATCAGAATTATTATGTGTTTTATTGTAATAAACAATACTGTACATCACAAGAAATTTTCCTAGTTAGAGGAAATGAGAGTTATACAGTAGATGTGCTCCTTCTGAAAGAATCCAAGAAGAGACAACTGTAGCAGTCTACAAATTGTCTTTGCACTAGATAGAAAAGCAAAAGCTCAGATGTTTTCCACATGAGAGTTTAATTTCCTACCAGCACACCCCTAAGGAAAGGAGTTCCATCCTTAACATCTTAGACTATGGACTGTCATTAGGATCCCTTTAGGCTTTAAAATAATACAACAGTGAAATGAGAATTCTTTCATGTTGAGACAGCTTTGATGATGAAAGTTAATAGCAAAGAGTTCATTTCTTCCCATAGAGGGCAGAGTTATTCACCAAGACCTCATCAGCACCCCCTCCACTTGTCATGGGGATGGAAGCTCTGCTATTGCTGTAATCATATTGTTTACAGACTGTTCATAGATGAGGCAGCCTTGTGGGAGATGGGAGCTCTGCTATTGCTATTGCTGTAATCATATTGTTTACAGACTGTTTATAGATGAGGCAGCCTTGTGGGGGTGTTGCCTACTTCAACTGGAAGTAGAAGGCACTGACTCAATTTATCTACCTGGATTGGAGGTCTGATTGAACCATGTGAACCCACTGGGTCACTGAATTGGATAAAGTGAGAGCTGCAGCATGGAGAATCCAGATGGGCCAGGAGGACAATGTGGAGCTGTGAGACTCCAATCAGTCCCTGTGTGTCCCTCAGGGCACGGCTGGCACCGAGCACGGCTGCTCTTCCCCCTCCATCACAGCCTTTTCTCCACGGAGCTTCCTGCATCTCCCACTCTGTTCGTCCACCCAGGAGCTTCCTTGCCTCACTAGAGGCTTTGCTAACTACATCCATCACCTTCACTCTTTAGGGTACAGGAGCCTCTCTGCCACGATTCCTTACTGTTTTCCAGCCCCAAACTTGTCTAAGCTAAGCAGTCCTGTCACACCACAGATTCAATCCTGCTTTCCAAGCACATTCTTGCCACACTTGACTGCTCCTCAGCTGCTTCTGCTCCTCTTTCCTTATTTCAAGAGCCAACAAAAGAGCTGGTTCAGAACTCCTGGGCTGATTAACATAGACACTACAAATATTCCAAGCTTAGGTACAGACTGACATGGACTGTCCCCACCTGATGTCAGAGATAAGATGATCACCTTTGGAGGTGTCTGCCACTGAAGCAATTTCTTGTCAACTGAAAAGGCAAGCTCAGTATCTTGCTTCCCAAAAAGTTGCAAATGTCATCAACCAAGAGAAATCAGCCTGCTGCACTGCTTATTTCTACCATTACCCCTTACAAAACTTACAAGACTAGAGTTTGTGTTATGTCAAATCAGTATTTTTCTTGTGAACACAGTAGAAGTGCTCTAAATCATTAATGATTTAAAAAATAATCTTAATTCCATTTATTATATCAGTTCTTGTATTTTGCATTACTGACAATATCACAAGACAATTCACTAGATCAGAATGTTGGCTGAGAGAAGAAAGGATTTTATCTTATAGTGCTACCAACAGGGGACTTAGAACAGTAGCAAATATTTTGACAGTGTCCTGCTTCTCAGCAAAGCTTAAAAGAATACCATTTAACTAAGGGATGCTTTCCTGAGATACAGTGGAGTTATATTTGACTTTCAGGGTGCAAATTCTGAGGCAGTTTCTCACGTGTTGTGGACAAAATCTTTCTCTAAATAATGTTCAAGTAAATGAAATGAAATAGTTTCTCTGTCATCACTGTTGGAAGTGTAACAGTAGCCACAAGAACAGGACAGTTTTTCTTTTCCACGGAGTAAACATTAGAAAAACCTGTGGCAACTGTGGAATTAGGTATTTCTAAATGCTTGGTGGGCATATATGTGAAATACTTTTCACTATGGTATCATGAAGAGACATTACCAAAGGCACACATGGTTGGGAATTTCCTAATTTCCATTAAGATGTCAGGGAATAACCTAACTTTTGTTTGAAAATACAGACCTTGGTGGAAGGTAACAAACCTGTGGTGTGCCACAGGTCTCAGCTGTACTGCTGACCATGGATAAAGAGAAGGGTGTAAAGAGGTCTGGGTGTGGAAGGTGTGAGTAACACTGAGGAGAAATGCACCTTTCGTGTTCTAAAAGATGGGATGAGCAGAGAGGGAGGACTTTGCTCCACCAGGCAGAGGCACATGCAAGTCATGCAGAAAGCAATCCCTTGACTCCTGCTCACAGCACCACTGCAGGCAGACAGACCTGAAACGAAACAGCTGGATTTTTAGTCTACACTAATTCCAACTTTGCAAAGGTCTCCTCTGTCTGACTGCAGCACTGAGCAATTTCTTCTGCTGCTGCTTTTCCGCAGGGTTGCCCGGATACTTCTCTCATCGAGGATCTGCCTGATTAAAGTGTCGCTGCCATTTGGTGATTTGAAGACTCTGATCTGTCATCTAGATACAGAAATCCTCAGCAAAGAAAAAGTGATTTGTCAAAAGCCTGCTTTATCCAAGTTAGACACAATTATCCCCAAGGAAATTTTTATCTCATATCTAGTAAATTTTTCCTGATACAAAATTTGGCAGAATTATTAATTTATTGAGAAAATATGTGCCCACCAGAAACTGAAGTAAAAATAGACTTAATAAGTGCTTCATGTCAATTTACTTACAGTTTGATGTGAAGAACTAAGATTTTTGTAATCTCACTAGTTATCTGGATAGTATATTTTGGGTTTTATTTTTTTTGGAATAATGAGAATATTAAATCAATTTCCCACAATAGTTAAAATACTCTGAAGTCTTTAAAGAATTTTTTATTATTATGATTATTAAATGTATCTATTTTAATTTTTTATAATCTGTGTCTTTTTGAAAGCTTTTTAATTTTATTCCAGCACTCATTTCTGAAGTGTGACAAGGCAAATAAAAATTCCTTCCCATCTTGGTAAATTTTAAGGTATTTTCCTTACTCCTATATAATTCTAAATTTCAGAATTACTGCAAACCAGAACTTCCAAAGCTACTAGCTTTCTAATGTTATTCAGCAGTACCTAAACAATGATCATTGTTTTAACACATGACTGAAGAAAGATTTAAGGACATGGAAAAGATTTTGCTCAAGTTTAAATTTCCTCTGTAGGATAAAGGTAATAAAACTACTATTTGCATTAAAAAACAGTATCAGATTCAGTTTTTCACTTGTTCATTTCCAATACTTAACTTTTGCTTCTTTATAACTGTGATCTCTCCTTCCAAATAAAATTAATTATGTGAGGTATGAAGTTATGCTGAAGGCTTAGTCTTGCTCCCACCTCATTTGGAAGAATACACATTTTGCACATTTTTCGTGCAGTTTTCCTGTCACAATCCCCTTCATCCCAGTCTGGGTAGCTCCAGTCCTTCTCCTCGAGTAGAGCAAGGACTAAAGGGAATGACTGATGCCATAGCAAGTCAAGGCAGCAGAATAACAGAGGTCACTTACTTGCTGTGTTTTGTTTGCCTTCAAGTAATGTGTCACAATCTCTCTTTTTTAATACTTGATACAAGGATATATTTACCACCATTACTGATGATGTCAAGTGGAAATCTGGATGCTGAAAGTCAGGCATCTAAATAAGTTGTTTCCATCTGGTATCAGTACATATACATCTTTTCTTTATGTACTGAACAGTCTCAGCAAGCTGAACTGACAGCAGGACACTGTAGACTTTGTTGCCTTTTAGAAGAGATGGCATAGCTATTTTTTTGCTGTTTTCTTTTTGTTTGTTTCAGTTAGCTGTACTACTGAGATTAATCTCAGAACATGCTAGACAAGAAGATGACAAAGACCTTAAAAAATGAAAAAGAGAAAACTAAATTCATGACAATACATCGTAATGTGACAAAACCTCCTATGCATATGGAACAGCATTTCACATTTATAGACCTTCAGGAGATTTTGACACAGGTGCTCTGATTTAACAACCCAGGGTACAAAAAAAAGAGGAGGCATGCGGGGGAAAAGAATAGTGTAATGAAGTGAAAGAACAATCTCATTCTTACAGCACTGAGTGATTGCTCTTAGTCAGTCTCTGGAAAACTAAGTATAGAAAGGTTCAAAGAGGATTAAATCTGAAGTAGCTGAGGATATCTAAAGTGGCTATGAAATGAACACAAAGTTTAATTAATTCCATAGATGAAGAACTGCTTAATAGCATAATTACTTGAATTTATTGCAGATATTTCATAATACGTGTGAAATTAACATTTTAACCCTAAAAATACTGAGATTCATGATTCACTCCTTGCTACTGAATAGATGGTTCACTTAATCATTACATTCTACTATTATCATATTCTATTATCATTATTCTGGGGCTTTTAAATATATATACCATGATTTACAAAGTCTCTTCATTTCTTTAAAAAAAATATAAAAACTATTTACTTTCTATAAATGTATGTAACACCTGGGTGATGCTGTGTGGGAGGCTATTATTTTGACTCTAAATTGTCCCTCTACACTTATACAGGAATAGGAAGAATGATCTGATCATCACATCTTTTGCTGTGAAGTAGCAAAATTTAATTACCATAGACAACTATAAAAATTAATATTTTCCAAGTTCAACCAAAAAAAAAAAAAGAAAGTGGCCTAACAGGGTTCCCATGAGCTCTGTTTTACTGTAAATAGAGAAACATACATGCAGCTTTAAATCTCATGTTCCATCCTGTTTCTGGTTGCTTTTAAATAGTGAACATAGTCAAAAAATCATTGGCTCACAGACTCTTTAAGGCATAATATACTACTTTTTCTTCCTCTTAAATGGGTCAGGAAAATGTCAGAGTTACTACTGCTACTTCATTTCTGTTCATATCCTTGTTTCAGTATTATCTGTAGATCCCTCGTTTAGATCAGGTTCTCTCGTTGTTGAGGTTGTCAAAATATCAAAAGATATTTTTCTTTTTCCTGAAGATCTATCATAATCAAGAAGTTAATCATTCTGTCAGAAGGAAGTTTGTTTTTGAACAGCGTGTTGTGAACTTAACAAAAATTTATTTTAGAGTTTGTCCTGGAGTTTTTGCACACTTAAAATACTACTACTTTATGATGCAGTTTCTTCCTCTCAGATGCAGAGACTAAACTGTGAGCTTTGAAGATCTGGATCATTGGATTATTTGGTATATGTAAAGAGAAGCAGCATTCTGAAGGATCAAGGAACTAAAATAAATTAAAGGACACCTGATGTGATAAGTTGGATTTTACTCTGGCCATTTCATCTGTATTAATCAATAGACCTATTACCTGCTTTCAAAAAGCTTTGGGGCAGATAAAAGAGATATTTACCAAGTTGCACTTTCAAAAGCATCTAAATGCCTAGCAACTTTAAAAATTGATTTAAATACTTGGGTTACATTGAAGAAACCTGTACATTCCATGGATTCAGTGACAAGGCACGCTAACCTGTAGAAGCGCCTAAACTGAGTAGTAAACCACATGTATCCTCAAAAAGAAAAGTTTTTAGGTAATGCCAATAATGTTTTTGTCTTTTTTTATTTAGAGAACTTGTCTGTTTGATAATGGGTGTAGCTCTGCCTCCAGATCTAAATCCAGGAGCTTCAGGGGTTTTGGGAAATGGGAGTGTCTCTTGTACTTTATTGATTACAAACCTAAATGTTGTTGGATAGCAACCTACATTTTTTTTTGTTGATGATGTCAGTATTAGGTCACACTATTATTATAATTAATCAGCATAGATTTGTACCTCAAAGAGTGTTTTGACCTTGTCATTCCATCTTACGGCTGATGTTCAGAAATCTTCAAGCAGATGGACAATGGATTTTTATCACTGAGAGTGAAAAGCCCAGGTCACAATGGGACAGAATAGAGCTACTCAGATGCCTGTGGGTTTAAGCCATAAATAAGACAATAATGTATTTATTTCAGTATTATTTCTATGCATTACCAACACACACACTTTAAAAATGTAGTGCACAATAACGACAACTAATGAAGTTGCTGACAGAGATGTATTTTAATGTGTCATGAATTGAGCTACCAATATAATAGTGTGGATTTTCCACTGACGATGATGAGCTTTGAATCAGGCCTTGCTAACTTCCTATCTGAGAAACTCTAACTTTTAAAAAGACAACAAAGAAGGCCTGAATGATCTCAACCTACATCTCTGGTTTAACACAGACATATGTACATTGTGTGGATCAAATTTCTCAGGCACATAAAAGTTCCTTTCTCCCTTCTTACAGAGGAGTCATAATTCAGGTGAAAATGTTCAAAGGACAACTCAGTTTTATCTAATTCCTGCTTGCACAGGTCCAGGAAGAAAGAGCAGCAAGAGAAATCCCTTACTCTTTGGTGGTGATAGATTCACAGAGACCAAAAATGCAGCAGCTATAATGAAAATTCCTCCCAGAAAATTCCTCTGCATCAGGGAAGTGGTGTTGCATCTCTTTCCTGTTTGGTACACAGCTCTAATGCAGCAGAAGCTATGCCCAATTGAATAGTATTGCTTCTTAGCCCTAAACAAGGAAGATAGGTTTCACATATATATTACTTTCTAAACTTAAAATATTGAAAACAAAACATATGGCATTCAAACTTAAAATATTCAATATTTTCTGGAAGAAAAAAAAAAAGTCTCAGTCATCTACTCCACACTTTTTAATAGCAACAGCTGATAAATACTCACCTCTTATAAATAGTATAATTGCCAAATAAGTCAAGGATGTTTAAAAAGGTAAGTCAAAACTTCTTGAATAAAGGACTTCATATATTCAGTTTTTAAAACTGTTCTCAATCCATTATCATCAAGATTAATCAACTAATATTGAGATATGAGGAAATACTGAAGAGTCATAATTGCACAATGTTAATCAAAGACAGGAAGAGCGATGAGAAAATAAAATAAAGGGAGTAGAGTTTTGTCAGATTTTTTGCCAGCCATTTGTGCATACCAATTTTCATTTGCCTATGTGACCTATAAGCATGTGAGGAATGCTTTCAAATTATAAGTCAACAATAAAAAAATTGCTTTTGAATGACTTTTTCACAAAATGAACAAACATGTTTTCTCAACTCAGGTTACAATAAGTCTCTGATTTTCACCATCATCTTTCAGATCAGTTAATATATTTTTGTTTCTGCAAGAGGAAATCAGTTTTCCTATTTAGGAGTTGGCAAAGATTTAATTTGTTTTGAAAAAAGCATCTTTATTTTTTTTCCTATACATTTTGAAGTATTACTGGTACCCCACATGGATTCTGAATTAAAAGATGAACTTTGGAGGCACCTTTCAAAGCAGAGCATCTAAGAAAATATGCTAGATGTTGTCCTTGAAGCCCTGATCCAGAAAAGCTAGGGTCAATGATGGCAGACTGTCTGGCTAAATAAATAAGCCATATGTGACAGCAGTTATTCAACATTTCTAAAATAAATACAAATATTGAAAAAGTACAAGTCTCAAATATATTAATCTTTTGGGAAAAAAATGAATATATGTCATAACAAAAGGAATTCCACTGCTTCCAACTGTTAATACATTTTGCTCATCTAATTCCAGTACAATTTTTCATATTTTTTAATATATATTTCACCATAGCTTCTTTGCAAGGAGCATTGTCATGTCAGCTGCTTTTATGAAGTATTCTGTTTCACTGGCACCTACTCTCCCATCTCAGATCAATTGAGAGTATGAGTAACTTAAAATATTGACAATAAACAAAGATATTAGGATGTACTATCAACGTTTTTCTTACAGCTGGTTTCAGTAATTTTCCTCAGAAGAATGTAAATAATCTACCTGAACATAAAATTTCAACTGACTGACATTTTCAAGTTCAAGAGGAAAATAAATGTTTTTAGCAGCAAAATGTCAGGTCTAAGTTGTATTTTCTAGTACATCACTTTCTGGGAAAATAACTAGAGCCAAACTTGAGATTCCCACCTCAGCTAATTGTGAATAGACTTTGAGTTTGTAAATATGTTCTATGAGAAGTGGGTTGACTGGGCAGTCTCTGAGCTTTGAATTTTATTAAGTTACCTTGGTTACAGATAAATTCTGGTGTTTTACAAGACCTTGTCCCCGAGATGATCAGATCAGAGACATGGTAAGGACATCCCACAGCTTCCTGTCAGAGTCCTAGCCCACATTTTCCTCTGAAGGAAACCATCAGCAGTGATGGTGACGTGTGATTGAGTCTATTCTGTCAGGGAGTTAAGGCAAGGCCACAGCAAAACTTCAGTATTTGAGAAGATTGGGGATACCTATTGCCTGTTCTTGGATGGAATTTTTTGCATACTTAAAGGCAGGTGTTCCAATATTTTGTTGATCTGGCACTGCAAATAATCATTTTCTGGAATTATCTTCCAAGTTTCATGAATGACAACCAGGAGAAAAATATTTTTTCTGCTACTGGTTTTGCTAGTGAAGGTTTCCTTTTTTCTTTGCCACCGTTCTCTGTTGAACATATTGTGAAAATAATGCCTAGTTTCTAAATGTTCATACTTTATTCCATTCATTACAGACATTCCAAAATAAAATTCTGGAACTGAAATGCACTGTTTCATGGTTTCCATTTCCAAGTTTCTGAGCAGTTCTGTAGCATATTCTTTTGTATATTCAAAACTAGGCTATCAAAATATAATGCCAATTTAAGCCACAACCATTATTTATATTAGTAGTGAAGGAGGGAAAACGTAGTGTTAAATTAATCTTTGTGCAGCAAAGAACTCCTTAAAAAGGTTTCCAGCATGCATAGTAATGAACTATTGCTATCTCTCTGCAACAGACATCTTTAAATAACTATGTCCAAAGTTGTTTAAAATCCTTTTCCTAGAATTTCAGTTTCAGTAATGCAAGGAAGACTGATTCCTCACTTATAACGCTGATCAACACAAGCCTCCTTTTTTATCTTCTGCTTAATATAGGGAACTCATGAATCAGCTATGACTTTTACATGCCTTCCCTCCGACCTTCCCACAGATAATCATAATAACACTGGGCTGCCGAGAATCAATCAGTTTTCATAAAGGCAGCAGCCTTCAGATTAATCTCATATTATTAATTCTGCAAGTTAAAAAGACAAGCAGAAAGACAAGATGGCTCTCAGTGCTATTTACTTCCCTAAAAATATTTCCTGTGGATAATAAACAAACAAATTTCCAATCTGGTGAAGCTGTAAATTTGCAGCCTTCATGAAAATTAATTTAAATGGATGTGACTGTGAGGTTGGGATTGTAAAGATTAGGGAGACTCCTGTAGTTATAATTGCCTGTTCAGTTCATCTGCTGCTCTGTCACTCAAGAGTGGCACAGCTGCATTAACAACTCTAATCATAATCTAATTCTCAGATCAAATTCCCATCTTCAATATATCCTTTAATAAAGCTTCCATACCCCATCTTTTAGCCTTAATTATTGCTTCCTGTCTCCCCTGACAACCAAATTAAAAGGTACATGCAGCAGTTCTACAATAAAAAAATAGCACAGATACAACAACTGTACTGCAAATTCACACTAACCTTGTGAAGGTTGGATGGCTTGTGATAACTAGATTTTTTACTGATAGTGCAAGCACTAAAAGATAAGAAATACAATTTTATAATCATATATTGATTTTTCTTTTTCTCCTGCTAATATCGAAAATTACCTGGGCCAGTTTTTAGATTAGCAAAGCGAGAAAAGACAATTTTATAGGGAAACTGTCTAGATCCCAACATGTAAACTCTTTTACTTCTTAGACTTGGAGCTCAACATGTCAGTTGTTGACAGTAGACACTGTACTAGTTAAAGCTAAATCCCTTTCAAAAACTGAGATGCCAAGTCAGCAAGATACTTAATCACACAATCCTTTTGGCATATTATTAATGTCAAGACAATAAAACTGTTAACATGTTTAAAAATAGTAAATATCAAACTACTTTTTGATCAGGAATCTCTGAGTGATTCAGTGCCTCGTCCATGAAGAATTCTGTTTCGTCTGTTGAACTCTGCAAATGAAGATTTCAATAAAAGAATTAAACTGTCATCTATGCAAATGTAACAGGATGGCACATCCACATTTCTGAGCTATAAATGTGTTTCCCTGAAACTTTAATAATGGACTCATGAAATCATGGGTAAATCAGGAAAATTATTAAAAATGACACATGGCTGGACATCAATGGGCAACAAAAGAGAAGAAAATTGTCAGCACCAGTAATGGAGAAAAAGATTAATCAATTATCAAAATATTTCAGCTAAGGTAGGCAGGTTTTAAATAAAAGAGCACACTATTCTTGCAGTGTTGAGATGGTTTAAAAATGTAGCCCTAGATTTCAAGGGCAGTAAGCAAAGTCTTCAGGAAGTGGTTTCATAGATAAGAGAGACCTGCAAGAATGCCAAACTTTAAACATGGTGGATTTTAATTATCCTGATACCGGTATTGATTTGGATAAGAAGTGTTTCAGGGATAGAGAGACAAATGTGTTTGAGAAAGTTGCAAAGGATTTATTTTCCAAGCAATGTGCTGACCAGTTTTAGTGTCTCGGGGCTATCTTGGGAGTGAATGGATCTTGACTAAACCAGGACATTGAGGACAATTTAGTGTAGGCAATGAATCTGAAACAGAAAGTTCAGAAGAATGAGAAGGGTTTATCACTTAAATGGATACAGACTAAAGAACTCTGACCCAGAAAATAGTGTGTTTAGTCATTCTCACTTAGGATATCTAAAAGTGAGAAATGAAAAGTGTTGCATAATATTTTAGGTCAGTTCTGAAAATGAAGAGAGTTTTTCCTTCACCTAGATTTCTGTTGTCACATACCAAGCTTAAAAAATTATGTGAGACATTCCAATATTTAAAATTCTTTTTGTACTGGATCAAACATTTCTAGTGGTCATGAAAACTCTCATCAGTTTTGCAACTGATGAAACTTTTGACTTCTCGGTGATTAACAAAAAAATTCTCTTTTTCATTTGTCTGCATTTTTTGAGACTTGAAGGATCATGCCATTGAAGTACACAGCCCACTTAAAGAAGAAAACACATAAACAGATGTAGATACATTCTTTTTAAACAGCAAACTGAAGTCAATAACTCTAATTTCTTTTGTATTTGGTGGTTGTATGGTCACTGAGGTCTTTCCAGACATGAAGCTGTCATGCTGTCCCAGGGTCAGTATTTGTCAAAGATCATTCACAAACCTTTTCTAAAATCCTAAGCCCTCTCTTTCCATGACATTTATTTGTTGGCATTAATTATCATACAGTTTCTTCCATCCTTTTAATGCATTTATCTTTACAAGGCTTTGTGGATGCAGGACTGTGTCACTATTCCCACCTTTTGTTTTGAAAACAAACAAAAAAGGAAATGTGATTCATCCCCACTTGTCAAGTAGAAGCATAGTTTTAGAGGAGTCTGTAAACTCTCTTAATGGTCAATGAGGAGGGAGCAGTTGCCTTCAGAGGGTAACTCCATTTATCACACAATTGCACTTGAGGTGAATCATTGGAGAGAGCTCTAGAGCCCTGGTGTGGGAACACTTCAGTTTTCCAGTGTTGGATCCAGTGACAAAGCCTTCCCAAGCTAAGCAGCTGCAACCTGAGCAACCCACTGTGATCCCATGAGTGCTACCCTAGTGTCATCCCAGGAATAAGAGCTACTCTGTCCCTTTCCATGCTTAGAAACCTAAATAACAGTGGGATGGGAATGGGGGAAGGGAGACTTCTCTGAACAATAAAGTATTACACCTTATAATTTTTCCTATGAAAGCAAATCACAACTATTTTGTCCCCAATGGGGGTCATTTGGGACTCTGTGTATTCATATAAACAAAGAAGAATTTGCTGAAGACCAGTGTCAGAACAACATGGGGACTTTCTCTGGGCTCAGTATCAGGTTTTTCCCTCAGCCAAACAGAGCTTGAATTTAAAGAAAATTCCCAATCTTAGAGATTGATATCCTTATGACAAAATATTGGCTATTCTGTCATGAAAGGCTAAACATAATTTTTCTTTTTTCAGATAAATTCTTTGGCTCAGAAATACTTAGAGCTGAAACTTTCTTTGAAATCAGCTTTACATTTTGCTGAAACAGCGTTTTTTAAAGAAAAATATAAGTGTCTGAGTAACTCCTTAAAAGCTCTTCTCTAGAAATATGACATTAAAGCTACACTTATAACTACAGGAACTACTGGATGCTTCAAAAGTTTTGGGCAAAGCAGTATGGTTCAGTACCCAGAATGCAAAAGGCTTATCTGTGCCACCCACATTTCTTGTGTTAGCAAAATCAGAGTACAAATTCTATAAGAAAAGTCTTTTATCAAGGTTTCAGACACTCATTGTTCTGTTGTTTTTCTTTCTTGCTCTTTTTCCTTGAGATTTTTACTTGGGAATAGTAACAGAGCAGATTTATTCATAAATGTATAAGGGTTTGTCTCTAGGAGAAGCAAAAGATGTGGGGTTTTTATCTTGTCACCTCTCCAAGCTCACCAACTTCCTACCCAATGAAAGCATGAAAGTCTATCTATACTGTTCTTATACCTGTTAGGACAGATGGACATCCCTCCTGGCTTCAGTTCCTTCCTGATCTTTCTCAGCCTCCAGTTAAAACTGCACAAGACATTTCTCTGTTACTCATGGCAGGTGAAGTCCCACCAGGTAGCACAAGTTTTCAACAACTACAGAAATATAGACAGTGAGCTAAGCACTATGTAAAGTTTCAAAAGCAAATAATCAATGAATTTATATATTATCAGTCACTCCCAAGGGTTACTGATTTAAGAAAAGAGGGAAAGCATATATTTATTTTGAGCAACCCTCACTACCTATGTGTCCACCCATAAAGGCATACAAATGAAGAAAAAAGGTGTTTTCTACTGTGCATTCTCTAAGAAGACTTTGGGATTAATAACTAAAAGATACCTGTAGAGAACTTTGGCACTTCTTAACGTATCCACATGAACACCTTTGTAGGCCTAGACCATCTTACTGATAGGAACTATCAGAACACATATCTTGCATCCAGGCAAGGCATGGGGCAATCAAACAGCCCCAGGGTACACTCAGGGCAGTCTGCACACCTTCCCAGATCCAGTGCTCCCTCTGTGTCTGGAAGACTTCATATTCTAGAAGCTGCATATATATTGCTGAGCCTGTAATTCCTTGCCTTACTTTGAACTTAGCATTTCCTTATTAGCAATGATCACTCTGAGTACCTTATTAACATCACACTTCACAGAGGAAGAAGTGTTAACAAAGATAAAGAAACTTGCTAAGAGGTTTAAGAAAATAAGTTATACCACTTCCGCTTTGATTTTACTATTTATTTTCTCTGCTTCCATTAGGCAACACCTATACATTTGTTTCTTATTGCCCTAATTTTTGCATTTTTATGTTACTTATAAAGTGAAGCAGAGTTCAGAGCCAGAGATTAGAGACAGGTTTGGTTTCTTCGAGCTGTCTTCTGGTTGCACATTTGCCGTGTTTCAGGTGGGTGTAGGACAAATGTTCATACACAAACTGACATCTTAGCTACCTTACAGTTTAGCTAATCTCCTGAGAGGCCTTCGGTATCAACCCAGTGTTCTTCAGATTGAAAAGATCTGTGTAAAGTTCAAAGCATTACGCAGTTATCAGAACTAATTTGTGTTTCAGAGTCAGAGAGAACCCCTCCTTTTCTATACTGTTGCTGGTGTCCTGGTGGGGTCGAATCAAGACTCTTTGATATCAGAAGGCTTATATGATTTATTAAAATGACACCATTGTTCAGAAAGATTTGGGCTATTCCTGCCAGGTACAGAGCTTAGCTTCTTGCTTCATCAAGCTCCATACTGAGCAAAGTGCAAGAATGCTTACAAATTCCATTGATAACAATTTTTCACATCGTTGACTGACAGAGAGAAGAGAGAGAAAAGGCCCACATCCCCCATGTGGGAGACCGGGCAGCCAGACACCCATGTCCTTGAAACCTGATAAAAATGCAAGTTTCCCTTGGAATACAACTTAGCAAATCTGCATTCAGGGAAACGTATAAAATATCATAACTACATTTCTAAGTTGAATCTGTGAAACCCACCACAAGGATGTGGGTGCTTGATAAAACCCTGCTGGGAATTATCATCCACCTGGTCAAGCTGAGACCCTTGTAAGAGGAGCTGGAGCCCAGGGGAGGCTGTGGTGGCTGGAGGGCCATGGCAAGCACCTCTCAGTCCAACACCTGGCAGCCTGCCTGGGATGTGGAACCAGGGACTGACCCTGAGCCCACGAATTTAACTAAGGCAAGTGACTTCATCCACTCAATGGACAGATTCAAAGGATGAACTTGACAATGTGTTTAGAAAATATCCACATTTGAAAAAAGAAAATGGAAAGAACCATTCATGGTGTGAGACCAAGGATTCATGATTGGTAAGATTTAAAGCATCTCAGAAACCAGTTTTAAATGACAGAAGTAACAGCAAGTAACTCTCACTAAGTTCCCAAGTTCTCATATAGTTCTTTTTCTTAGCTTCTTTTATTTTTGAAGTATTTCACGCTTCCTTTGTTTTGTTTGTGATTTACAATGCTGCTTTTTTTTGTGGTTTTTGTTTGTTTGTTTGTTTGTTTTCAGATTCTTGATTATTCCTCTAGTCTCTTCTCAGTCACTCCCACCTTCCACATTCTTTCTGCAATGAATTGTCCCCATTGGTACATCCACAGCTAATTGCATATTTTTTTATTCAATTAGAGTTAATTCTTGCCTGTGAAGCAGTCTTTCTTTTAGCATGCACTGCATCCAAAGGAAAATAAACTACTTGTCTTCAGGTGTTCTTATTATAGAACATGTGTTTTCCTGTGACATGCTCTATTTACAGTTCCCTGATACATTGAATGTCCTGAAGATTGATCAATGAAAGGATGTTGTCCTGCAGCTGATTATTTCTGTGTTGATAACAGTAACTATATTTTACTTCTGTGCACTTGAAAAAGCATTGTTTGCATTCATGTTCTTACAGGTATATTCAATAGCTGCCTGATAGTTCCATAGGCCTTTGCTAAAACATGATATTCTTTCTTTTTGAACTTAAAACCTTGTCCTCTTTATTCTGTCATTTTCAATAAACTACCGATAGTCTGCCTTGTTTGCCAGTGAATAAAAATGTGTGGTTCAATTACAGGAGCTGAGGCTCTGAAGGTTAAATCACTTCACTGCATCTCTTGTACTCTGTGTAAGGAAAGACTTTGATTAACCAAGTCTTTCACGTTAACAATGATACTCTATGTTGAGTAGAGTGAAAATGAGCATTTGGATTGCCCTGTTTAATATTTGTATCATTATAATGTGAAGGTTTCATAATATTTTCAAGCCCATTCATGGCCACAATTATTACTTTAGAGAATAATCTCATGGCTACAGCCTTGGTTCTCTGAGTTTACAAATGAGTGTTATGCTTAAAATGGTTTTCATGCTGAAGTGTGAAAGGTGGCATTTTCCTATAACAGTATTTACTATACTCACTACTAGTTTCTGAATATGAATGACTATTATGCCTTTGCATATGTTTTTCCAGAACTCTTTTTTTCCCCTATATTTTATATCAGAAAATTTGGCAAAGGAAGTTAATTCAGAAATTAATAGGTCTACAATTAACAACCCTATTGTAGCAGCCTAATTCTTTTTACATTATTCAAAACCGCTTTTGACACCTCTTTTACTTCATATTCCTTCAATGTAAGGCATAAACAAAAGCTATAATTGTAGATGCCTGGTTTTGCCTTAATGGGGTCATATTCCATGACTATGTCATGACATGTATATTTCTGAAGCATGGCTCAAATGAGGAGAAGCACATGAAAGTAATTAGGCTTGATATTTTGGGCCATAGACAAATTTAATCATTGGGAATGCCTGTATTCCATTTTTCACTTTCCATATATTCAGATTTTTACTTTTTGCACAGATGACCTCAAGTAGCAATTCTCCAGAACTCTCTTTTAGTCATCCCTTTTTATCTAACCTCTTTTCATCTGTGACAGTTGTTCCCTGTGTGATTATTAGTAATGGAAATAAACCTCTCTTTCACTGACTTGAGCTTTGTCCCAGCACATAGAGGTTAGTAACGCAATCTTACTCAGTTTCTGCAAACTGCTTTTGAAAACTGTGGTCTGCCTCACATATTTGTCTGTTCTGCCTAAAGTTTCTTTCAAATGTCTATTTTTTCATAATTAGTCAGGCTATTTCTTTCTTTTGTCTTATTTTCATTTTTAAGATCAAAATACCTATTGTATTTCTATTTTTTCTACTTTATTGTGTTTTATATAATAGGTATGAAAGGAGGGGTTTTTTTCCCTAATTAATATATTGCTTACATTTTCCTTGTTCAACTCTGTTAGATTTTTAGCTGTCATTAATGTGGGTCATGAAGAGTCCTACTAAAAAAAAATCAGTACAATCTGATAAAAGCTCATGCTGATATTTAGATACCCCTTAACTTCAGGAGATAAAAACTTAACAGAAAAATGACAAAAATGGTTAACTACATTTGTGTCTTGATTTCTTTGGAAGCAGAGCTGTCTTAATTTCTAAGGGTAATGCAATGGGGGTGATGGCACTTAGTATCTGTCACAGCTATTGAACCTTTAGAGCAAAAAGTGCCCTCAGGTCATCAGAGCTGAGGACGTCTTTCTTGGAAAAATCCCTAAGTCTTTGAACCACCCACAGCAAAAGCAGGTCTACCAGGCTCATAGAGACCAGGATGAATTTGCTTTTCCATGTAGCCCAGAGATAAGAACCACTCCCACATTTGCTGTCTGCCTTCCCACCCCTTTTTCCCCATGGCTCCTGGTTGGCCACGAAAAAAGTATTTGCAGGACTTCACATCATGAACTGGTGTAAAACATTTTCCAAACATTTAGGAAATGGCCTTCTTGTAGACTTGGCTCCTTTTTGCTGTTGAACAGCCTGGGACAGGAGTGCAGGACGCACACCTGGAATTTCATAATTACATTCCAAGCATAAATCAGCTAAAGGAAACTGTGTTATTGCCTTACAGAAAGTACAGTGTAGGGCAAGACAAATGAAACTGAGTCTGAATAATAGATATGATGCAGCAGATTTACTGCAAAACATGTGCAAAGTTTAAGGAATTTGGCTTGTTTTCCTCATTAAAAAAAAAGAAATTTGAGATTAAAAGAAAACAATTTTAGATCTATCAGAAGGATTGATAGAACTTCTAATATCACTTCTCTATGAATACTTATAAGGGATTCAAATAAAAACTGGGAGACACAACCTACTCATTTCAAAATTTTCCATAAATAGTGTAAATACTTCCATGGCACATGAAATAAAATGATAGAAAGATCGTCAAAGTCTGTAATACCCTTTTTTCCTTGACTTCTGTGTAGTTTGCAATCAAGTCCTTTTCTGCCAGGAAGGCAATGTCTTTGAAGGGCAGCAGTAAATTATAAAGACACTTCTCACCTTATTCCAAGTATGCCATGTATTTACATTTCCCATTTTAAGATCATATTGCAATCTTTCGTGTACCACTAGAACACAAAAAAGAACAGAAAAAATGGATCAGAAATGGACTGACAGCTCCTTGGATTTTGCATATCTTTGGGATGAATTCAGAATGACCTCAGCTCTGAATTAGCACATGATCTGAAAGATATTTGAAGGCATAAAACTGCAGAATACTAAATTCATAGGGAAATTATAGAGTGGATTCTAGATTTTTACATCATTTAGTGCTTCATCTCATAATTAGACTGACTGCAGAGGTGTTATTTATATCAATAAAAGTGTCTATAGCAAGAGGAAGGACAGTACCATTCAAAATAGCACAATTCAAAACAAGATCATGCTGATATTCAGACACCTTTGCCTTCACAAAAAAAAGACTTAGTAGTAAAAAGACAAACTTAGATCTCATTTGTCTAATAAATAAAGGGCACTCAGAAGGTTGCTAACCTCCAAGCACAATCTTTCTTCTCATTATTCAAACATTCTAAATTCAGATTTTTCTTCAAAATAAATTTTCCCTATTTTTTGTCCCTCTTCTGCTTATTTTTTCTCTTCCAAGGAAGAACAGAAGAGCTGGTGATGGCCCAGGTTTCATGACAATCTACCAAATTCACATGCAAATAAGACAAAAAGTATATAAAATTCCACTCTCAACTTTCTAAGATATATACCACAAATAAAAACAAGAAAAAATTATTTGGGGTAAAGGAAAATGCTGCAGTAGTATCCTTCTTATCCTTCTCTCAAAGCAGATTCTTTGAGTGCACAGTGGACACAGCTGTACCAAAGTTTGAGGCACTACCTGTATTATTTCATTGGTCAGTGCAAGATTTAGAGTTTTCCTTCATGACATAAACCATGTTTGTTGCCATATGCAAAAGTAAACTTATGGAAGTGTGCTTTTATCTGTTTGCCTTACAATTATTTCCAAAATCTTTAACCATAGTCCTTGTCTGTGGCTTGATGAGATCCAGAGCTTTTCTTGCCTCATAAGGAAGAATAGCTTGAAGGGGAATTAAAGGCTCATAGCATCAAACACTGCCAGGAAGCCAGCACTACTAGTTTTAAGAGGAAAATGTTCCTGACAAGTAATGAAAGTACTCAGCAGCTTATGTCTTGGAGCAAAATGGGGCTCCTGAGGGTTGGCTGAGCTGTCTGACCTGCTAGGCAAGCTTTTTCTGAGCAGAGCCCTGTACCTCGGCTGCAGGACTGATGTCCTGATGTCTGTGGCTGTGTTCAGGGGAGGGGGATGAACTGGAAAGGAATCAAATCCCCCACCCTGCCCATCTGCAAGCCAAGCCACTGTCCTTGAGATCACAGTCAAGAGTTCTGTCAACTGAAGAAATGACTCAACAATTGTTTATTTCTCTAGTATTTTAAATTTTGGAGAAGGTGGTTTTGGTTTTTTTTCTTGGCCAGGGGGAGTCTGGTGTTTTGGTGGTGTTGTTTTTTGTTTTCTGTAAGCAGAACTTTTTGTTGTTCTTGTTGTTTGGTTTTTTCAGACTGGAAGATATTTCTCCTTCTGGAGAAAACTAGACATAAATGGCTTTAAGGCAATGCTGTTGACATTTATGGATATCCTGCAGCTCCTGGAATATTACCCACTGTGTTTATAATGTCACTTGTGCAAACATTATCACCCATACGAGTACATTTTTGTAGTGTAAATCATTTAGAAACTCACTGTGCATTTATGTGAAGCCCAGTTCATGTAGGAGGAGCTGTAAACTCTTGTCTCAGTCTCTTCACAGCACAGTGGCTTTGTTCCCTGGGATGCTCATTTTCCTTAGGCCTTCCACATAATACTGCAAGTGAAAATCCTGTCAGTATGTGGTTGCCTTGCCCTTTCCTGGAACTGTCAGATTTGTACTTCAGTAACAGTCAACAGGGTGTTGTTTCCACGAAAAAGAAAACTCAGGTCTCTTTCACACTGAAAGATATGACCCACTGCTTCAATTAGCATTTTTTGCAGACTAGAATCTGAAATGATAGAAAATACTCCAGAGGTACACTTTCTCCATTTCATTACAAATACAAATAAAAATCAGTTTTCATGCTATTTGAAAATTAACTAAGCAATTTTGCTTGTATAGTGTTGCAGAAATTAAACTAATGTGATCACTTTAACTTGCTTTCCAATTGGAAACAAAAAAAAATAGCTTTCTGAAATCCATAAACTTAGATGAAATGCAAAAGCATAATTGTATGAAGATCCTGTCAAGATATACCCAAACCACAAAAATATTATAGTTCAGCTACTGTTTCTGTTTAATTTAAGCTAAAGTAGTAAACTCGTCAGGATGCCTTTATTCAACATTCCAATTCTGCCTATTGAAAAATACATCTTCAGACAGGAAACTGTTTCCCAAAAAAATTAAGAAAAGTGTAATTATTCTGATCTTGTGATGATATAGCCTTTAGTGGGTGAGGAGACTAATTGCACCGCCCTGATCGTGTTTTTCTTGCAGGGATATTTGCAATATCCATCAGCCTCTGCCTTCAATATTGTCTTTATTCATGTTCTGCTGTGTAAAATATGTTTTTTGTCCTGGTGTGGGGTATGGTACTGTGGCATGCTGCCAAATATTGACAATCCAAAGAAAGGGATAAATTCTTGCCTAGTAGGTATTGTGTTCCACTGAGGTAGCATCGGTTAAATACACAAATTATTTATATTTTTTTAATGATGGCTTTAATATTTTGTCACCTGGGCATTTTCTGAGAAAAGATGGGTTTAGTCCTCAAAAGGAGGTTGCTGTTCTTATTACCTCTAAATATTTGTATAAATGCAATTATTCAGAGCAATAGATACCTGTGACTCTTGATTTTGCCCATGCCCTTGTATTTTTCTACATTTTGCATTACTGTTTACAAGAAGCCCCTTTGAGATCATTCATGTCTTTCACATTCATAGTAACTGATTCTAAAATCCTCTTCTCCTTATGGTGACATTTTCTAAACACTAACCATGAAATCTAAAATGCTTTTCACCATTAGAGATAGTTTCAAAAATACAGCCTGTACTTTTATTCTTTTTGATTTTGTAAAACGTTGTCTGGAATTGAGAAAAAATTCATAATGGCCACAAGATTTTATGAGATTAAAAAAACCTCTAAAAGTCAAAATCAAGACATACATATCTGCTTTTAACATGTATGAAAAGATAATTGCAGCAAGTCTGTGTGCCCATAATTCCTAACAGATCTTCCAACAAGGATGGAAATCAACTGCATCTTAGCAGGTTCTTAGCAGTAAAATGATGCAGGAAAGTTTTTCCTTTCCTATTTGTTGACAAATGGATTTTGCCTTAACATATCACAAAAGTATTTTTTAGAAGGAATAAAAAGTTAAGATCACAAGTGTTTGAATTTATCTGAATACTCAAGAATCATTTTCAAAAACTTATTTTGCTACTTACTAATTGTAGGAGAGTTTGATTCACTGAGATTTCCTCGTAAAATAACTAATATTTCGAGTTTTTTTAAAATGTATTTTACTTTGAGAAGATAGTGGGTTTTTTCGTTTGGGGTTTTTTTTTTTTTTTCAGTTAACAATAATTATGACATGCTCCCTATCTCACTGGCCTGGGGAATCCAAAATACATTTTAGAGGTATTTATTTGCAAGCTTCTACCTTCTAGTTTCTGGAATGCCTGAGCCAGGTCTTTGCTGTAAACAAACTCAACTCTAGAGAAGCTGTGTGTGTCTTTCTGTCAACTGGTGACCCACACTGTGTTTATTTTTATCTATTTTAAGCCATCTCTTGGAGCAAAACTATAAATATTGCAAACTGAGCACGCAGTACCACATTCTGCATAAACATACACACACACATGAACTTCATGCATTAAACTTTTATGCCTCCAAAAATCAGTCTCTTATCAGGCTTTCTGGATCTTTCCACTGCCAAATTAGCACAGTGGCTGTGGCTGTGTCGTGGTTTAAGGCAAATTGGGGAGGAGACCTCCAGAAGGGCCCCCCCAGAAAGCAAATCCACACGGCCCCTCCCCCCCAACCCGTTCGGGAAAAGATTTCCTCAGAGAGTAGTGGAAAAGACCCTGTTTATTTCACAGGCAAAGCACTCCCCAGCACAAAACAAAATGAACAATACCCGATGACAAAAACTGCGCTCTGAAGAGATGACAAATTCAGAGCAGTCTCTCCTGTGGATGGTGGCTGTTATCAGTCCCTCCGGTGCGTGGAATGGCTGCACAGGGTGGGCCCCGGCGGGCCGCAGGGTGCAGGTTTTGGTGCTTCCTCAGGTCTCCGGGCAGAGCAGGTTCGAACAGCTCCGAGAAAATGGATAGAAAAACAGTCCAGGGAAAACTCCTTTGTCTCAGCTAACTACACTAACGAACAAGCAGAAGCTCCCTGTTCAGCTCCCATCCCGTGCCCAGGCAGCACAGCACACCCAAGGCCGCATGTGGGGGAGTGAGGGCAGTCTCTGATAACGAACTCTGTGCTGCTTCTTCTGCCCCCTCTCGCTCTCTGGCAGTCTTCAAGGCACAGAATACAACACCCAGCATAAAGAGAACAGACGATTTGAGGATACAAGCATTATAAAGTCACCCCAGGACAGGCTGGCAGCCGCTCTCCCACAAAGTGTCCCCCTGTGTCACTGCCCGTGCAGCAGAGCATACTGAGTGCTCCTCCAGTAAGCTGGATGATGAACTGGAAATGCCATTTCAGATAAGGATCCAAAAGTTCCAGAGGCAGGCTTAGCCTGGGAGCAGGTGACTATTCCAGGATAAGCCTGGAGCAGGCAGAGGTGACTGTGGGTAAAGGTGAGTGTCAGGGAGCTCGGAGATGGTCCCTGAGGAAAAGAACCTCACTCCAGCTGACCACAGCCCTGTTCCACAGCATGTGGGGGAAGCAGGCATGGGAGCACCCCTGGAGCATTGTTTAGAATTGTCTTGTCCTGTTGCTCCTTCTTCACCAACACAGCCATAGCTGAACATCCTGGTAGGGTGCTGATTTTCACACCTGAGAAATGGTCATATAGAGAGGAGGGACAGCCCTGCAAAAACCTACATTGGTCAGACCAGATAAGAGGAATCAGGGAGTTATTGCAGGTGTTGCTGCACCAAAAGTCAGGCTGATTTTTAGTTTCCAGCTAGAGGAGATCCTTGCAAAGCCAGTGGTCTTGGTAGCCACAGAAGTGAATGTTCTGCCACTGAGAGGACAGAGGCCTGGATATCTTCCTTACTTCTTGGAGAATGAGTGGTTGATGAAGCATTAATAAAGTAGAAGAGTCTGAGACTTCCAATGACAACAGACTATTTATAAATGAATGGCATAAGGGGCTCAAAGAAAGATAAAACTCACCCTCAGAAGCAGAAGGAATAGTGGGTAACTGTTTTATTTTGCTTAGCCACAGAAATATTTTGCCTGATTTTGGGAAGAACACTTTATCAGAAACCATAGAAAAATTTTCAAAATGCAGGATCAGGGAGGAAAAGTTATTAAGAAAATATTATTTTAATTGCTAGAAATAGAGACTAAGGGAAGAGAGATTTTAAAATGCTTCTAAGAGAGGCTGGAATTATAATCTTTTGCTATGTGAAATATTTGTCTAGAAATTTTTATGGATTCTTTTTATTTCCTCCCATAATAATGATTAGACTGTAAGCATCAAATAAGAGGCATATTTAACATGCTATTTTCATATTAAATTCCATAAAATCTAGGATTTTTAGGTATAAGGCTTGGTCTTTCATAGAGCTTGATTCTAGATTTACATAATTTACAGAGATTGCAAATTAAAATTATTTTTAATTTTTCACTTTATTTTAAATCTGAATTGTCTACCTCTTTCTTCTCTATCTTCTTCTTCTTTCTGTGAACATCCTGGTAGGTTTTGGGGGGCTTGGGAGAAGGGGGGACTTTGGGATTTTTTTAGCCAAATCAACTCTGCTTAGAATTTATCAATTGCCCTGGTAGAGCAAGCTTGCTTCATTGATTGTGTAGATAAGAATATCAGAATAAGCAGTTTTATAAAATACTAGAAATAATTTAAAATATATTATCCAACCTTTTAAATCAAAATTAAGGAAACTTTACTTTAAACTACAGAGAATCAATAACATCTGTAAACCCCCAGCAATTTATAACATCTGTCCCCTACAGTGCCTGGAGTTCACTTCACTGATTTACTGATAAAACCAGCCAAACCAGGCTGTTTTCTTCAGTTCCTAACATATGTGATCTTGCTAAACCTGACCTGTACATTTGAGTTGCTTTCAATTTTGAGGACTTGTTTGTGCTGCTATATGCATAATTTCTAAATATGTCATTTGAGCTCTTTTACATGAAACAGAAGTTTCACCAGGCTGTCTGACCTTAAAGCAGAATGCAGCTCCCTGAGTGCAGCATCCAGGGACATTTGACACGAGCTCAGGTTCTGAGACAGGCATCGAGTTCTGCTGCACGTGCTATTGTTCTTAACTATAGAAGAATTGCAGCTGGGATTGCTCCTCTTTCAGGGGGTGGAGCAGCAGGAAAACCCTGAATGCTCATTCCCAATTGGCTTGTAGGAGAGCCAGCACAGCAGGAATCAGCTGAGGGTTTAGTTGCCAAAGTCTTACAAGCCCTGCTTGAAATTGTCTGGAGTGAACATTTTATAGGACACAGCTTTGGAGAAGGCATCACTAATACAAAAATATTACAGGTTTTTAGTGTTTTCTAGGCCTTTATTTTAGCAAACAGTTTAGGAAGTGTAAACAAACCTTGTTTTCAGCAACTCATTGTGAAGAATTTCTAAATGGCTCACTACATCTCCTGACAAGGCTCTCCGAGCACTTTCACCCTGAAGCAAACACACAAAAACACAGCCTGGATTTTCTGTTTGGAAAGCAATTGGAAAACAGTAACGATCAATTGCACAGGCTTAACTTCAGGCATTGCTTCCAGTCCCCCTAATTAACAAGAGGCATCACTCCTGACCTGCTGTCACATGGAAACTCAGAATACAGTACAAAATCCCCAATAAACTATTTCTATCAGTGGAATAAACAGAGAAGGGGGAGCAGAGCTGAGCTGCGGGTAGATGTGGGAAGAATCGTTAATTCTATATTGAGAGTTAAAGATCATTTTATTTACTGCAAGGTGTGTAACATCTTTACACTCTCTCTGTTGGCTAGTTAACCAAAAAAAATGCCACTGCCTTCCCTCTACCATGCTGCAAGGCTCAGGAATGCTGTCACATGAGAATCTCTTGTTTGCAGTTTTGCTTTCTGGCAATTGTTAAAAGAAATTTATAGATCACACATCTTTGGCCAAAATAGATTTTAATAGTAGGCAATGTATTTCTTTCCTATTATATGTGTTTTCATGCTGAAAGTCATTTTTTATTACAGAAAACAGGTTTTTTACTCCATAAATAGCTGAATTCTAAATTATAATCTCACAATCTACATTTTTTTCCAGAATCAGAGAAATTATTAAAATTATAATAATTTACACTACCATAATTTACAGCAAAATAATGTGTGGTCTACACTTAGCTCTCCAAAATAATTTACACAATGAAAAGGAAGTACTGGTAAATAATCTTATTAGGGCACCTGGATGTCTTGAGTACAACCAGAACCCATTAGAGTCTGCAGAACACACCCCCATATTGCAGGAGGTGATTTTCAAATAACAGAGCTGACATTATTTATGAACAGGACAAGCAAAGTTTAAAAAAAAAGGCTCCCCACTTAGGTCATACTGAAATCCCTGTGCAGCAGATTTTGATTTTACATGTAGAGAAACCTAACCAGAATTACATTATGTTTGGCCGCAAACAAACCTGATATTGCCTATTCTCTTCCTTAGAAAGGCAACTGAAAAGATAAGAAATCCTGATAACAAAAAGAGGAAAATAAATGAAACTTCCGTGGATTACAATGACAACACATGTTCTCATTTCTCAGCTGTCCATTCTGCACTGTTCTTTGCTTTGGAGAAAATTGCATTAAAATGAAAGAACGGCCGGTTCCAGTAACAGTATCTTGATATATTGCAGTAAAAAAATACTGTTACTTTTCTGCTTAGCAGAAACAGCCATCAGAACATTATAGGTGATCTTCTTGTTGGCAAAATATAATCTTAACACAATATACTTAGTCTCTTGCAGAGGGAAGAAATATATGCAATTCACTGCTCTGTCAGCAGCTGCTTTTCTCGTACTTATATCCTGTTCCCCAGAGCTCATCTGTCTCCAGAGTTCTTTGATTGTAAGTAAACATTTTTTTCCTTCCTGACCCAAAATATCAGTTGTCACTGAATTAAGAAAACACACAGTCTCCCTCAAAATATTAAGCTTTTGAGCATCAAGTTAAAAAAAATTGCAACATAAAATCAAATATTTACACCTTGAAACACTTCTATTACAGTATTTTGCCCTATTAAGCAATCTTGGACTTTGACAAGAGAATCTCTGTGTGCACATCTCAATTGTATCAAAGTATTTTTTAAAAAGAAATACCTGTTCTCAAGACCCAGGTCATCTTTAATAACAGTGAGACCTCCCACATTATTACACAGTGTGGGGCACAGGAAAGGTGACAGGAGTTAGTCTAACAAACCTAGGAAAACTTTTCTAGCGGGCAAATAAAATTGTACCTGTGAAGTGAATGATAGTACACATGAAAGTACTGTGAAGTGTACCTGTGAAGTGAAAGGTAGTACACATGATTCATATTACCTGGAATAGTCTTGGATTTCCAGGCAAAAAAGTTTAAACAACTATAAAATCAAGGGAATAAATAAAACAATTGCCAGATTAGGGATTGCAGCCCTAAATTGTATTGCAAGTTTAAAAATACAATGATCATATAGCAACAGTGAGATCAGTGAGCAGAAGAGTTTGGGTAAACTGATTTACTTACAAGGGATTAGCCATGCTGATTACTGTGGATCATAGAGTAATGGAATCCTTTTAGGTTGGAAAAGACCTGCAACACCCAAAATGTTAACCCAGGACTGCCAAGCCCACCACTAAGCCATGTTCTTAAGAGCCACTTCTACAAGTCTTTTAAAAACCTCCAGGGATGGTGACTCAACCACTTCCCTGGGCAGCCTGTTCCTGTACATCAGAACCCTTTTGGGAAAAATATTTTTCACAATATGCAACTGAAACATCCCTCGTACAACTTGAGACCATTTCCTCAAGGCTTGTTACTTGAGAGCAGGACAAATCTCAGTCACTTTTTTGCCCCAAGGTCTTGTTTCCACCTTTGGCACTTATCCCGTGGTTAGACACAGCCACCCTGAGCAAAAGGAGACTCTGCAGCTCCCTGCAAAGGGACCATATGCACTGTGGCATCTCAAAGGTGAAGAACACGTCATGTACATAACTGACTATCAAATGTAACAATTTCTCTGTTGGGTGTTTGTAAATTGTTATTTTCTGAAGTTTGTAACTCATCCAAATACAGAATTCTTGTGAAAAAACTCACAGATATTTCCTCTGGGTTTTTGTATCCATCTGCTTAGGCAAATCACTGAGCACTTCTGTCAACCATTCTCTGAAGTGACTGTACTATTTTTGCCAAAACTAATACAAAGTTTTTTTAGACAAAACCTGAAGATACCTAGCACTGAAATATTCTGGGGAAAAAAAAAGCATTAAAATGTAATAATTATATGCACCTAAAACAGGGCCTAATAAATGTAATTTTGGGCCTTCTTATTTGATGTCTTTAATATGTAATAACTCTAGGTAGAATAAAGAAAAAATGTTAAGTGATTTTAAGAAGAAAAGGAGTTAGGAAAGAAAAAAAAAATTTGAATAATATTTTGAAATTTGAATTAAAACATGTTTTTAATGACTGTTCCCATCCTTCATCAACTGATTCCCTTAGTCTTGAAGTAGGTATTTTTACTCACTAAATTAGAAAAAAATAGTTTAAAAAAATAAAAACAAAAAACAGCCTCAATGCTATTATTCTTCCTTAGTATAACAAACAATGCAAAGTTCCATAAATAAATGAAAATATTTGAATTCTGGACACAAAGAACTCAGAAGAAAATACCATGAACGCTGCATTTTAATTTGTCACTTCCTTGTCTAGGGAGAACCTTCCAAGGTCATTTGCAATTAGAAAAGCTTTGAACTCTTTTGTTGAGGGAGGGGAAAAAAATAGAAAGTAATTACCTCAGCAACACTTTGAAAAGACTGTGTAATACATGTGAGTTGAAGAAGGACTTATCTTGAACCATCACTCCAGATCCACATCTTTGGATCTAGTTACCATTTAAGAGACAAAGAATTAATCGACTTGCCATCATAGCATGAGAAAAGACTGGTTCTGCTCTTCAACTGCTTTTAATCTGATCCTGAGGAAGGTATTTAGGGGAAGCATCTAAATGTGATTTAGGTGTCTCAACACCTTTGAGGGCAAAAGGACCAGATATTGAAAGGTGTATGGATTACTAGTGAAGCAGATAGTTGCTTTCCAGGAGTCAAGGATGACAAGCTGTCCTGAGAAGCAGAAACCTCACAAGGTTCCTCTCAGCATTGTTTGATAGCAACACACAATTATACAATTTCATATGAGTAGCAAAAGGGAATAAAACACCCAAATTGCACAAGGATTTGGAAAACAAGTATATTGCTACTCTTTTTAAAAATGTGTCTCTTACAGTGTTAAAAATAACTAACACATAGAAGGGGAGCAGATGGTTAAATCAAATTGAAAATTACATTTAAAGTTAGGCATATACTTAATTATCAAATATTATATTGGCCCAGGCTTCAGCAATGATTTGAGTCCCTGCTGACAACTTGTCTCCAGCCCTGCTGTGTTTCATGGAGCAGCAGACAAAGCTCTGCTCCTCAGGAGCCTGCAGACAGGAGCAGAGCCACGTCCTTGGAGCCAACAGGAGCCTGGTGACAGCTCTGCTCAGCCTGTGCCAGCCTGGCCGGGCCAACCCTGCCCACCCATCCCAGGGAAGGCAAAATTCAGGGATGCCAGCAGAGGAGTGGGTTAAGAGGAGCCTTCTGCATTAAGAATAAAGATGCATATCACAGTCTGAAAATGCAGGAGAGGTACAATATAATCCCTTGAGCTTTGCTTTTTCCTCTCCTTTCAGAGGTGCTTTTTATAGGGTTGGTGTGTTTTTTAGGAGTGAAATACGGCAAGCCCGATTTGCACAGTGCTATTTGTGACTACAGATCCTCTGCAGAAGTTTAGAGAAACCCTGAGAATCCCTAGGGCTGTCTGTTCTCAGCTACAGCAAGCCCCTAAACACTGTACAGGAGTCCATAATATGCAGAAATATCAAATGTATTTTTATCAAATGTTCCAGTTTTTGTTACTGTCACCGTGTGTGGTAGGTTAAATGTAGCTGCACACAAGGTGCCCACCAAAGCCACCTGTACCCTCCTCAGCTCGACAGGGGAGAGAGAATGTAGTGAAAGGCTCATGGGTGGAGATAAGATATCACTTACTAGTTACCATCATGGGTAAAACTGACTTGACTTGGGGAAAATTAAATTACCAATCAAATCAAAATAGGGTAAAGAAAAGCAACCCCAAAACTTTAAAGACCTTGCCCCTACTCCTTCCTTCCTCCCTGGCTTAACTCCACTCCTGAATTCTGTCCTTCCTGCCCACCAGCAGCACCAGGGGACAGGGAGTGGGATCCCTCCCATGACAGAGAGTTCTCCATTAACTTCTCCAACGTGAGTCCTTCCCTCAGGCTGCAGTTCTTCATTAACTGCTCCAGCATGCATTTCCATGGAGAACAATCCTTCAGGAACAGCCTGCTCCAGTGTGGGACCCTTCCAGGGGCCACCAATTCTACCAGCAAACCTGCTCCATACTGGGCTCCACAAAGCCACGGGTGTCCCCTGACTGCAGGTGGATTTCTCTATAAATATTTGTGAAAAAACACATCTTTGTGTCATTTTATGTGCTAAGAGATATCACTGTGCAAGAGACTTAGCTTAAACCTTCTTAAAATAATTTTTGGCAAAACATAAATTTTCACAGTTTCTAGTTTCTATTTTATGTTTTTCAATTTAAAAATAAATTAATATTGATATATATTAACATAGACATTAACAGGAGGTTCTGCAGAAAGACAGACTTTGTGATATGTTAGGCTCAGAGCTAAGAAAATGGTTAAAATCAGGACCACAGAAGAGGCATCAGGATGACATGCCCTTGTTTGCAGTGTGCACTTGAAATCTTTTCAGGACTGCTCTGCTCTTTCTCTGTGGTATATGCATTCAGAAAAAGCATCCACCTACAACAATGGGTTTGAGAGATTTTCAGTCTTTCATGTTGGGTTTGGTGGCTCCTGCTAGGCTAATATGGGAAAAACCCCAACATTTAAACAATCAGTTGCACTGTGATACTTACGTCATCAAATAAATAAATCACTTTTCTTTGAGAGAGGTAATACAAATAAATAATTTTCAAAGTGAATTTTTGAATCAACTTACAAGAGTTTAGGTGTGCACCACTTAAATCCCTACTTTCAAGTTCTATATCCTTCCTAGGCTTCTAAAAGACCATTTATTGAATGAAACAGCTGTGGAAAAACAAGTATCCTCTAAATAATGTAAAATACCAAACACATGGTGAATAATTCTCTTCATAAGAAGCAAGATTGATTTTGCCTTTGATTATCTGTGCCACACAGAAATACTTTTTCCAATTAAGGTTAAAAAGTTAATGCTACAGAGTCAACAACTTGACAAAACAGCACATTAATCAGGAAGTATAAACTCATTGGAATTCCACATATTATGCTTAAGGAGCTATTTCTGGAATGCCAGACAAGTAGTGAGATACAGAGACATGTTCTGGAGCACTGATCAACCAGGCCTTTTAAACCATAACATGTGGATTGCACCAATAGCATATTGTTAACCAAGGTACTAAACATTCAGTCTGTCACCTCTTACTTTGTTCAGGAACAATTAGGAGCCTAAACAGTTCAAATTATTTTCAGAAAAATATTACATTCCATAAAGTATTTTATTTGAAGGCAGCTGAATGTATCTATTGTAACAATGCCACCACAGTCAGCTCCTAACTACAGCGATGTGCTTCCTCTCCTGACACCCAGTGCTGCAGGGGCCTTGTGGCACTGCCTGCTGGGGCCATTGCCACCACTTAGTCCTGCTGGGGCCATTGTCACCACTTAGTCCTGCTGGGACCATTGTCACCACTTAGTCCTGCTGAGACTATTGTCACCATTTAGTCCTGCTGGGGATTATTATTACCAGGTAGGCAAAGTTAATAAAGCTACTTGGACCCTGCTGTGACTGGATCTGGATTAGCCTCGGGGTTTAGCTTGGCCAAAAGAAGTACAGGAGCTTAGAGCAGCTTCCCTTTCCTGAAAGGAACAAGAAGCAAGCAGGCAAAAAAGAGGATGGGAGGAAGGGGTGGCATCTGTTCTTGGGGGTTTTGAGCTTGGTTTAGTGATGAATTCCCAAAAGAAACTGTCAGTGCTCTATTTCTCTGAAAATCAGACCACAGATGGCTTAAAGTATTTGTAAATGTTCATAATTGGAATGGTCCCATGGTTGTGGTTCTTATGTTCCAGACTGAAGGCAAGTTACAGCTTTCCAGACAGCAAAACTGTAAAACAGATGAGCTATTGCAAAAGTGACCTGCCATAAAGATTCACTTCATTTGAGATTCAATTCTTGGCTCCCATCAAAGTGATGGACATTTCCAAAGGACTGTGATAATTTCAGGGTGTTATGCCTTCTCATTCCCACACATCAAACTCAAAATAAGATGCTGGAGTATTATTTGAATAACATGTTGTCAGGTCCATAGGATTATGATTCCATAATGATGAGTGAGACATGAATGTCAGAATACAGACAGATAATGTTGGCTGTTATGAAGAAGGGTATCAAAAATAAATATTAAGAAAGAACTGTTTCATAAAAATGAAACAATTACTTGATAATTTTGTTAATGGACTAGGAATACAATCTGCTCTTGCTTTATACTGATCACAGTGAAGCAAATTAAAGAAGCAATAGAGAGAATAAAATAATGATAAAACTTGATTTTTCAGGTGAAATAATGATTTGGAACACTATCAAAAATATGTTTGTCATTACTTTTCTAATTTTTTTTACCTTGCAAAAAAGATATCTATTCTCTCACTGTGTAACCAGATACAAGAAGATATAATGAAAAGAAAAATTATGGTCATTCATTTCACTTTGGAAATCTTTTTCCTTTATCCCAGAGTGTAACTACACAAGGACAATTCATAATTTGGCCTCTGGCAGAGAAATATTCAAAATTAATAAATAGAAATATCTCGTGCTACCTGCAGTAGTAATAACCCTGATAAGAATACCTCAGAGAGTGACAAAGAGGAGATCACTACTCCATTTGTGACAGTGAGGCAGTATTTGAAGTGCTATCTACACCCTATCACTCATATTTCAGATTTCAGTACATATGGCATTCCCATATCAGCTCCTCTAAATATTGAACTAAACTCTGCTCACTGCCACCTAGGCAGTGCTTTTAAAATCAGTGGGATTTTTTTGGTTTTACTAAAATAAATTGATTAGTACACCAAAGATGAAAACAGCCCTTTTTGCATCATATTAATCAGGACCCTGCCTGATACAAATTTTAACTTAAAAAAAAATCCCACAACATAGCATGTGATGGAAAGACTCACAATTCTGAGGAAGTTGTCTGTGAGAAATTGAGAGCAGCATACACATCAGTATGGTCGTGGACAATCTCTGTGTTCCAAAGAATAGTCATGAGAAATGGTGTTACCATCCATGCCCCACTGCAGATGCTGGAGCGAACATGTGAAGGTCCTTCCCTTCCACACACACCATGCCTCAGAACTTTACACATCTGGAGGATGTGCTTTAGCCATGAAAGACAATCTTAGCTCCACTGCAGTTTCTCGTGCACATTGCTAAAGTTGCAATGCTAATTTCTCTGTTGAAATCTAACTGTTCATGGAATGGAAATAAAGAGTTCCATTTCTAAACAGACACGTGATACATGAAAAAGTATTGCAAAAAAATAAGTTTATATGACCTTTAATGTTAATATCAAGCCTTTAAAAGTTAGTTTTCTCTGTATTTACACAGGATGGGGAATAGAAGGCAAGCATATGATCTCAGGAAAGATACTTCTTAAATATTATGATTTTATTCCTAATCTATGTAAATAGCATGGTTTTATATGCTCCTTGAATTAATTCTGCCTGCAGTTATGTTTTTTCTCTCTCTGACTGTGGTAAAATGGGAAAAGGTAGAGAGAAGGAAGGCAAGGACAGTCAGAGGCATGAGATTACATATCTGGTGAAGCAAACTGGGATTCTTCAATCTGGAGAAGATTTATAAGTGTCATGGCTGGAGCAAATAAGGAAGAATAGTATTGCCTCTCACAATTCAATATAAAGGATATGTCAAATGGAACTAGAATGTGGAAGGCTGAAACTAAATTATGAGAGCTTAGCTGGGATATGAAGTTGCTCATGGAGGATGAGTGTTAAAAGTGATGGAAAAATCCACAACACTGTCCACTGAGGGTTACTAAAAAAGAAAGGCTGTACCATGAATTTCCAGAGTCACAGTTGTTGTTTACTAGAAAACCATCTGGAAAAAAAAATGGTTTGTCATCCACTTCAGAACGTCCAAATCATCTAGCACAATACTGGGCTAAAATATCTTTGAATGTTGTTCAGTAACATTTGATGAGATATGTAGGAGTTTTTTCTAAATATGTTGGTTAAATGGCTCAATATAGTTGGTGTAAACAATACACATACAATGAAATGAGAAATTTGGGTCAAAAAGACTGACTTATTAATATTTATAATGTTATTTCATATTATAGTATCCTGACATCTAGCTTGGGATTTCAAGCTAACCCATACATTTACTATTTAAGGTAATTGTTCCTCAATTCATTAGTGAGAAGTGCTTTCTTTTTCCTAATGTGTTTAACCCTTATTTGCTCTTGTGATGTCCCAACCCTCTTCTATAGAAAAAGAAAAAGCATTTAGCTAGCTGCCTCAAATGAATAACTATTTCTGTTTCCTTTGTTGTGGAAAGCTTTGGTATGATTTTTTCTTTTTGAAATCTTCTTAATATTTTTAATTGCAAAGCGGGTTCTAATCTATTCATTAATACCAAACCCAGATTAGCTAATTTCTAGTCCTGGATGAGTTTTGTGAAAGTTTGGGACGTCAAAGCAAGTAAAATGAAACAAATATAGATTTATACTGTACCCCTTTTATGTACTGACATTAACAACATGCTGTGCTTAGCCTGTTCTCAGGAAGTCCCACATGATTGTTTCTTCTATGCAATGCTAAAAAATGAGTTGATGCAGAATACACACAATCTCTGCAGAGTGAGCTAGCACTCCACACCACGATGACTTCTGGCTCTCAGCTGTGTCTGGGGTCCTGTTCTCTGTGCTGAAGAGTCAGTGCAGACACATCCAGAACAACTTCTCTGTATGTTTCATACTATCCTGGTCGAGTGGAAGCTGTCCTTGTCCTTGTCAGGCAGGTTAGAACAAGATGATCTTTAAGGTCCCTTCCAACCCAAACCATTCTCTGAGTCTGTGTTACAGCCAGAACCAAAACACAAGCAGCCCTGGCTTCCAGACACATTAGATCACAGTTCTGAACAGATTAAACTCTGCGTGCTAACACATTTCAGCTCAGCTGCTTCAATTTGAATGCTCTGATTATTAATTTGAAAAAACAAAAAAAAAACCAAAAAAAAAAAAAAACACGCCACTAATCCTGGAGTTTCTCCATGTAGTCATTTAGACTTGCAAATAGTGAAGAAAATGTAAAAGCTGAAGATTCTCCACTTAGCCACAACTGACAGCTGCAAGAAGGACAAACTGAGCAGGAGGAAAAAAAAAAAAAAAGGAAAAGCTTAAAACAATAGTTGAAGCAATTATGTCTTCCAATAACCCTCTCAACTACTGTCACACCTGCTTTCCATCTATCCTTATTAACAAGTCTAATATAAAAGATTAAAAACTAGATACTTGCAGAATCCAAACACTCATTACCAGCTGTTTGGTGCAGATGTCAAAAATTAGGACTTTCAGGTGGGTTGCCTGAACCACAAATAACCTGCAAAATCTTGGGTTAGGTTTTAATCTCCTCATACAAAACTCACTGAAAAGAAGACCTGCTTTTTTGGAACAAAAATATTTTAAAAACCTGCAGTATGACTACAATGGACAAAGGAAGGAAAGAGGCACTAAAAAAAGAGAGGGCCTCAGCAGGAAAGTGCATGTCTTCAAGATAGATAAGAGCTTGCTGTTTCAAAGGTTTGCACTCCTATCCCATTCCATAAGGCCATTATGTTGTGGTCCATGTTGTGCATTTTCAAAATTAGCAAACAGGTGTTAAATCTGGTATTTGACAGCTATAGCAATGACAAGCATTGTCTTCACAGCTGTGGTATCTGGCAGCCATTGTTAACCATAAGAAGTGCCGGCAATTGAAAGAACAATTTGCATTATTTTGCAATTGCATAGAAATTGCTATTGTGTAGTCACTGCAGCCATCAGTCAACCCTTTGGGCAGAGTATTCAATATCTTTTGTATCAGTGGAGACAGTAGTCCATTTATCTTGTAAACTGGCACTTTGCATCAACTTGTTACTTAGTGGATTAGGTAAATGTGTGAACATAATCTCTGCAGTTTTGTGAGTTATGAGCTCTCCAGGCTATTAAAGTTAATGATGGAATGGGACTGGAACATCCCCTGTGACCTTCCTGTCCAACCCTGGGAGAGCACAGTCTCCTCCTTGCTGCTTTTTGGTGTGAGGTTCAAAGCTGAATTTTCACATGGAACTGAGAATTTCCATATCTCCACCCTGAGACTTTCTTCTGAAAATCAGATCCACAGTTGTGAAGTAAGGGAAAGGGGTTGTAATGCCAATGCCAAAGCAAACTTTTCCTGTTTAGAGAGTTATAGTTAATTCTGGCACAGATTAGGACCTGGCAGAGATTAGGAACTCCCTTGAATACTTTCTACTTTCTCATACATTTTCTTCATTACTGTCTTCCTGTGCATTACAAGAGGGGCACAGTATCATTCCCCCTTCTTTCAAAGAGCTCTCACAATACTTTTACACACTTTACTTTACTTTTACGCACATTTTTCTGACCTAGACTTCAGTCCTAGGCAAAAATCAAAATATTTTACTTCCAAAATTGAGTTATTTTTTACTTATAGAACTGGAAGTACTGAAGATCTTTCTGTTCCATTGTTTCTAGAAAGATAATTTTTTTTTAACATGATTTTGTAAAATTCACGAGACCACAGAAAATGTTTTCCAGCCTTTGTTTTTACTAAAGTGGAAGTCTAAAGAGCACATTTCTAATGATTTGTTCATCAGAAAGTGTTCCATAAGAGCTATAATTAAAAATTAAGTGTTTTAAAAAGAAAATTTGTAAATCAAACTGTTTGCTTAACTTCACCTTTAAATATATCCTAATAAGCAATGTATTTCCACAGTGAATCTACCATAAATCACTTTCTGGAATTATTTATATTTTTGGAATACACAGCCCCAATACATAAATATTATGTTTAGATTGATTTATTCTAGTATTTATACACAGTCTGTTCTTCAAGCTTCTGGGCTTTTAATTAATCTGGATTTGGGGCATAAATTCTTTATGCTTTGATTAATACCAAGCAGGTTTTATTTAATTAAAGAGACAGACTGGTGAGAGACATTTTAATCAAAAATTTCATATGCATACAGTACATCTGTATTTTTTAATACAGGCTCAGGCACATTAAAACAAGATTTATTCTTTCTCAGCTGTTTTCCTTTTTAAATTATGGCATGTTTCTGGTTCATGTGAGGAGTTACCTTCATGCACTCATTCAATCCCTTGCCTCCTCTCTCCTCAGAGCAGCAGAGTGAGGAAACAGGATGAGGTGACAGGAAGAAACGGAGAAAAAAAAGGACAAAAGTAAACTAATCATATGCTGAAAAGAAACTTGCTAGAGATCCCTGAATTTTCTAAAAGCAAAAATGAATGTTATAAAATCCATTTTTTGAGGCGCAAAGCAATTCCATAAAAATACATGAAATTTCTTATGAATGGAAAACTAGAAGGTTTCACAAAATAATATAATATGCTCATATCATCATTATCTTTTCAGCCACAGCTAAGAGGTGATTTTAAAGTTGTATGCATTAGTTTTTCTGTGGAAAACAACTATCCCAGAGTAATAAACATTTGGCTCAAGTTTTGTGTCTGCCTACCTTGTGTGTATATACAGTCATTAGTGCAATATCATCTTAACAACTTTTGATTTTTCAGCTCATTTATTTACTGCTGAACTCTATCTATGTTTAGCTTTTAACATCTGTAATATGAAAAAACAGCCTTTTTAAAGATAGAACGTATGGTCTTCACAGTTCATAGTACAGTTATAGTATTTTCATTTTTCACAGAGCTGGACTCCCAATTTAGAATTAACAGGACTTTACTTAGAGAAGACTACAGTATTTTTGGAAGGATCAGATCAGTTCAAATGAACAGTAAGTAAGATCTGTCTTTTCTCCTGGAAGAATTAAAAATCTGGATGCAGCATTTGAAGACATGGTTTAATGGCAAACATTATTGTGGTGGTTCTAGGTTGATGTTGATGACCTGACTTGATGACCTTAGAGGTCTTTTCCACCTTAATGATGCTGTGATTCTATGATTCTGTGATTCTGTTATTCTGTCTTCAATGCCATTGGTTAGAACTGAACTTACAAGAAAGAGAGCAGACAGTGGCTGCAGAAATGTTTATGTCTTCATCACAGATGCAAATATTTAATCAGAGGCAATAATGAAGTGATCCAGAGTGGGGCCCCCTTCAGAGGTCCCAGGAAACCTTGAGGAGAGGTGAGGGCAATGTGCAATGCAGGACAGCACTGAGACAAATCATGGGGAGCATTTGTCTCTCCCTGCTCTTAATTTCACCTTCCTTGCTTTCTGAATGTATGCTGCTATGTTCAACATCTCACATTTCAATAAAACCTGGGTTTAGCAGTTTGTCATCTTTGTACATTTGAAAGATGGGAAGAACAAGCATTTTCAAAGAACTGGCTATTAAATCTTCTACTGAAAGAGGCTGTTACAATTATTAGAAGCGATGAACAGACAGTTTTCCCCAGAGAAAAAGGTTTAACTTTTTTAAACTCAACCAAGAACAAAAGCTGAGAGTTTATGATAGTTTGTTTGCACACCATTTTCTACCTTAGTTAATGGCCAACTTAATTTTTGAGCTTTTCAGAAATTTTCCCCCCCTAAACTCACTGATTTGGGAGCAGAAAATATGATAGATGAGGAACCATTAAATCTAGGCATGATATCTACACCTAAATTAATTAATTCTATATCCCTTAATAAACAAGAAAACAAAAGAAAAAACTGTGAAAGCACTGTCTTGGTACTCATCTGTAAAGCCTATTAACACTAGCTAAGACACATTTTTACAATGTTGAACAGAGCTGCTTTTTTTTAAATAAACACCAGGACTTCAAAAACCAATTCATACCAAGATATCTAGATTCTAGAATTCTGTACCTATTTGCACCAGCAGGTACTTGTCTCCAAAATAAACATTCTGGAAACAGAGGGAAAATCTCTGTCAGTGTCAGTATATGAACTTTAAAAGCCTTGGAGTTAATTTTTAAAAAAAGAACAAAGTTCACAAGTCTTTTTTCTTGTTTTTATTTGTTTGTTCTGGAAAGGAGATACCTCCACACTACATGATTAAAAGAAGTAAAATATGACCAGAGATATCCAGTCTGCATCCTGAGCATTCTTGGAAGTTGCCAGTGCACTTCTAAGATCTCCACAGAAGATGACTGAGAAAAGCAGTTCACAATATATGATATTGCAAACAGAAAGAAAAGGAAGGTCACAAATAGAAAAAACTAGAATTGAAAACCTCTGACCTGGATTTCCAAGGTAACAAATAATACCACCTACAAACTAAAATTCCTCTTTTTAATAGCAATCAACCATCATTAGTTAAATTGAAAATAAATGCAGGATTAACATATCATGCATTATAACATCATTCAAACACAGTTCACATGGGGTATGCAGATAAAATAGATTAGACCAGTGGTTAAAAAAAAAATAGGAGAATTAGCAATTAATTTCATTTTTCATTCATTTGAGAGCAGATGTAGGAAGTTTTGTCTGCCTTCACAAATCATGATCACCACACTTTCCAGTTTAATGTCCCTAAAATACATTTGTGCCAAGACATTTCTGTGTTCAAGCTGTGCAGTGACTTGTTTCAGAGAAAACAGCCACAGAGCTGCTCTGCATCCCTATCTATGACATGCTCTCAAACACTGATTTATTGTGTTTCCTCAGCTGACTCAAGGGTTTCTTTTCACATTTTGCATCAGCTTATACATGAACTCCTAAATATTATGATGCTACAGAATAGTCACAGAATAGTGAGCTGAGCCACCAGAGCCTCTCAGAATTACAAACAGAGGAGGTTGGTTGTCACTGCTGCTCTGTGCTGGCTGTCACTGCTGCTCTCCATGGGTAAGTCCTGGTTTATCTCTACAGCCACCTCCTGCAACATCTGTACCAATAATTTGGTTGCAGGAAAGGGCTTCATGAACACGGCTACCTACAAGGCAAAGTTCAACACCAGACAAGATATGAATAATATATACATTTTATATGTCATCTAATACATAATTTTCCTCTCATTATCATTCAGAAGAGCTCTGGGCTAGACCTATATCCTCTGTTTTCAGTAGAGGCTAAAAGTAGAGCTGAACATCTCTCAGCAAGAAAATTGTCTTTGAAGATGTGAATGATGCACAATGTTTGTTGTGTGTTTATTGCATCTCCAGTTTTGGCTTAATCTGGAATTAGAAATATTTTATTGTCTTCTTAGGAATGTTTGTTATCACATCTGCTCAGAAATCATATGATGTGCTTTATGACTTTTCAGAAAGATATGATTCTTGATTTTGAAATAAATTTCTAAGCAAGATGGTTGGCAAAGGAATCTGAATGTATACTTTTCAACATAACAACAAACACTCAAGGTTTTTTAAATCATGTATTTTGCACAAATATCTTTAGAAAAACGGAATAAATAATTGAAGAACAAACTATTCTTTACAGTGAGGGTGGTGAGGAACTGGCACTGGTAGTCCAGAGAAGTTGTGACTGCCCCATCCCTGGAGGTGTTCAAGGCCAGGTTGGATGGGGCTTTGAGCAACCTGGCTTAGAGAGAGGTGTCCCTGCCCATGATAGGGGATTGTAACAATCCCCTTTAAGGTCCCTTCTAATCCAAACCATTCTGTGGTTGTGTGATCCTATTCTGATGGTTCACAATAAGCTGAAAAGCACAACTAAAGAGTAGGTAAATAATTTGTGTATCCCAAACGTGTTGAGAATCTGCTAAAAGGAAAAATTTTTACAAGTTTCGTGTGACCATGTTTCTCAGTTTTCCTCATAACTTTCCATGTTGGAAAAAATCCTCTGTGAATGATTAAAAATTGATTTAATAAAAATTTCAGTGGAGATTGATTTGTTTTATAAGTACAACTCATAACATATACTGTGATTCATTTGAGGAGGATTAGTTGCCAAATATATAATAAACAACAAACAGTTGTGTTCTGGTACTTTGTTGAGTACTAGAAACTGCATTTATTTGGCTTTTAAAATAATGTGCTAAACATTCTGCAAAGTGCAAGTATTACAGAGCTCATGAGGAACTTTTCAGGAAATTGTCCCTATTTCCACTGAACTTGATGGAATTCTCCATGAAATTAGACCCAAATTTTGTATAAGCTTCATGTACTCAAAAGATTTTGAGAGGAATTTTTATTACACTCACTTTAAACCACACTTCTCTTCATTAAGAATGTCATCACTAGAAAAACAAGTGATGCTATTGAGGCACTCGATGTTCGGTCAGCTTGAGCAATGAAGATACTGTTACTTTTGCTTTTAGATTCATGCCAACACCATGATCCATAGTTTTCCCAGAGTAAAGTGTACAGCTCTCAGGCATTGCACTTTCTTCACAACTTATTTCTCTGTGATTTCAAAGACTTTGAAGATCATTATATACCAGTATGAGGAGTAGGAAAATAGAAGATTTTAGTTTAGTTGAGAAAAATAATTGAAATTTTTATCAATCAGTAGGGAACAGCATGCTATTCTCAGGCTAATGTTTATTGATGGGAACATATTTTGAATATTTTTTAACATAAAACAGCAAAGTAATGTAATTGTTCTGAGAAGAACAGCACCATACTACAATTCTGCCTTTATGTACATATTGTTTTTCCACTCTTTTTAGCAGATTAACACAGGAATTTATTGATTGTATTCATAGAGAAGAGGGTTGCAATGTTCCCAACAGCAGTCAGACTTCCTGTCTAGAATGAAATTTTGAATTTCATTAATTACTTTATTACCACAAATTGTTGGAAGTAACATGTGTTCTTGGATGTTAATTAATAGCTCATTATTATTATACAAATTAACTTGGCAGCACTATGTGCCGTATATCTGTGGAATAATGAATTACATTAAAGGTAAGCCAAGATGGCAAACACTGAAGTGCATGCAGCTATTATCTGCTTCTTATAAATGCATAAACCTTTCCTAGGGCATGAAACAGAAATGCTAATGACACGCATACTTGAGTTAAAAGGGGGAAAAAAGAAGAGTAGGAGAAAGGATGAAGAGCAATGCATGTGTAGCTTGAAGTTCTGAGCATCACACTGAGAAGCAATAGCTCCCGCAGGTTTTGCTCTAAATGAGTTGTCATAAAAGATGGGAAAGCTGACAATGTAATGTACACTGGTGAGAGTTTTGTGTCTCATCTCTGAAATTCACAGTAGCAAAAGTCTCATCTCAACAGCTCTGAGCCTTCCCTTCCCTTCCTTTCCCTTCCCTTCCCTTCCCTTCCCTTCCCTTCCCTTCCCTTCCCTTCCCTTCCCTGAAACTTAACTTCCCTGAAACTTCCCTGAAACTTCCCTAAACCTTCCCTTCCCTTCCCCCTTTCTCTGTTAATATAAAGGAAATAATGAATTCATGTATATCAGAAGAAATAAGAATTATTCACATGGAGAAGAATAATCAATATGTTCATTAAGTAAATATACTTTCCAACAGCTCCTGATTTTTCTTTCTAGTTGAACTTGAAGTCAAAGAGATCTAGCAACTTAGGCTTCCCATTCACATCTTTCTACCAGTCGTGGTTTGTTTTTTTTCCCTAAAGTATCAAAATCTAGAACCCACAGTGTTAAGGCTCCCCAATTTAAGTGTACCAAATTCCATACATTTGACCTCCAATTCAAACATACTTATATTCTTTTCTGTCTACTCATTCTCAGCTGTTTGTCTTGTCCCTGATTTCATTATTTACTTAAAACTAAATGAAAGGGTTTTTTGGGGACCTTACTTAGATATCTATTTTTATTCTATTTCATCTCTGTATCAATCTCCCTGTATTTATATACGGTTCTAATTTTTTATAATTCATCATTTTTATAATTTGGCATTTCTCATGTAATTTCCCTAAACTTTTATATATCCAGAGTATTGCATTCTCTGCAGTTCTGTTCTTTGTTGTATCTACAGATTCTCTACTTACTCCTAGTAGCAAGAGATTCTCTACTGCCATGTAGAGATTAATATCATCTTAATCTGGCCTGTAAGGTATTCCTTATAAATATTTCCACCTTCTGTGCAAGGTAAACTCCAACTAGCTTCATTTAAACTTTCTTCTAAATTTAATTCAAGAAAGCATTCTGACCCCTTGGCTTCCCTAATGGTTTCCCTGACCTTCTCCTATTCTACTTTTGCAAACCTGTAGTTGCTAGTTTTGTTTTGCTCTTGTTTAGCTTTTTATTTTATTGTTGTGCAATCTCCATTACCTTCTGCTCCAGGGTTGTTTTTTTTATTTAGGCTTTTCTCTTATCTCTCTAATACCTATGAGAACAAAATTTAAACCCTTTTTCATTTGATTGGTAGAGAAATCTAGAAGCTTTTATATCAGTGTCAGTAATGATATTGCATACCCTATCTATAATATGTTTAAGTATTTCATAATAATAGAATTTCTACAACTGTTTATTTCTCTAAATATGCCATGTGCACAAGCAAACCCAACCCTCACTGTCTATTGCAAATTCCTAACGTAGTCTTAAGAATTCCCTGTACTCCTGTTAGGAACCAAGTAATTTCTGTTTCATCTGCACTGCAGTGTCTCACTTCTTAAGGAAAAAATCATGTAAAATGTCACAAAAATCTGTGCACACTCATATAGCTATAAAACTTCATTCTCAGTGTTAAAAAGGAGGTATTATTTTCAGTTTGGTCAGATGCCTGAGATCATTTCGGGTGCAACTGTGCATCCAGGAATAATAGTTTTATACAAAGTTTGCATTTTCTAGTGAGCAGAGCTTCAGAGCAGTCTGAAGTAAGTAAAAGAAATGCCACAGCTGTCCCAAAGTATATTTTACAGATTAATAATTTTAGAAAGTTTTCAGAAAACCAGCTGTATAGATAGATGCATCAGTGACATCTCACTTTGAAAACCAAAAATGTTAGATTTTGTCTAGTTGTATGTTACATTTTATTTTTATTTATTGGGTAACAAACTGAATTGTCAGTGTATCAAATCACCAGGGCAACAAGAAAATGCCCTTTTTTTTTTTCATTATTTCAGCACCAAAAAGTATTCTTCAAAATTTCTTTCTCTCACATTTAGATAGCAAAGGGAGTTATGATAAAATGTGCCTTAGAGAGATGAAAGGTACAAAAAGTCAACCTGAACACAGCCTAGGGAATGTGAAGGCTGTGAAATTATCTGATAACTCTAAAGCCTGGAACTAAAGCAATCCTGATATTATCAATAAAAGAGGTTGATAAAAGTTTCACCTGTCAAAAATGGAGACACTTTCTTTGATGTCACCTTAACATGGACCTTTCATTTAAGTTTCTATTTGCTTGAGATAAACCCACCTAGGCAATTTCTATCACTTTTTTTACTTTGCATTTTTGATTTTCTGTAATTCTAGTTAAATTAACCTAGATGACTTAATCATTATTTTATAAAGTTCAAAGGAGAACAGTTTAACAAAAATATTGGTCTGCGGAGTAGAGATAACCTATAGCTTGAATTTTAAAATTAGAACAAACAAACAAAAAACAAAACCAAAACCAAACCAAACCAAACCAAACCAAACCAAACCAAACCAAACCAAACCAAACAAAACAAAACAAAACTAAACAAGAAACAAACAAACTAAAACAAAACAAAACAAAAAACCAGTGAACCCAGTTCTCTTTGAGTTAGTCTTGTACAACGGGGAAAAATCACTGGAACCACTTATCCATCTTAACAGGACAAGGGGAGAAAATAAGACAAAAAGTTCCTTGTGAGTCAAGATAAAGACTGGGAGATCAGTAATGAATTAACATCATGGGCAAAACAGTCCTGAGTTGGGGAAATCAATTAAATTTATTGTCAATTAAAAAGAGTAGGTTAATAAAAAATAAGAACAGATTGAATACCACCCTCCATCATTCCCCCTTTTGTGGTTTTAACCCCAGCCACCATTTCAACTCCACAGAGCCTTTCATTTGTTAGTCCCACTTCCCTGAGTGGGATTGGGAAAAGGATTTGAAGAGGGAGAAAATTCATAGGTTCAGAAAAAGACAGTTTAATAGGTAAAGCAAAAGTCATGGACACAAACAAGGTGAAAAAGGAATTCATTCACTTCTGTGTTCCAGCAGTTGTCCCTAGGAAAGCAGGGCTCCATCATGTGCAACACTGATGATGGCAGATAAATGGCATCACACTGAACGTTCCTCCCTCTCCCAGGTTTATGCTCTGATAGGACACACATGGTGTGGGGTACCCCATGGGTCTGCTGGGCTCAGCTGTCCCCACTGTGTCACCTCCCAACCTCTTGTGCACCCCCAGCCTCCTCACCAGTGGGGCAGTAGGCTCCTTTCAGGCTCAACTTCATCCCAATTCTTCTCTCTCCTCCCCTAAGGGAAGCACAGGGGCAGGGAGAATGGGGATTGCCTGTTCACACATGCATTGTCTCTGATGTTCCTTCCTCCTCATTCCAGCTGTTCCCCTGCTTCAGGGTGGGTGCCACCCACAGAACACGGCCCTTCATGAACTCCTTCAGTGTGGACCTTCCCACATCAAAGCTGCCACCAAAATATGATAAAATGCACAAGCAGTATATTTCCAAAACTGCTGGTGGTCATCAAAAGATGCAGCAAGTACTTTGAGACAGTTTTGTTTGTCTACAACCTCTATCTGTCTGTAACTGCGATGCCAACTGCCGGATTATGATAAATTTAATGCTCAAAAATTCAGTCCAGTATAATATCTATTCCTTATCTTTTCATGTGCAATAGAAAAAATTCAGATAAATATTTCATATTTTAAAGCCAAAAGCAAGGAATGTGTGCTGAAAACTATCTTTGAAAACTGATGTCAGGATTCCACCTTCAGACACAAATGATGGAGCTGGTGACCCAATTGCTGAAGTTCCAGTCCTGCCTTTGATGTTTCCTTGTTTCCCTGAAATGGAGAGAGGCATAGATTCACACTCTGTTAGTATTTTAGTTTACATTTAAAAATCTGAGGAAACAGATAAAAACAGTAAAAATCAGAATCCCTTATTAAGCATCTGCTTAGAACTTGTAAGGTAGCAACTATTAAGTAACTATAGCTTAAAAATAATTCCCTAGTGTTTGTCAAGAGGAACGTCGTGATCATTTTCAGCTTGCAACAACATTATACAATTTCTTCATACAACTCTCTATGTCAGCAAGTTTTGTACCAGAAGAAAGTATTATTCATTTTATGAACAGTTTCTAGACCTCAGTATAAAATATCACCTGAACAGATAGTCTTGAGTAGGGTTTAAATGAAAAACAAATTTTCTAAGGGACTTCCTGATTATGACAACTCTTTCCAGCAAGAAAACTGACTTGTCATGCAGTTGCCACGTCTTGTAGTATACGCTTTCACTGCCAGGTGTTTTCAGGGAAGGGATATCAGCAGGTCCTGCTTTCTGAGTCATTTAGGTATAGTCAGTGAATACAGTTTCCTTATGAATAATTATTTATAATGTATTTCATTTCTTACAAAGAAAAGGGGAACTACATCAGTGGGACCAGAAGCTCTTTTTTTTTTTTTT